>CM042158.1:97013477-97030977 GCA_023376005.1 Doryteuthis pealeii | reverse complement strand
GCATTGTCATTATTAATACTTTTTTACTAGTTTATCTTTCATCTTATTATTGTTGCCTTTTATTGCAGTTCTACTATTCTCATTTCATGTTACATTCTATAAATAATGGATCAGAAATAAAGAATAAGAATTTCTTAGATGAAACATTGTCATTACTAGCAAATATATGCACCCTCCGAGTGCAAATGTTTACATTTTAATATAATATTATATTAAATTAGAAGGCTAATGAAACTAAATAAGAATGAAGATAAAAAGATTTGAAACAGAGAGGAGTATAATTGAAAAATAGAACAACTGAAACTTACTCTTCCATCACTCCTATCTTTCATTGCTAAATTTTCCTAATTTAACTATTTAGTTAAAATAGGAAGTAAGAATATAATTACAGTTATTTGTTATTATTAATCGATTTCTTTTATGATCTATCCCCGAAACTTTTGCTCATATTTATTAAAATAAAACCAAACAATTACCAATCAATAATACCGAGCAGATATTTATTAAAATCAAATTTTTAATATCAATATGCAAATTAGTCTTCCCGTTCACACAATAAACCACCATTTTGTTGTATATATAAATACAATTGTACATTATTATGTTGTAGATAAGGCCAACAGTATTAATCATATAAAACAATTTTATTAATAATTGAAGTTTAAATAAAAACAATATCATGGAGAATGTGACGTAAATACCTAAGGAAATTATGACTTGAATAGTAATATAGTTTCGGTTACAGACAGAAAAGCACACAATCTCCATTATAATAAGATTAATAAATTTTTGACTAGTTTATCTTTCATTTTATTATTGTTGCTTTTTTGATGCAATTCACATGTTATTTTACATTCTATCATTGTTGAAGAAGCAACATAATCAGAAATAAAGAATAAAAACACTAGGATGCACGGATATGATTTTACTGCGTCCTTTTAGATTTTTATGATTCAGTGACGCAGGACACGTACCTATCAGCAGCTCTAAAAGAGGATATAATTATTTTACCTCTAATAAAAAAAGATTAAAAAATTTTTTAATTCTAATGTTAAATTATTTTCTGTAATTTCAAGTTGAATCTATGTAATCATTTTACCACTAAAAATGTGTAGGGGTGACAAGACTTTCGGATCACCCTGTATATGTATTTATCACTGTGGTATAATGGTTATTGTTGTAGGAAATGGACACAGCAACCAGAGTTCAAATCCTGTTAATGCTATAATAAAAACAGTGATGCTGATAGCTTTTTTTATTTAGCGCATCCTGGGACGCATATATTTGCTTTGAAAGAGTCCCTGGGAAAATTTATGGGTCCCAACTTAAGTTTCTTAATAAATTGTAGGGTTTTATTTATGATCTGGGGAAACAACTAAAGCCATCTAACTCCTACACTGTAACCTATCCTGTGTAATTCATTTATAAGAAAATATCGAAATGTATTTTACAGTTAGCTTGAAATGGTGAGGGAAGAAAAAAGAAAAACACTGGGATGCATGGATATGATTTTACTGCGTTCTTTTAGATTTTTGTGCATCTGGGACGCAGAACGTACCTATGAAAAAAAAAGTTCACAGGTCAGCTAGTCTAACTTGATAAAGTCTACTTTTCAGTATGAGCAAAAGAATTTTAATCAAAAAATAAAGTAAAATAAAATAAATAAAATAAAAAAATTTAAAAAATAAAATTAAATAAAATAAAAAAATAAATAAAATAAAAAAATTTAAAAAAAAAAAATAAAAATAAAAAAATAAAAAAATAAAAAAAATAAAATAAAAAATTTAAAAAATAAAAAAAAAAATAAATAAAAAATTTTAAAAATAAAAATAAAAAAAAATAAAAAAAAAATAAAAAAATAAAATAAAAATAAAAAATAAAATAAAAAAAAATAATAAAAAAAAAAAGATTAATAAAAAGATTCTTTAATAGCTGAGCCACAACCATTCCCCAGGACACAATAGAAGCAATACATTTTTTTTTTTTTTTTTTTTTTTTTTAATCATAACACAGCTGGTGCCCAATACAATGTCTTTCATCCTATAGAACTATTATAGATAGAGTCTATATAGACAACACTAGCAAAATTCCAACTAATATTACTAAGTCAGCAGAGAAAAATAATACTCCCCTTTTCAGGACTTAGACAGCAAAGATAATTCAATTCTCGGTCGGAGATTACAGAGATGCATCAAGGCAGATGAGTTGGGGGTGGGTGCAGCAACACAATGGGTTATTTACAGACCTCATAAAGACTCGCACATTTCGGTTTGTTCAATAGAGCTTTAGGAATCCTAGACGATCAATAGTAAGACTGATAACTGCACCCATTTATTGGCAATGGAAAGTTATTTGATGTTATGGATGCAGTTACCAGCACTTATACTTACTTCATAGCTTTGGGGAAAACATTCAAATAAATTCTATTAAATGGAAGCAACTCTTATAGGAAATGCCAATATCTATTCTATGAAATATAATCAGGAAATTACTAGAGCATGGTACTATTTAATATTCATACACACACAGTTCCAAAATTAATGTACCAAAAAAGAAAGAAAAAAAAAAGTTCAGACTTCTTTTATTTATTCATATGTCTTTTTATTTTGATACATCCTATACAAAGATGGAAGTATTGAGTTTGTAACATCCATTTAAACCATGTCTGTCCGATTGTGGAAAAGTTCTGCTTCTTATTATCTATAATCAAACTTTATCTTTTTGGGTGGGAGGTTAATCTAGTTTTAACACTTCATAGATAAAAAAAAATAGAGGGGTTGGTTGGTTGGTTGGCTTATGACATATCAACCCTTCTCTTAGTTATCTAGTAGAAACCACTGCTTTTAGTGTGAGTCGACCGTAATGTGAAGGCAGAAGAATAAAAAGAAATGAAACAAAAAAGACACTTAACATAATTATTTGTGTACAACACACTCCCTTAACTTTAAATTACAAAATTCTGGAGAAGAAAAAAATTCTCATGTAGAATACATCTATATGAGGTCTGTAAACACAGACATTTTAGAATTTGTAGCAACCTAATTTTAACATTTGTTCAAATTAGTAGAGCATGGTACTATTTAATATTCATACATACAACATTCCAAAATTAATGTACCAAAAAAGGAAAAAAAATTCAGACTTCTTTTATCTATCTATCTATCTATACGTATATAAAGGGCAGTTGTGTATATGTGTATGTCCGGAGGAAAATAAAACAATTAACAACAAAGTAAATTTATATATATATATATATATAATATATATATATATATATATAAAAAATTTACTTTGTTGTTAAAAACAATTAAGAACACATTTTATGATATTTATAAAACTGGTTTATAAAAGCATCTTTGCCCAAGGAATCCAAAAATGCTATCAAAAAAGTCTTAAAGTGAGTGAATTTTAAATTATTGATGATTTCCGATTTTTTTTTAACATAACTCCACCTAATAATGTCTAACATTAACACCTGGAAAAAAAATTCAGACTTGACTACAGTTTGGAAGAATTGTTTTATTCTATCAAAGAGATCAAATTTACATATGGTCAATTAACCTGTCAATAGCAGTCCATACATTTCTTATATGTATGTAGACATTGTTTTCAGTAGATGAGATATTGCTACCAAGGTATGTGAACTGGTAAAAAATGGTCTAATAGATTTTTTGTTTGTTTTTATTACAGATTGTTCAACAGAAAAATGCTTATAAACTTAAGGAGCAGCAACTTAATTGGTTTGTATAAAATTGGATTTTATGTAACGTTATTGTATGTATCATTTATAAAAGTATAAAAATACATATATAAAATAATTTTAAAAAATATATTTAAAAAAATATGAATCAATATTAAAAATATTTTCAAAAAGCTTAAAACTGATTTGTTAAATCTCACTCTCACACACACACACACACACACACACACACAAGTGTTAAGATGTGTTAATTATTATTCTATGTTATTGCTACCCCTGACTAGATGAAGATGAGGGTAATAGTCCGAATAATACAAATTATCAAGCCTCATCTCAAAAATTCAGAGAAATAGTCTAGATAACAATAAAGATGAGGACAATAGTCTGAATAATACAAATAATACTAATTATCAAGCCTCATCTCAAAAATTCAGAGAAATAGTCTAGATAACAATAAAGATGAGGGCAATAGTCTGAATAATACGAATAATACTAATTATCAAGCCTCATCTCAAAATTCAGAGAATAGTCTAGATAACAATAAAGATGAGGACAATAGTCTGAATAATACAAATAATACTAATTATCAAGCCTCATCTCAAAAATTCAGAGAAATAGTCTAGATAACAATAAAGATGAGGACAATAGTCTGAATAATACAAATAATACTAATTATCAAGCCTCATCTCAAAAATTCAGAGAAATAAAATGCTTTCGGTAAAACACTGGATTGCGCAAGCACAACCCCCTTCATACTCAATAGATCTTCAGTTCTATTGCTTTTTTTTTTTAATCATTTCAAAACTAAAAATTAAGATTTGAGGATGTGAAGAATATTAGATGAAATGCAGCTTGAAATGTAAGTAAAGTTTTGAAAGATTTGTAGCGATATTTTGGAAGAAAAATTTTAAAACTCAAATTCTTTTCTTTTTTTTGTAAACAAATTTTCTATTTAACCCATAGATGGGACCCTAACATGTACTACCACTCCAGGTCAGGGGATGAAGGGGTGCTCCACATTCCCCAGACTTCCAAAACTGGAACCTCACCATCAGTTAGAGTTTAAAGTCATACCCAGGACATGAAGACCATCAGCCATTGCCTTCTAGCACCCATATGATAAAAAGGGTTGGGGCTTGCCATAAGGGCAATAGGGTCAGGACAATCATATAGGTGCTAGGGCTTCATGTGACCAGTCGACTGATCAGAGGGGGCCCTCTCCGAACACCTGTTTAGTAAGGGCTAAAGTGGAGTGTTGCATGTAATGGACAGCCACATGGGTTCCATCCTTAAGCATCAAGGGTTGCCACCTACGGCCAACAGGTGGCCCCATTGGAGGAGTTTTACCCCTCTGCAGAGGTGCAGTCGCTGTATTCTAAAGCCCCAGCTGACAAGGCTATCAAAGGTGCCTCAATCAATGTTTGGTTGGATGGGTTTTACGGCATGTTAACCCAATGCCGAAGACATTTTTGTTTTATCCATTCTTGATGGGTACTCATTATTTTTAAACCCGTAGATAGGACCCTAACAGGTACTACCACTCCTTCAACCAATGGAAAGAAAACAATGGAAAAAATATATAAAGTGGGTTGAATGTCATTTTCAAAGAAAATTAACATTTCATTTATTGTTCATTTCTGTCTAGGTAAATA
Source organism: Doryteuthis pealeii (assembly GCA_023376005.1). NCBI lineage: Eukaryota > Metazoa > Mollusca > Cephalopoda > Myopsida > Loliginidae > Doryteuthis > Doryteuthis pealeii. The sequence continues at coordinate 97,025,625 of CM042158.1, read as the reverse complement.
CATCTTCAAATCTCATTACTTTTTGAACACACCTCATAATTCAATCTTTCCTAGCTGTGACACAATTATGAATGACCTTGTGTCAGACTTAGCTAAACTTAGTAAACACACTTTTAATGTCAAGTTTCTTTTTCCGGGTTACAATTGAAAAATATCATTAGCTAAAATGAACTGGTGTCTCTAACTAGGCATATGTTAAGACAGAGTTTCAAATATCAAGTATTCAGGAATTGATTTACTGATAGCAATACACAATACACACCCTGTTTAACTTGAAGAACTAGAACAGCTACTTAGCAAACAAGTAGTCAAAAGTTTAAATCTCATATGAAGCTTCACTAATATCTATATATATTTACATATGGTCAATTAATATATATATGAAGTGCTACACAAAAGTTTGAGAAATTTGACCATAGAAAAAATAACAAATTACCATAAGAAGAAAGAGACATTCTCCTAAGTAGTTGTCTGCTCGTCCATTGGCTTGCAAAGGATAACAGCAAAAGTTTATACTACATTCAGTTTCAGCAGGATATACAATCAAATTCCCCAAAGTTTTCAATAGCATATATATATATATATATATATATATATATATATATATATTATGGACTCTCCCGTCGATTTTTGACGTATGAGGGTTTATACACACAATGAACATCCACACAGTGATTTGTTTATAGTGGTGAAGGCTTGTGTTGGACCATCCACACTTTTTGGCACAGTCGATAGGAAAGAATTGGTGCATCAAGGGTTGCCACAAACCCAATCAACGACCGACCTCAGGAATTTTGAATTCAGAGTTATCCCTCGCCTAGACTGGTTACCTACCCAAGGCTGAAGGGCCCAGTCCGCCCTATTATTTAACCCATAGCTGGAGGGAGAATATATGGATTCATACCTTTCCTAAGGGTATTAGCACTATGTGAAATGCCAACAGCTTCGTCTAGGAATTGAACTCGAATCGACAAGTCCATTTTCCACAACTCTAACCACTAGCCCACGCACCTCCATATATATATATATATATATATATATATATATACACACACACACCTGTTTTGCTCAATTGCATATACACACATATATCCGCTTTGGTCAATTGCACACATACACATATCTTGATTAATTCAGTGGATTTAACCCTGAAGATACTTATGGTGAAACTCTAGTAGGTTATTCCTGTGTATACCATTATAATAATAATTATATATATATATATATATATATATATATATAGCACCAGCACACCAACATATTCAGGGACAGCCTTCACATGCGACATCGGTGGTTAGGGTGTTTTTCAAATGGTGGAAGGCACTGTAGCTTCAGAAGCACGAGAAAAATATAGTCTTCCAAGTCTGGTTTAGTAGTTGATATATCAGGGGTAAGGGATATATTAGTAAAAGTTGTAAGGAGGTGTACTCGCTGGTAAGTATAAAGCTGGTACATCGCAGTAATAGTAGTACATCAGATTAGTAGGGGTTGTAGTAACAGGCGATTGTACCACTAGTGTTAAGTATTTATGGTGGACACTAACCAATCAGATTACTGTGAGGGTGCCTAGGTATATGCATATTCCTTACATCAGTAGTTAAACAGTTGAATAATAAGTATCTTATTATAATGGATATTGTCTGTAACCGAAACTATATTACTACTCAAGTCACAATTCCCTTAATTATTTACGTCAAATTCTCCATGATTTCATTCTTTTAAACCTTCAGTTATTAATAAAAATTGTTTTACATTATCAATACTGTTGACCATATCTACGTACTAATAACATGCAATTGTATTTCTATATACAACAAAATAGCGGTTTACAGTTTGAACGAGAAGGCTAATTTGCATATTGATATTTAAAATTTTATTTTGATAAATATGTGCTTGGTATTATTGATTTCTAATTGTTTGGTTTTATCTTAAGAAATATAAACAAAAATCTCGTGGATAAATCTTAAAAGAAATCAATATCAAGAAGAAATAACTGTAATATTATTCTTTACTTTCTATTTTAACTAAATAGTTCAATTAGGAAAATTTACCAATGAAAGACGGGAGTAATGGAAAATGATGGAAGAGTTAGTTTCAAAGTTGTTCTATTTTTCAATCATACCCGCTCTGTTCCAAATCGTTTTATCTGCATTTTTATTCAGTTTTATTAGCCTTTCTAATTTAATATGATATTTTATTATATCAAAACTTAAATACTTGCACCCGGAGGGTGCATATATTTGCTAGTATAATTAAAGGATTTTCAATGATGCGTAGGATGGGTGGATTATGTCAACTTGTCTAGGGTTATTTTATTCCTAAAGGTTAGGGAATCATGTTTATTGTACATTCATATTTACATTTTTTGAGTAGCCATTTCTTAAAAAGATGTTTTCTGCACATGTACCTATTAAATACAAATAATTTTCAAACAGATCTGTTTGACACATAGATGAAACCGTGACAGGTACTACCACTCCAGGTCAGAGTGGACCTGGGAGTAATAGCAATAAAAGCATACTCCACACTCCCCACGTTACATAATCTATGCATAGATTATTGTCAACCCCCTGTATTTCTGAAGGGATGGACTCTTTTCATATCACAGGTGGGACTTTCCATGGAATATTACAGAAAGCCCACAAAATATGTGAAGTCACGTGGGACCTGGTTGGGTCTTCAGTTCCAGCTTGGACGTCAGGCAGATAAGGCCTTACTGCACACGCGCATTGTGTTTAGTTAGAGAAATATGTTTAGTTAAGTAAATAAAGGTTTAAATAAATAATATGGTTTTGTGGTTGATGAATGTCTTGGCAACAAGACTGACATAGAAGAAGAAATGAATCAAGGACAACCAGCCAGCAAGAACAGAGACGCTAGAAGAGACGTTAGAAGAAGAACGTAAGATACCAAAGCTGAGCAGAAGAATAATAGAAGTAAAGAAAGGGTATACAACACCCAGAGCTCCAGAATTGGAACCTCACCACTAGATGTAAAGCGCTTCAGGATATTATGTTTATCCTAGGTATTGTCATATACTTGTTACTTTATATAGGCATAAATTCATCTCTTCTTCCCCCAGCTCTAGGTAAAATAGTAGGGCAGATGGGGCTCTCTGGCTTTAGTAGTAATGGATCTGCAAGACTAGCTTGCTAACCATTACACCACGATGGGTTGTCTGTGACAAAAAATAAAAAAAATAAAAATAAAGAGTTAGCACACAAGAAAATGATAGTGGGTTTAGCTCAGTCTGTAGAGCATTCAGCTAGGAATCCCAAGGTTCCTGGTTCAATACTGGCCCTCGCCAACTCAGCGTATGAGTAGCACAGGGATCTGTGCAGTAAAGTGAGGAGCTAATGGTAGGCGTGGCGCTCCATCTCAGACACTAAAATAATCTCCTTGGTCTAGCACTAGCGAAAAGGGGATATACTCCCTCACTGTCTGGCTGATACTGACTTTAAGCCACCCCAACTACATTACTTTTTTTTTTTTTTACTTACATAACCTATAGACAAAAAATATATATATTTCCTGCATATTCTCTGACAATCTGTTCTGATTAAATAGAAGTTGAAAAGTTGAAGAACTGGGGGGGGGGGGCAGCCCATTGAGATTTTAAATGAAAACTAGAGAACCCATAATGCATTGGGGTTCCCATTATAACTGAAGTGATATTGGTACTTCTGTTTAGATGATTAAAAAAAAAAAATGACAGTCTGAATGCAGACCCCACAAAAGTTTTATTCAATTGAAAATTAGATTGGAAATTGCTTTCTTCTCTAAGAGCATTTTAAGTGTATTGCTCGTTTTTTAATCTTTCTGGTGTGAGATATATATATATATATATATATATATATATATATAATATAATAAGATAAATATATAGGTTTTACATATCTATTTATTGGGTGACAAAGGAACTTTTCACAACCATATTGGTTTCATGCGATGCATTCATCAGGTGAAGATGTTTCAAATGTGAGGAAAATCGAAAAAATTTCAAAAAATTCAATAGACATGGGATGCGTATGATTGGATAAAATGATGTGTGTATGTATGTGAAGGTGAATTGAATGTATGAGAGTGTTTATGGGCAGTATAAAGGTTGTGTACGCGTAGTGGCTGGTCACACACATAATACTGTTAGTGTGCGGTATTTTAATAGTGCTTACGTGCGAGCGCTCGTGTCTATACATGTGTGTGTGTGTGTGTGTGTGTGTGTGTGTGTGTGTGTGTGTGCGCACGCGTGCATGTTTTCTTTCTATCTGATGCGTAGGCCGTGTATGATGTATACGGACGGGTCGTGATAGTTGGGGGGGTGGGTTGGATAATATTAATTTTAAGGTTGTAAATGTTGTATATTATGGGTGGTGTTTTGAACTTCGGTGTTGTCTATTACGAGGTGTTGCGTTGACAACCGGACGTGGTTGCACGTGGTTACATATACTCGCGACATATACACGCATACAAAATAATATTCATACATATTTATATACACACACATGTCACTATATTTGCTGGGTAAGCCTTACATATACATACTGAAGCGCATACGCATACTACTATGGGCTCCACGTGTACATATATACGCACATACGCACACACAGACAGACACGTATATACATACTCATACAAATTTGTGCACATACACTCACACGCTCATATATATATATATATATATATATATATATATATATATATATATATATATATGAGAAATAAGAGGAAATTAATCTGACAATATGTGGAGAAAGGTAGACAAACACAGGATGTTGTACAAAATGGATGTTTATTGTAGGTAATGATGTCGATGTTATAACGTTTCAGTCAGTTAGACCTTCTTCAGGATGTGGGATTGAGTTCTTGCTTCAACGATATACATTTTCATACTGGTGAATTAGGAGGTCGTGAATTCACCAGTATGAAAATGTTCACCGTTGAAGCAAGAACTCAATCCAACGTCCTGAAGAAGGTCTAACAGATCAAAATGTTATAACGTCGACATCATTACCTACAATAAACATCCATTTTGTACATTATTTACGAATGCTCTTTTTGTTTTGTACATGTGCGTATGATGTATTTTTGTTTGTACTTTTGTGTATGATGTCATGTGCACGCGCATGACATCATACACATACGCACAAACAAAAAGAACATTCGACATCACGTAAACATGCAACACGAGAATACAGTTAAAAAATGCACACATTTAACTATTTCTGTCATTTTTAAAAAAACTATTTCATTTACCTGATGAATGCTTTTAGCAGGAAACCATTGGTAGTAATATCGTTCCCAAATAAATGAATAAAAGCTAAAACTTTTATTTGTCATTTACATTCAACTATCAACGCTCTATAACATATATTGAGCACTCTTCCAATAACACTGTACGTTGGATTACTACTACTTTTTCTAGTATATTAGTGCCAACCATACACATTAATAATATATATATATATATATATATATATATATATATTAGTAAAATAAGTAAAGTCGTCGGGGCGGCCTAATGTCGGTATCAGCCAATCAGCGAGGGAGTCTATCCCCTTTTCACTAGTGCTAGACCAAGGAGATTGTTTTTGCATCTGAGTTGGAGCGCCACACCTACCATCAGCTCCTTACTTTACCGCACAGATCCCTGTGCTACTTATACACTGAGTTGGTGAGGACCGGTATCGAACTAGGAACCTTGTGATTTCTAGCCGAACGCTCTACCGGCTGAGCTAACCCGGTCTTCATATATATATATATATATATATATATATTATATATATATGTGACACAATAAGAATTTTAGTAATATATAGATAGAAGATAGATTCAGAGACAGATGCCTATGCATATTTCACAATTCCATTTTAGGTCAGGGTAAAAAAGAAAGGGGTCAGCGGGGGTCAGATCAAAATACCCTACTCTTTCAACACCCCATATACCTGATAGCAATAGAATAGCAAATTGTCTCACTCTGTCTCCTTCTTCACCAATCAGTCACATCTCTGTCTCCCTAGAGAAAGTAAGAATCAATATATATCATGAGCACAGACAGTTTTAGAAAGCAGTCAGCAGTTCTCTCTCTCTCTCTCTCTCTCTTCTCATTCTGCAAGAGGCCAGCCAAAATGGACAAGGTCTTGATGGAACCATTTTAATCCAGCAATCTCAGCCATCCACTCCTGAAAACTGTCAACAGACTCACTCCGTTTCAGCATCTCCACTTAAAGAGTATTTTCGATGTCAATCAATCATAGGCAAAGAAACAAAACAACCTTGCCACTACATGAATAGAGATGATTTACTATAAACAATATTACAATAAACACATGTACTCAAAATAGATTCTATATTCAAGTTTTAGGTGCATTATAATCACAGAAATATAGTTATTTACTAAGCTTAGCTTAGATATGGCACAAGGCCAGATTATGGGGCTCCCAATGAGAATCGAACTCACTAACAATGGTTTGCGAAGCGAGCTTGCTAACCATTACACCACGTGAGGTGCCCTCAGTTATTTACTAAGCTTTGCTTAGATGTGGCACAAGGCCAGAAGTGTGGGGCGCCCAGTGAGAATCGAACTCACTAACAATGGTTTGCAAATCCAACTTGCTAACCATTACACCACGTAAGGTGCCCTAATCACAGAAATATAGGCTCAACAAAAACTATGATTTACTACTATAAGTCGTTGGGGCAGCCTAATGTTGGTATCAGCCAGACAGTGAGGAAGTCTATCCCCTTTTCACTAGCACTAGACCAAGGAGATTATTTTAGCATCTGAGGTGGAACACCACACCTACCTGTCTTCAGATGAGGAGTCATGTATTCTAAATCCTAAGCCAACAGGGCTAAAGAAAATTTGGTACAGTTGTTGGGGAAATTTGGTAGGCAAAAGGTTAAATTATCAATTTTTTTTTTGTAGATAAGACATTTTTACCAAAGAGAAAAAATTAAACTTTCCCTATTTATCAGGCAAATGCTAACGCTTATAGGCTTCTGCAGTTTTTGTTTTTTTTTTACCTGCAAAGTAAGTAAAGTTGTCGGGGCCTCCTAATGTCAGTATGAGCCAATCAGCGAGGGAGTCTATCCCCTTTTCACTAGCGCTAGACCAAGGAGATTATTTTAGCATCTGAGGTGGAACAGCACACCTACCATCAGCTCCTTACTTTACCGCACAGATCCCTGTGCTACTCATACGCTGAGTTGGCGAGGGCCGGTATCGAACCAAGAACCTTGGGATTCCTAGACAAACACTCTACCGACTGAGCTAAACCAGCCCTATAATTTACTATAAACAATATTACAATAAACACATGTACTCCAAATAGATTTGAAATTCAAGTTTTAGGTCCATATTGATTACCAAGCCCAGTCAGTAGAACGTCTATCTGGGAACCACAAGGTTCTTGGTTCGATACCAGCCCTTGCCAACTCAGCATATGAGTAGCACAGGGATCTCTGCGGTAAAGTGGGGAGTTGATGGTAGGCCAAGGTACATAGTGGAACAACCCAACCTGGTATATAAACTACCTACCAACACTCTGAAGCCAGAGCAAATGCAACTTGCAGTCACTATCCATTTCCTATGACAATAATCATTACACCACACGTGACCCCACAGAACTATCCTAGAGAACTGTAGTCTGTTAACCCTTTTGAAAGCAGATAAAAATTTTTATTAGGCTTTAACTTATTACATCTGCCTTCGAACAACAAGGTTCAGGGTTCGATACCAGCCCTCGCCAACTCAGTGAATGAGTAGCGCAGCTTGGATCTGTGTGGTAAAGTGGGGAGCTGATGGTATGTCTAGCGCTCCACCTCAAACACAAATGCAATCTGCCTGGTCTAGCACTAGTGGAAAGGGGATAGACTCCCTCACTGTCTAGCTGATACCAACAATAAGCCACTCAGCCTACTTTACATTAAAATATGGTAAAACTGCTGGGTTGGTTTTGTTTTATGGCATATCAACCCTTTTTGGGTCATTTAATGCCAAATCAAGTCATTTTGATATCAGGTTGCTTACAGTACCTGCTGTTGCTTAAATGGTCCCCCATCTAAGTATTGAACTGGCTCATTATTGCTTAACTTTGTTTTACTGCATATCAACCCTTTTTCAGGTCTTTAATGCCAAATCAAGTCATTTCTATATCAGGTTGCTTACAGTACCTGCCGTTGCTTAAATGGTCACCCATCTAAGTATTGAACCGGCTCATTGTTTCTTAACTTTGTTTTACTGCATATCAACCCTTTTCAGATCTTTAACTCTTAATGTCCTATACCACCTCATTACACCCGGTCAGAAGTCACATTCGTTTTCCTAATCTGCCCTAAACAATAGCCCATTGTTTAAATGTAATATTAAACATATTTAAAAGTCTTCATTTTAAGGGAAATATCTCAGATTAACTTTAAATGAAAAGGCCATTTTTAGCCATTTTTTGATAAATCATTATAGGAATGGTGCTCTGGAATTCTCAATAGGATGTTAAGAGTTAATGCCAAATCAAGTCATTTTGATATTCAGTTTCTTACACTACCTGTTGTTGCTTAAATGGTCACCCATCTAATTATTGAACCGGCTCATTGTTGCTTAACTTTGGTGATCTAGCAGGAATAGGTGCTTTCAACGTGACTTGACCGTAAGCGGTAAAACAGCAATTGCAAAATTTCAAGTACAAATTTAGAATGTTCTTGGGTTAATTATAGCATATTTATATATTGCCATATTCAATTAGTGCAGGAACTTTCACAGAGCCAATTAATTGTGCTAATCAGGGGGAGGGGGGGGGTCTGTATATTATAGAATAAGAAGCTATTTGCCGTTTATGCTTAAAATTCCCCAAGTAGCAAGGAATTGGAGAAAGTTGCTTTTTTTTTTTTTTTTTTTTTTTTTTTAGACAATTATTTTAAGCTTGAAAACTGAATAAAAAAAATAAAAAAAGATAAACCACATTGGATGAATTAGGAGTGATGATTACAAATAACCTTGATAAACAGATGTTAATTAAAATATAAACATATTTTACCTATCAATAAACAATTGATAAATGCTCTGAAAAGACATCAAAAGCTAAAAACTTAAATTAATTTCTTTTTTTATTTAGCTCATTATACACACACACACACACACACACACACATATATATATGTTAGTTGAAAATAGAAATGAATCCAACGATATGTTGAAAGGATAAATAAATAAAGGAAAGAAAATGTTGAATGGATAAAATTGATTTAATATGAGTTTACTAACACGTGTTTCGGCCAGGAGTTTGTTCATGTACACATGTATTCTATATTATTATTTTTTAAATATAAGATAAAATAATAATAATAGAAAATTATTAAATATTTAAGCATACAAAAAACAAAAAAACAGTCTTCTTCAGGTAAAATATCTGTATTTTGACCGTTTTAACTTCAAATATCAAACATTTTACCCTGAAGAAGGCAGTTTTTCTTTGTATGCTTAAATATTTTATAATTTTCTATTATTATTATTTTATCTTATATTCAAAATAATAATAGAATACAAGGTGTACATGAACAAACTCTTGGCTGAAACCCGTGTTGGTAACTCATTAAATCAATTTTATCCATTCAACATTTTCTTTCTTTTATTCATTTATTCTTTCAACATATTATATATTTGTTATGGTGTACTATACAATTAAAAAGGCGTTTGTTACCATTGGTTTCAAAGCAGTGTATTAGCCACTTATACTTAAGACAAAGCAGGATGTGACACAAGATCAATTTCTTAAGTGGAGTTTAACAGGTTTGAATTCAAAGTTTTTCAACCCAAGCTCATAGTAGTAAACCCATGTTTAGCCTTTTTGTAAACATCTTTTGACTAAAAACATGCTTCTCCATACACATCACATGTTCATTTGTAAATTTCACATGATTTGCACTTCTCTGTCACCAAAAATTTGAAAAATAGACCTCTCTTCAAGCCTGGAGCACTTGGATTTGCTGACATTTTGAATAATCTCAAAACAAATATATAAACTAATTCCGGTAATTTATGAGGAAGTGCGTCCCGGTCTCCCGCCTCAAAAACCGCTACCCGGTGACTATCAAAATAACAACCTCAGCTCGTCGTAATTTTTGTTATTTATCGTAATTTGTCATAATTCTTGTTTAGATATGAAGATGAATATATTAGTTTTGAATAGACTGAGATAGATAGATAGATAAACAAACAAAATAATATAGATAGATATGAACAAATGGAGATAGATAGATAGATTCGACAAGTAAATGTAGGGGAGGGGGGGGTCGCTTCTTTTTTTGTCGTAATTCTTGTTTATTTAAACTAAAAACAAGACATTAAACAAACATGAATAAAAACAAATCTTAGTATTTAAAGTAATATAGATAAATATGAACAAATTGAGATAGGTAGATAGATAGATATGAAGATGGATAGTTTTGAATAGACTGAGCTGGGTCGTTATTTTAATTGTCACCTGGCAGCAACTCTTGAGGCAGGAGACCGAGACGCACTTCCTCATAAATTACCCTAATTCCAAACAATACAGAGTTTATATTTCATAAAAAAAAATTTTTTTTAAATATACATACACATCAAAATTTTTAAAAGACACAAAAATTGTATCCATATGTTGTTTTTTTTTTTTTTCCTTTCCCTTCCCGCTACCATTTATGGCATATAATAGCAAGCTATAGCATGGCCCATAGTAAGTGAGGATGGATTTTGGCTATCAAAGGAGCCACTGTGTAATCCTGTGGCAATAACAAAACAAGCAGTAATTCTTTTTTTACAAAAATTGGATATCAAGTTTTTTGAATAGCCATTTAAATTATGGATGAGTAGTGTCTTAGTTTTTGGCCAAAAATTACTGTGGCATTTCAATGTTAAGTAGCATAACATTTTAATTAACAGAAATAGAGAAATATTAATGAAATTCATTATCAGAGGCAGGCAAATGGGCAAGCTATATGAAGAGAGAAGGATAGTGTGGCGTGATTTGCGGGGTGGGGAAAAAAAAAAAAAAAAAAATAATTAGCTCAGTAAAGAAAAAATTTAACCCTTACCCCTGGCTAAAAGTTGTGGCCCATAAATTGTTTACATCTTTTTTTCATAGATATTAAAATTCATCTGTTTGTAAGTTAATTTAAAAAATATTACCCCCCCCCAAAAAAAATAAAAAATAGTTTTGATGAAATAATTCTAACATAAAATGTTTTGGCAAGATTTCTATGAAATAAACATATGAACATACATACAACAGCATAGAAAAACAAATTCTAATGTAGTTTTCTAAGAGGCATTTTTTGTATCACAATATCTCATGTTTTTCCCTTCTTATGCCATCCGGCCCTGTCGGCTGGGGCGTTAAAATGCACCGACTGCAACCTCTGCAGAAAGGTGAAGAAACTTCCCAATGAGGCCACCTGTATGGCCGTGGGTGTCGACCGCAGTGATGTTAAGGAATAGAACCCAGGTGGATGAGCAGTTCATGACTTGCAATATTCCACTTTGGCCCTATCAATGGATAGACGGGCGGTCAGTAGGCCCGCCTCCGATTAATGGCTGGCCATGTCAAGCCCTAGCAACCTATATGATTGCCCCCCAACCTATTGCCTTATGGAAACTCCCAATCCCTTACTTATATATGGGTGCTAGAAGGCAGTGGCTGAGGGTCTAAGCATGTCCTGGGAATTGATGTTGAAACTCTCTCTAATGAAGGTTCCAAGTTCTGGAGGTCTGGGGGAATGTGGAGCACCGCTTCATCCCATTGCTCCTGGTCCACTCTGGACTCGGGAGTGGTAATACCTGTAGGGTCCCATTCTATGGGTTGAATAGTAAAAAACAGATGAGTTTTATAAGCAAATTTGTATATGCATTAAGAATGATTTATTTCACAACTTTGTCTGCATTAAATGACCCACCGAGGTTGATTGCCCATTAAAAACAAAACAGCGAAACCAAAACCAATCTATGCAAATATATAGAGTTCTTTTTTTAAACTCCTTTACCGGGAACAACTAACTATACAGCTTGGCATGGAAAAATATGAATCCTCTTAATTGCAGCCCTGTAACCTTGAGCTTTATAAAGTTGAACTTTGGCAAAAAACTGAACTCTTTTTAAACTGGAAGGGGAAAGTCTGCA
>CM042158.1:96979288-97013467 GCA_023376005.1 Doryteuthis pealeii | reverse complement strand
ATCACCGGTCTCCATTTGAGGCTCTTCAAGAATAAGAAGCTATTTTTTTGGCCGTTTATGCTTAAAATTCCCCAAAGTAGCAAGGAATTGGAGAAAGTTGCTTTTTTTTTTTTTGTTTAAGCTTGAAAACCGAATAAAAAAATATAAAAAAAGATAAACACATTGGATAAATGCTTTTGAAAAGATTATTCAAAAGCTAAAAACTTTAAATTAATTTCTTTTTTTGTATAGTCATTATTAACACACCACACACACACACACACAGCACACATATATAATGTCTAGTTGAAAATAGAAATAAATCCAACGTATGTTGAAAGGATAATTAAATAAAGGAAAGAAAATGTGAATGAATCAAAAATGATTTAATTAGGAGTTTACCTAACACCGTGTTTTGACCAGGAGTTTATTCTGTACCACATGTATTCTATTAATTATTTATTTTAACTATAGATAAAATTAATAAATAGAAAATTATTAAATATTTAAAGCACACAAAAAAAAAAAAACAAAAAAAAAACAGTCTTTTCAGGTACAATATCTGTATTTTGACGGTTTTAACTTCAAATATGAAACATTTTTACCCTGAAGAAGGCGTCTTTTCTTTGTATGCTTAAACATATTTTATAATTTTCTATTATTTACTTATTTTTTTATATTCACATAATTAATAGAATACAAGGTCGTACATGAACAACCTCTTTGGCTGAAACCCGTGTTAGTACTCAATTAAATCCAATTTTTCCATCTTCAACATTCTTCTTTTATTCATTTATTCTTTAACATATTATATATTTGTTTAATGGATGTACCTATACAATTAAAAGCGTTTTTACCATTGGTTTCAAAGCAAGATGTGTATTAGCCACTTATTACTTAAACAAAGCAGGATGTGACAAAGATCAATTTCTTATAGTGGAGATTTAACAGTGTTGAATTCAAAGTTTTTCAACCCAAGCTTCATAGTAGTAAACCCATGTTTAACCTGTTTGTAAACATCTTTTGACTAAAACATGCTTCTCCATTTACATCATCACACATTTATTTGTAAATTCACATGATGCACTTCTCTGTCACCAAAAAATTTGAAAGAACCTCTCTCAAGCCTGGAGACTTGGATTTGGCTGACCATTTTGAATTAATCTCAAAACAAATATATAAACACTAATTCCAGTAAATTTATGAGGAAGTGCGTCCGGTCTCCCGCCCAAAAACCGCTACCCGGTGACTATCAATAAACAACCCCAGCTCGTCGTAATTTTTGTCATTTCATAACTTTGTCATAATTCTTGTTTAGATATGAAGATGAATATATAGTTTTGAATAGACTAGATAGATAGATAGAATAAACAAACAAAATATATAGATAGATATACGACAAATGGAGATAGATAGATAGATATTTTCGACATGTAGGGGGGGGGGTTCGCTTCTTTTTTGTCGTTATTCTTGTTTATTTAAACTAAAAACAAGACAGTTAAACAAACGATGAATAAAAAAAAATCTTAGTATTTTAAAGTAATATAGATAAATATGAACAAGATGGATGAGATAGATATGAAGATGGATAGTTTTGATAGACTGAGCTGGTCGTTATTTTAATAGTCACCGGCAGCAACTCTTGAGGCAGGAGACCGGACGCACTTCCTCATTAATTACCCTAATTCCAAACATACAGAGTTTATATTTCGTAAAAAAAAAAAAAATTTTTTTAAATATACATACACATCAAAAATTTAAAAAAGACACAAAAATTGTATCCATGTGTTGTTTTTTTCTTCTCCCCTACCATTTCCAGCTAACTGTAAAATACATTTTCAATATTTTCTTGAAAGAAACGAATTACACTGTATGGGGTACAAGGTAGTTGTCATAATAAAAACCCTACAATTTATTAAGAAACTTTAGTTTAGGACCAATCAAATTTCCTGGGGACTCATTTCAAATCAAATACATGCGTCTCAGGACGCACTAAATTAAAAAGCTATCAGCATTACTGTGTATATATATATATATATATATATATATATATATATATATAAAATATATACCTATGTATGTATTTATCAGTTTAAAATTCTGCTTCTTACTGGTAGCTGCTGATGGCTGAGGGGTTAAAATAATCAGACTTATAAAAAATCAGTCTGGTTCGCTCCCGGTTAAAAGTAGTTGCTAAGTCTAGCCACACTGAAGAGACATGAAATATTGAAAACACGGTGGCTGTGGAGATTATATATATATATATATATAATATATATATATTATATATATATCAATCATCCACAAGATTACTGTGGTGTTGTGTATACACATATATACACACACACACACACACACACGTAGAATTAAAACACTTTTCCTACCAATTCTTCCCTCTCCAGCCCCGACACCCCCTAATATAATTTCTACGAGTTCCCCTCCTACTTACTCTCACTACTACTAACTTGAAAAAAAAAAAAAAGTGGAACACACAAACACATCACCCTGACGATGGTACTTTGAAGTGCCAAAAAGTACTTGGGATAAAAACTTTTGGTGAACTAATCCACGGATTTTCATCCAAATGTAAAAAAAGTTGCCCAGAAAGCTCGAAAATAAATTTGTTAAACAGGAGACGTGCCTTTTGTTTATTCTACATGTATAAATGAAAGAATGCTGGGGCCAAATACACACACACACACACACATATATATTATATATATATAGATAGTATTGTAATTTGTCATAATCAGGGCTAGAGTCAGAACACAAAACCTTAGAGTCAGAATCCTTCTATTTTTGGCATCTCCAACTCTTCTTATATATAATTAAGTGATCTAGGCCTACAAATAAATATAAAAACCATGATTTTTTTATAATCTATTCATAAGGAGTGTGCACTGTATAACTTTGCAGACTAAAACTAGCCATATATAAAGTGTAAATTCAACTGGAGTCAGGCCTGTAATTGCTTCAATCCCCAATTCCACAACTCTGTGTCATAATCATTTGATTGAATAATAAAAGTTTAAAACAAAAGTTGTATAAGAAATCTTACAGAAAAACATCAAAGTTTATTTAAACAATGAATTATAAAATGAGAAATGAAAGCAGCTGTTAAGATTTTGGTATGAAAAATATTAAAATCTTTTATGAATGGATTGGGTTTTATAGAAATTCATTTCAATTAAAATTATTGAACAAGCATGGTTTATATTATCACAAAAGAAATAAAAATGAGGAAGAGAGAGAGAGAGAGATAGATAGAGACAAAAAGGAGAGATAGATAGAGCAGATAGATAGAGAGAAAGGAGGAGATAAGATAGAGGAGATAGAGAAGAGAGAAAGAGGGAGAGATAGAGAGATAGATAGAGAGAAAGAGGGAAATAGAGAGAGAGATAGAGAAGAGGAGAGAAGAGGGAGAGATAGAGAAGAGGAGAGAGAGAGAGAGAAAGAGGAGAGATAGAGAGAGAGAAAGAGAGGAGAGATAGACAGAGAGAAAGAGGGAAAGATAGACAGAGAGAAAGAGGGAGAGAGACAAAAAGGGAGAGATAGACAGACAGGAAAGAGAAAGAGGAGGAGAGACAGAAAGAAAGAGACAGAAGAGAGAGAGACGAAAGAAAGAGAAGAGAGAGGAGAGAAGAAAGAAAGAGACAGAGAGAGGAGAGCGAAAGAAAGAGAGACAGAGAAGAGGAAAGAGACAGAAGAGAAAGGAGAACAGAGAGAGAGAGACAAAAGGAAAGAGGACAGAAAGAAAGAGACAGAAAGAAAGAGACAGAAGAAAGAAGAGAGGCAGAAAAGAAAGAGACAGAGAGAGAGAAGAGAGACAGAAAAAGAAAAGAAGACAAGAGAGAGAGAGAGACATAAAGAAAGAGAGACAGAGAGAGAGAGAGAGAGACGAAAAAAAGAGAGAGAGAGAGAGAGAGCAGAAAGAAAGAGACAGAGAGAGAGAGAACAGAAAGAAAAGAGAGAGAGAGACAGAAGAAAGAAACAGAAAGAAAGAGACAGAAAGAAAGAAACAGAAAAGAAAGAGGACAAAAGAGAGGAGAACAGAAAGAAGAAAAAGAGAAGACAAAAGAAAGAGAAAAAGAGAGACAGAAGAGAGAAGAGACAAAGAGAGAGACAGAAAGAAAGAGAAGAACAAAGAGAGAGACAAGAAGAAAGAGACAAAAGAGAGAGACAGACAAGAAAGAGGACAAAGAGAGAGACAAGAGAAGAAAGAGACAAAAGAGAGAGACAGAAGAAGAGACCAAAGAGAGCAAGAAGGAAAAAGAGAAAGAGACAAAAGAGAGAGATAGAAAGAAAGAGACAAAAGAGAGAGGAGAGACAGACAAGGAGAGAGAGAGAGAGGAAGAGAAAGAGAGAAGAGGACAAGAAAGACAAAAAGATGCCAAGACGAGCAAGAAAGAAGAAAGAACCAAAAAAGGAGAGAGAGAAGAAAGAGAGATAACAAACAAGAGAAAAGAGAATTAAAGAGAGTGAAAACACAGAGAGAGAGAGAGGAGAAGATAAGAAAAAAAAAAGAGAGAGAAGAAGTAAAAAATAGAAAAGAGAGAGAAAGAAGAGAGAGAGAGAGAGAGAAGTTAAGAAAAAAGAAAAGATAAAGAGAGACTGAGATTTTTTACCCAAACAAAAATAAATATTTCTCATGTATCAATTTTATTCTTCTATATTGTCTTTTTCATTTTTTTTCTTTTTTTTTTGAAACTTTAAATTTAATTCTAATTCATGGCAATTCGTTCTCGTTTGCGACATGCAATAATTTGGCCTAAAAGTTGGCAAAGGATACGTGTTCCAAATTAGAACCAAAATTAGAAAATGAGAGAAAAAAACAAAAAATAAAACATTTAGTATGTGTCAGTAGATAACAGCTTTTGGCTAAGCCTTCTCCTTATCTCACTTGTCAGGGACAGACCTGCCAACTTAAACTGAATGTAACCCCCCACCCCATCACCCCGACCCCAGACCTAGTTTCTATGGTTACCAGAACTTTACCAAAAACTGGGTTCTGATCTTCATGATTAATGCACTTGATTTTCAACTTCCTTATTCTTGCCCCCCCCCCCCAGTAAAAAAAACTTTCTACACACTCTCACAGTGTTATACACTTCCATAACACTTTACAACACTGCCTTCACTCAAAAAGACAACTTCAACTATTTTTATAAATAAAAAAAAAACACTCAAGTTAATTGGTTCTTTAACAATGTTTAGGTAGGTGCATGGTTGTAATGGTTAGCAGTCGTAGGAAATGGACTCGCCGACCCTGAGTTTCAAATATTAAAATCTTGGTTAAATCCTACTTAACAGACATAAATTCCAACATCGTATGTCACCCCTCAGAAAGAAAGAAAATACTAAAAATCAAGGAATTAACCGATTTAATGAAATTTTCAGTTTCGATATATTCATAAAAAACAATATAATGCACAATATTTTTATTTGAAACTCTTACATTTTTTCAGGTCAGTTAACTTTGAACCACTATTACATAATCATTAGATACCTAATGATTATGACAATAGTGTAGAAATCATATTTAGTGCAGCTGATGGCCTTGAGAGTGAGTGACAGCATTTGACCTCACTCTGACCTTGCGTTCTGGGGATGACGTGAGAAAGGAAGGCAATAGAAGCCCCTTCCAGTTTAAGGGTAAGCAACTCAGTTAGAATAGAAGCGAAGCTAGCAAGATGTGAGTCTCACTGCGTGATTGTCTGGTCTGGGGGATCTACGAATAAAGTAAATCATCGTAAATCGAAGTCTTGTGTTTATTTACCTAAAAGCTTAACAATGACACAGGGCTTCTGATAACAAGAAATCCCTATCAACAGAAACCAGACCTGGAATACTCAATAGAAAACCAGACGAGAACCTTAGAAGATATGCCAGACCAAATAGAGATAGACGATAAAAGCCACCAGAGAAAAGATGACAGAGTAAGAAGTAAAGAGTATATAACAAGATATTTAGTGCCAGTAAGGCGCTATGCAACACCACATATCTTTGAGGGTAAACACAGATTCACAAAATACGTGTTCAAAGTTAATTGACCTGAAAAAAATGTAAGAGTTTTTAATAAAATAACTGGTGCATTATATCTTTTTTCATTAATGATCAACACTGAAATTTCATTAAGTTGAATGAAATAGACTGACTGACCACATAAAGCAAAAGATACATTTATTTTCTCAAACTAACGAAAGCCCTGATGAGATCTATTGAAAACAGATCAAAACACTGTTAGCGTCCCGTGTTTCATTCAACAATATATATGTGTGTGTGTATAAGTGTGTATTTTCTTCCTAGCCGAACGCCTACCGACTGAGCTAAACCAGCCCTATATGTGATGCTAATAATTCATAAATAATTATGTGGTTTCAACTAACTCTTCCCATTTAATGATTAATAGTCATTTTTTTTACATACTGTTATATGGTTTCAAATATCTCTTATCTAATATAACAATTTGCACACAGTTATATGGTAAAACTCCCATATGGGGCCGGCGTTGCTCAGTCAGGTAGAGCAGTTCGGCTGAAAACCACAAGGATTCCTAGTTCGATACGAGTCCTCGCCAACCAGCGTATGAGTAGCACAGGATTCTGTGGTAAAAGTAAGGAGCTGATGGTAGGTGTGGCGCTCCACCTGCAGATGCTAAAAATCTCCTTGTCTCGTGCTATTGAAAAGGGATAAAGACTCTCTCGCGGACACCGACTTTAGCCGCCTGACACTTTTACTTTAACTTACTTATATGGGTAAAACAGAGGACTAGAAAGAGAGATTATCTTTGGAGCCGAGGTGTTACCCTTTTCTTGTCTTTACTGATATCACTTTGATACCTAACTTTTGACTTCATTTCTTCGTATTTATGTCCAGCAGTTGATTCAAAGAAAGAATTTAATGGGTTGTGATTGGCTCTTTAATTGATTTAGTTGTCATTATGACCTGTTTCAATATTCTGTACATATTATCAGCCTAGTTATATATAATGTTTTAAAGTCAACTCATGGCAGTTTCAGTTTTTTGTTTTGTTTGTTTATTACTTAATGGTTGAGTAACTTTGTATTTGTTCAGTTTGAAGGAATACTTCACATAAGTATAATGCTGTAGAAATAGCTGGTTGGTTATGTTTGTTTTACGGCATATCAACCTCGGTGGTCATTTAATGCCTTAAAGTTTTGAAAATAAAATCAATTTCTTAATGGATAATACAATTTTTTTATAAATACATTTTTCTATTTCCCAGAATGGGACAGGAATAGCTGTGTACAGACTATGAGGAATAATATATGTGTGTGTGTGTGTGTGGTGTGTGTAAGTTGTTGTGTGTTTTCTTAAAAAAGAAAAAAAAGACATGACTCTTAAAGAGTAGACATTATCATTAGAGTTTCTTGTTGACTTGAAATTGAACATTATATTAATTGATCAAAAGATTTATAATTTATTGATGATGTAACTTATTGCAAGTCAGTACTATTTCATCAAGTTTCATCAGTTTTCATTTTTTCTAAAGTTTATAGCAGATTTTATTGTAGATGCAAAACAGACATTTACATTATTTAATTTTGGTGTTGAACAAGAACACAAAGATTGTTTCAGGCTGAAATTCAAAATCACCAATTGAAAAGACAAGTGGTGAATGAGGTTGTAGTTTGCTGTGAAATAAGAAAGGTTGTCCTTCACAAAGTCATATTGGAATATTTCAGTTATGTGTGTTAATAAAATATATTAGGATATATTTATATCATGAGAAAGAGTCTACAATAAAATCCTACATCATGAGAAAATTTCAGTTATGTGTGTTTATGAAAAAAAAAAATCAAAATAGGAATTTGATAATTTTTTATCAGAATATAGAATTTGAAACTTGTGTAAATCTTTAAAAGATTTCAGTTATGTGTGTTTAATAAAATATATTAGGATATATTTATATCAGGAGAAAGATATATCTATATCACGAGAAAGCGGGTTAGCTCAGTCGGATAGAGCGTTCGGCTACAAACCACAAGTTCCTAGTTCGATACCCGCCCTCGCCAACTCAGCGAAATAAATAGCACAGGGATCTGTGCGGTAAAGTAAAGAGCTGATGGTAGGTGTGGCGCTCCACCTCAGACGCTAAAATAATCTCCTTTGTCTAGCGCTAGTGAAAAAGGGATAGATCCCTCGCTGTCTGGCTGATACCGACTTTAGGCCGCCCCCACGTCGACTTTACTTACTTTTGTGCGTGTCTCATTACTGATTACTACGATTTGCAAAGGTACTACCACTTAAACACCACACGTTGCCACTGCCGGCCTACAGGGGCCCATTGGAGAGGGTTCTGACCCCTCTACAGAGGTGCAGCTGGTATATTCTAAAGCCCCAGCTGACAGGGCTGTTGTATTATAGTTACTTTTACTTAGTTAACTTTTTTAAATAAATTTTTTTTTATTTAACCCATAGATGGGACCCTAACAGGTACTACCACTCCTAGTCTAGGCCGATACCGACATTAGGCTGCCCCGACGACTTTACTTTTTTTACTTTATATCATGAGAAAGATTCTACAAGAAAAGGTTGTCCTTCTCAAAGTCATATTGGAAATATTTCATTATGTGTGTGTGTGTGTGTGTGTGTGTGTTGTGTGTGTATAAAAAAGAAAAAAAGAAAAAAAAAATGACAGTGACCTAGAATGAATTTATTGAAGATAAGATATATCTGCTGCCAACTATGAAGATCATTGCAATGGTTGGACACTTCTCTTTCTTTTTCTTTTTGGCACGATTGTGTCTGCCTCCCTATTGAATGAAATGGAGATATGGGTTTATTCACTAGTGATTAGTGAATGACTTTTAAGTGAGTTTGTGTTGCTGGCAAACAGCTATTTTCTGATGAAGAGATATGTCCCTTCACTCTTTCACTTCTTTATTGCGACTATTGTTGAAGTTTCTAATGCCATGGCGTGTCGGGCTATAGTTGAATTTCTGTGGAAGCATGTGGTGTAATAATTAGATTCGTAGGAAATGGACTCGTGGACCCGAGTTCAAATACTGGACAAGGTTGTTCGGATTTCACATAGTGCTAATACTCTTGGGAAAGGTATGGATCCAACTACTCTCTCTCTCCAGCTATGGGTAAATAATATGGTAAACTGGGCTCTTTAACCGTGGCTAGGTAACCAGTCTAGAAGAAGGAAAACTCTGAATTCAAGCCTATTAAACTGTAAGAAATTGACTTTGTGTCGCATCCTGCTCATGTGGAGTGGTTGGTAAATCAGTGATGCTGATAGCTTTTTGATTTAGTGCATCCTGGGATGCATATATTTGCTTTGAATGAGTCCCCGGGAAAATTTATGGGTCCCCACTAAAGCTATCTAATCATTCTAATAAGAAATTGACCTTGTGCCACATTCTGCTCATGTAAAGGGGTTGGTAAATATGTATAATTGAATTTCTTACTATTTTCTGTTTATAGAGAAGATTCTCATTATCTTGCATTGAATTTACATAATTTTTGTTCAAATTGTGTTAAAAAAAAACTAAAAAAACAAAAAAAAACAAAGAAAGCCCCCCCCCTTTTAAAAAAAACATAATTCCTTTTGCGGACCTTCTTTTTATAATATATATATATATATATATATATAATATATATACACACACCAATCACTCCGCACAAGTAGGATGTGGCACGAGTTCAATTTAACAGGTTCGAATTCAGAGTTTTCCTTCTTCTAGACTAGTTGCCTAAATCTAGGTAACAAAAAAAAAAAAAAAAATGGGCACATGGCCTAGTGGATAAGATTCCGGGTTCAATCCGAGTAGAGGCAGTAACATAGAAAAATAATTAACACAACTCCTACCCCAGCTATGGATAGTGGAATGAGAACAGGATACCCCCAAGGACTGAATAAAGGGTTAGGTTTGAAGTTCCGTGATGGCTCCCGATTACAACAAGAAGGTTCCCGACTACGACAAGAAAATTCCCGAGTTCGAAAAGAAGGTTCCCGAGTCCGACAAGAAATACCTGAAGAGGGCCAGAGGCATATCAGCCGAAACGTTGTACAAATAACAATAAAGATGGGGACAATAGTCCAAATAACGCAGATAATACTAAACTAAAAAACCTTCCCAGAAACAGTGTGGTCTTCTTAAAATCTTAAACTAATGTTAGTAATAAATCTTTTTTTTTTTTAAGTACATTTGCACTTTTTTCTATTTGCTTCCACAATTATCCGTTTTTTTTTCCCCAAGCCAATTCAATACAGATGGAATGGACAGATATAGGAAAACTAAATATGGGAGGAAAAAAAAAACGATAATGTCTTCTTCAAAATTAGCAGTCACATGCATAGTCTGCAGTTCTTAATTAGGCCCAGTTTTAGTCATTAGCAATGTGTTTTCAAAGTCAATGGAGGTGTGTGTGGTGTAATGGTTATTATCATCACAGAAAATGGACACGGCTAGACAAATACAAATCCTGGTTGGAGGTGCATGGTGTAATGGTTAGAGTCGTAAGAAATGGAATCGTCAACCTGAGTTCAAATCCTGGATGAAGCTACAGTTCACATACTGTTAATACCCTTGGAAAAGGTATGAATCCAACTACTCTCCCTCCAGCTATGGGTAAATAGTAGGGTAGACTAGGCTCTTTAACCTTGGTTAGGCAACCAGTCTAGGAGAAGGAAAACTGAATTCAAACCTGTTAAACTCCGCTTCGGGTGGTCACTAGTAGAATAGGCTCAGTCCTAATTAGTGATCTATTTCACTGGTCTAAAGAGCCCTTGCTCATTACTAGAATAGGTTCAGTCCTAATTAGTGATCTATTTCACTGGTCTAAAGAGCCCTTGGTCACTACTAGAATAGACTCAGTCCTAATTAGTGATCTATTTCACTAATTTGAATTTAAAGTCACAATTTTATTGTATTAATATCTTCACTTTCCTATTGATCATTACACAATCTATTTAAACTGTATATTCATAGATTCACTTATATATATTTACCAACCCCTCCTCACGAGCAGGAGGTGACACAAGGTCAATTTCTTAAGTGGAGTTTAACAGGTTTGAATTCAGGGATTTTCTTCTCCAAAACTGGCTGCCTAAAAAGCACAGTCCACCCTACTATTTACCCATAGCTAGAGGGTAAATCAAGAAACATTAACAATTAAATATACTTAATTTTTATAACTGTTTTTTTTAAAAAGTAAGAAAAAAAGTAAGAAAAAAAAAAAAAGGATTGATTCAATGCTTATTAATCTGTGTCCTTTGGATTACACTAATATTGTTTACAAAATAGGTAACAAATGAATGATGTATGTATTATTAGGAGTTTTTTGTTGCTCTTCGCAGAAATGCGTCCCGGCCTCCTGCCTTAAAAAACGCTAAGCAGTGCCAGCTTAAAAAAAAAAAGTCTCTAGCTGAAGTGTCCATAACATATGCATTGCTGTACTGGAATTGATTTTTTTTTTATTTGTAATTGATTGTCGGAAGAAAAAAAAAAAAAAAAAAAAAAAAAAAAGCTTAAGCGGATTGAAGGCATTTTTATCAACAAATTACTTTTTTTTTAGTTTTTGAAGGTGTTTAAAGTAAAAGTAAGCCATATTTTTATCAATAAGTAAATGTAAATATTTAGCTAACCATAGCTGAGTACAAGTGTTAAGATGTGTTAATTATTATTCTATGTTACTGTCACCCTTGACCAGGATTGAACCTGCAGCCAAGAGATAACTATCACTTTGAACTGTATTAACACAACACCTATTTCCACTACACTATGTGTCTGAATAATCCTAATAATACAAATTATCAAGCCTCATCTCAAAAATTCAGAGAAATGAATGATGTGTGTGTGTGTGTGTGTGTATGTGTATATATATATATATATATATATATATATATATATATAGGGGCCGGGATAGCTCAGTCAGTAGAGCATTCGACTAGAGACCACAAGGTTCCTAGTTCGATACCGGTCCTCGCCAACTCAGCGTATCTGTGCGGTAAAGTAAGGAGCTGATGGTAGGTGTGGCGCTCCACCTCAGATGCTAAAACAATCTCCTTGGTCTAGCGCTATTGAAAAGGGGATAGACTCCCTCGTTGACTGGTTGATACAGACTTTAGGCTGCCCCGTTGACTTTTTATATATATATATATACACACATACATACATACATACATAGCTACACACACCCCCATCAGAAAAAGAAAAAATAAATAAATAGAACTCCCACTACCAACTTAAACACTCCTGCTAACACCAACAATTGACCAAGCCTACACTATACACAACCTCCTAACTCTCCAGTATAAAAATGTTCACCATTGAAGCAAGAACTTCAATTAAGCACATATTCTCCCAAAAATTGTCGGCTAAAAAAAGCCATATCAAAACATCGCTTGTGTATATATATATATATATATATATATATATATATATATATATTGACATGCTAATAGGTTGACAATTTGTCTTTTTTGGTCACATGCATTATTAAAGGTTCATAAATATCATACGTCATCTTATTGGGATATTCTATTTACATTGAGGTAAATTAAGTTATTATTAGGACATCTTTGCTAATATTATTAGTTCAGGTTAAAAGTGTGGTAAGGGTAACCCAAAGCCAAACGTTTTTAGACTTTATTTTTCTGATGCAAGTATCATTGGGGAATGAGAAAATAGAATTTTGATTTAAGAAATCAAATTGTAGTTTTCCAAACTTTTCCCGTTCCCCAATGATACTTGCATCAGAAAAATAAAATCTTTGAAAAATAAAAAGTTTGGCTTTGGGTTACCCTTACCACACTTAACCTGGACTAGAAAATTAACATTGAAAAAATCCATGATTTGGAATCATGAAGAAAATATCAAAACTACTTTTTCAAGTTTAAAATTAATATAAATACGAATACAAGACCGTTTAGAACAGATTAAAATGCAGTATGGCTAACCTGAAACCAAAAATTTCTAGATCTTATTTTTCTGAAGCTGGTATCATTGGGGAATAAGAAAATAGAAATTTGATTTAAGAAATCAAATTGTAGTTTTCAGAAACTCTTCTCGTTCCCCAATGATACCTGCATTGGTAAAATAAACATCTAAAACAAGGCTTTTAACCTAGACTAGAAATATAGACAAAAAAAAAAACCCTAACTGGGAATTTACTTCTATATTTTTTTTATCAATGTATAATGAATTGCAGCACATTATACAAAAGAGGAAAAGATTTTGTTTTCAAATGAACTGTTAATGTTTTTTGTTTTTTTTAACTTTTTGAAGGTACATTTTTAAAAATATACCTTGGTCATTTTTCCATTTTTTTTCTTTAACTCATAAAAGTGATGTAGACCAGGTTAAAAGGGTGGTAAGGGTAACCCGAAGCTAAACGTTTTTAGACTTTATTTTTCTGATGCAAGTATCATTGGGGAATGAGAAAATAGAAATTTGATTTAAGAAATCTAATTGTAGTTTACCAAAACTTTTCTAGTTTCCCCATTGATAACTGCAACAGAAAAATATGGTTTTAAAAAGTTTGGCTTTCAAGTTACCCTTACCACGGTTTTTAACCTGGATTGTATTTATATTTTATTTATTTTATTTTTTTCATCTAATTTTTTTTTTTTTTTGCTTAAAGTAATATTTTATAAAGGTTTTGATAAGTTTCATTGTACTGTTTTCAGTGTATACATTTATATTTGTATTTTGTGTATACAAAAAACCTGGCAAATAGTTTGATAGTAAAAATATACTACCAAACTTCACCTGGGGAAAAAAAAAAAGAAAAGACCAAGAGGATTGTACCAACAAAAAATAATCGATTAATACTATAACACTTGGCCAAAAGAAAGGAAAAAAAAAAAAATATATATATATATATATAAACAAACAAACAAACAAACCGCTAGGGTCAGATTCTTGCCCTAATGAGCTACTAAGCGAAACTATTAGTAGGTATATCTGACTCATTAGGTTTAACTATTATATATATATATATATATATATATATATATATATATATATCTTATTATAATGGAGATTGTGTGTTTTTCCGTCTGTAACCGAAACTATATTCCTACTCAAGTCACAATTCTCTTAGTTATTGACATCATATTCTCCATGATTTTATTTTTATCTAAACCTCAATTATTAATAAAATTGTCTTACATTATTAATACTGTTAACTATGTCTACATACTGACAACATGCAATTATATTTATATATACAACAAAATAGCGGTTTACAGTGTGAAAGGAAAGGCTAATTTGCATATTAATATTAAAAAATCGAATTTAATAAATATGTGCTTAGTATTATTGATTTCTAACTGTTTGGTTTTATTTTAATGAATATAAGCAAAAATCTCTTCAATGAATCTTAAATGAAATCCATTAACAAGAAAGATAACTGTACTTTTATTCTTTACTTCCTATTTTAACTAAATACTTAAATTAGAAAAAATAACAATGAAAGACGAGAGTGATGGAAGAGTAAATTTCAGTTGTTCTATTTTTCGATTATATCCCCCTCTGTTTCAAATCTTTTTATCTGCATTCTTATTTAGTTTCATTAGCATTTCAAATTCGTATTAATTTAATACGATATTTCATTACATTAAAACTTAAATACTTGCACCCGGAGGATGCATATATTTGCTAGTATATATAAATAACAAAAAGATTATGTTCTTTACTGAATGCTAAAGATCTTTAAAATAAAAAGCTGTAGGTTAAGTTTTTGCAGAACTCTTTCTTCCTGAATAAGGAAGGTACTAAGAATTTTTTTTTTTTTTAAACACAGTTCTATAATAATACTAGCAACAGACATCGTTACTTTTTAGATATAAAAGTCAGACTTCTTTCTAGTCAAGCAAGTTTTTTTTTTTTTTTATTTGTTTTTTTGTTTTTTGTTTTTTTAAGTGGGTAAACAGAACATTTTTTAAAGTTACATACAGTATCTAGACAGAGACATTTTTATCTATACACCTATACAATATCACTGAAGGTGGTTTCCATTGTGGGATTTCTAAATACCTGTGGCTCTCTATTCACAGATACAGAGAATTTCTAACACTTCAACTTTAATACAGAGTGACAAATATTCTGGTAAAAAGATGATTAAAAAGTTTTATGGGAAGATATTTTATCTTATACAACAATGCTTAGTATCAGTGATATACCAATTAAAGATGCTGATAGGTAAGTGTCCTGCATCTCTGATGCAGTAAAATCATATCCATGCGTCCCAGATGAATATTTACCACATACCCCACGCGTACGGGTTAGGCACAAGGCCCTATTAATGTAGAACTACCCACAAACCGAAGCTCGTGGGAGGCAGGTGCAAAAATGTGTTGATCCTGTCAGCATTCCCCCTTAAGGGGGCACATCAGGCACCGGGCAATAAACCCAGCCCTGCCCCTTTAAATCAAGGGGGCAGGTGTTGCCGCATAAGTTAACATCGTTGATCCCAGGGATGGCCCCTGGGATCAACGATGTTAACTTATGCAGTTTTCTATAACTATATACATATGTTCAAATACGTACATGTATGTAAGTGTGTATGTGTCTGTATAGCCCTATATAGTCTGTTGTGTTCTCATTTTATGTGGGGGGGGGTGTTGGTCAGGTGGGTTTATTTTTCAACATTATCACCTTCTTTGTCAATTCCCTTAATAACCCACTTTACGTCAAATTCACCTTCGTATTATTGTTATTGACTAAATTACAGTGCAGTTAACATCATTACATCATAACCTACATCATAATAAAAAGAATGTGAAATAAACAAACTTTTCCTTAAAGATATATTCAAAATAAGTAAAATACATAAAGATCTATACGTATATAAAGAGCAGTTGTGTGTATGTGTATGTACGGACGAAACTACGTAAATAAAACAATTAACAACAAAGTAAATATATATACACATTAAATATCACCAGGGTTTGGTTTTTGAGCAAAAATAATGACAGTTTGATTTATATTCGTGAAGATAATTAAAAAATGAAATTCAAATGATAACAGCATGCAATTTTTATTTGCATTTAAGATTTTAAATAGAAGACAATATTTTTTCTTTTCAAAGTGGCTGAATCAATGCAAGGTCTTTTTTTTTTTTTTTTTTTTTTTTTTTTTTATATAGGAATTTTAATGGGGCATCCTGCAAGGATCCAACCCATGATTCAGTAATAATGGATCTTATCTTTTATTGTTGACTAGAAACTGCTACCCAGCGTCGCCTGGGTAGAAGAGGGGGTAGCAAAAAAAGTTAGTCTTGCAGATCCATTATTACTGAATCACGGGTTGGATCCTCCAGGATGCCCCATTAAAATTCCTATATAAAAAAAAAAGCTAAAAAGGATTTAAAACATTAAAATATATATACAGTACAATAAAATATTTACATCAATAAATTGTAAACAAATGTACAGCATTGTTCAATATTCTTTAGTCGATTCCTTAGTTTGTAACTCAACAAGATAAACAGTTTCATAAAAGGCATATAATCAAAGGATTAAATGGGTTGATTTTAAAGCCATGTCAACCTGTTTAGGGTTATTTTATGCCTTAAGATTAGAGAATTATGTTTATTGTATGTTCATATTTACATTTTTTTGTGTAGCTGTTTCTTAAGAGGTTATTTTTTGCACATTGAATACAAATAATTTTCAAACAGATCTATTTGACCCATAGATGGTACCCCAACAGGTACTACCACTCCATGTGAGAGTGGACCTGGAAGTAATGGCAATGAGGAGTTATTCTACATTCCATTGATCTTTAGAAGTAGTGTTACATAATTCGTAGTCATCCTACAAAGTATGTAATAAGATTTGAATAACAGTATGGTAAATGGAAAGTTACCATTAACCGTTGTACAAGTGATTGACAGGCAGTTCACCTTTCGCTGAACTGGGTACCGATTTCTCATTGGTTAAAAGAAAAAGCATGAGAAGGAACTGACTGAGGTAGGATAATTAGATTTTGGCAGTTAGCTGAAGAAGCATACACGAGGATCGTTTGCTCTCAAGATGCCATCTTCTCACCGCATGGTTATAAAACCCTTTTGGGCTAATAAAGACGTCTTGTAAAATAATCAAGTCTTGCTTAATTATTACAAACCAAGGAATGAGCACAGACAACCCAGCCCAGCAGAAGGAAGTAATCAACCCAGAAGGAAGATGGCTACTGACAAAACAGACCCACATAAGAACATCATCCTCACTCTCTCCTCCCCATTATATACTCGATATGGTTTGGTTTGCTTTATGGCATATCAACCTTGGTGGGTCATTTAATGCCGACAAAGTTTGGAAATAAATTAATTCTTAAATAATGGATACTCAATTTTTTTTTATAAACTCATGTTTTTGTATTTAACCCATAGATGGGAGCCTAACAGGTACTACCACTCCAGGTCAGAGTGGATGAGGAAGCAATGGTGATGAAGGGTGCTCAACGTTCTCCAAACCTCCAGAACTGGAACCTCACCATCAGATAGAGTTTAACATCATTCCCAGGTCATAAAGACCCTTAGCCATCACCTTCTAGCACCTATATGATAAAAAGGGTTGCGACTTACAATAGGATTGGGGCAATCATATAGATGCTAGGGCTTGACATGACCAACCAATTGATTGGAGTGGGCCTCTTCGACCACTTGTCAAGCCCAAGTAAGGGCCAAAGTGGAGTGTTGCATGTCATGGACTGCTCAGCCACCTGTGTTCCATCCTTAACAGCCAACAGCATTGGGGAGTCTTACCCTTCTGCAGAGGTGCAGTCGGTGTATTCTAACGCCCCAACCGACAGGGCAGATACCCGATATGAAGTGGGTATATAACAGTAGAGCTTCATCAGACACAATTTAATGTTATAACCAAGACACTCCTTTTTTTTTGGGGGGGGCATCATTAGATACTATTTGATGTAATACACAGGAAACTCCTTTGGGGGGGGGGTCTTTACATAAATAAACCTAACAGTAGTAGTCATTGTGATAAAAAATTAGCCTCACCCAAAAAGATATCAATTTTCAGTGTGGTATTCATTTACATGACAAAGTGACAATAAACATCTATAATTACCTACTCACATGTACAGTAATCATTTTATGAATACACAATCAACATAAAGACGTTAATTTCTGACATGATTTGTCTAAATAGCATCAATGATACAAAATACATTCCTTCACACTATAATAATCTATAGGACTGCATGTGAATCAAAAGGCGACAGTCTCACTACATTAACTCTTAACATCCTGTTGAGAATTTTTGAAGTCCAGAGCCCCATTCCTATAAGGATTTATCAATAAATGGCTAAAAATGATCTTTTCATTTAAAGTTACCTGTTATTTCCCTTAAATCAGACTTCTAAATATGTTTAATATTACATTTAAAACTCTTAAAGTCCTATACCGCCTCATTCCACCCGGCTGGAAGTCACATTCGTTTTAACTAATCAGCCCCAAACAATAGCCTTTGTTTAAATTTAATATTAAACATATGTAGAAATCTTTGATTTAAGGGAAATAATAGGTAACTTTAGATGCAAAGGTCATTTTTAGCCATTTTTTTTTTATATATCCTTATAGGAATGCTCTGGACTTAGAAAAATCTCAACAGGATGTTAAGAGTTAAACAAAGGCTATCATTTGGGGTAGATTAGGAAAATGAATGTGACTTCCGGCTGGGTGGAATGAGGCAGTATGGGATGTTAAGAGTTAATGATAGTGTTACAGCTTCAATAGAAGTACAGTGGTACCATGACTTTGTGCTAGTGAAAAGGGGGATAGACTCCCTCGCTGTCCGACTGATACTGATAAGAGGCTGCTCAGCCAACTTTACTTACTATTAGACAAAAGTGATCAGTGATAAATTTAAGAGGCTCGGTTTAGCTCAGTCGGTAGAGCATTTGACTAGTAACCACAAGGTTCCTGGTTCAATACCAGCCCTCGCCAAATCAGCGTATGAGTAGCACAGGGATCTGTGCGGTAAAGTAAGGAGCTGATGCGGAGCGCCACACCTACCATCAGTTCCTTACTTTACCGCACAGATCCCTGTGCTACTCATATGCTGAATTGGCGAGGGTTGGTATCGAATTTGGAACCTTGTGGTTTCTAGCCGAACGCTCTACCGACTGAGCAAACCCGGCCCTAATTAAAGAAAAATAAAAGTTTAATAACTCTACTTAATGGTTAGTTGGTTGGTTTTGTTGGATTTTATGCCATGTCAAGCAATTGGGTCATTTTATACAGAAGATGTTTTTGTTTTATTCATTCTTGATGTTTACTCAATTCGTTTAAAACACATTTTATTCTATTTAAACCATAGATAGAATCCTAACAGGTACTCCCACTCCAGGTCAGAGTGGACCTGGGAACAATGGTGATAAAGGAGTGCTCCACATTCCCCAGACCTCCAGAACTGGAACCTCACCATCAGATTTTGTTCGTCATACCCAGGACACTAAGACCCTCAGCCTCTGCCTTCTAGCACATAAAAAGGGTTGGGGCTTGCCATAAGGGCAATAGGGTTGGGACAATCATATAGGTGCTAGGGCTTAACGTGACCAGCTGATTGACTGGAGGGGGCCTCTCGAACCACTCACCTAGCCTAAGTAAGGGTTAAAGTGGAGTGTTGTATGTCAGACTGCTTATCCACCAGGATTTTGTCCTTAAGCATTACCAGTCACCACCTACTGCCAAGAAGTGGCCCCATTGGGGTCTTACACTTCTGAAGAGGTGCAGTCAGCATATTCAAAAGTCCCAGCCAAGAGGGCTTTTACTTAATAGAGAAAACTTTCTAATTAAGGCCATCAACAAAGATTTTTAAAAGGGTGTAATGGTTAACAAGCTACCTACTCTTGCAGATCCATTACTACAAAATAGCGAGTATGATCCTCGTGTCACATCCTGCCTATGGCAAACAGGTTGAGTAAGAAAGGGCATCCCATCGTGGTATAATGGTTAGCAACCTGCATCTCACAGATCTATTACTACAGAATAGGGAGTTCAATCCTCGCTGGATTCCAGACTTATGACCTTGTGTCACATCCTACTCATGATAAACAAGTTGGGTAAAAAGGCATCCCATCATGGTGTAATGGTTAGCAAACTAGTCTCACAGATCCATTACAACTGAATAGCGAGTTTGATCCTTGCTAGATACCCCATACTTGTGACCTTGTGTCACATCCTATTCATGGGTTGAGGAGAAAAGGGCTTCCCATAGGCAAGCTAGTCTCACAGATCCATTACAACTAAATAGCGAGTTTAGTCCTCGCTCAGTGCTGGATACTTGAATCCCATCCAACTAGAGGCAAACAGATTGGGTTAAAAGGTGTCCCATCATCAATCCTCTCTAGTTGCCCCATACTTGCAACCTTGTGTCACATCCTACCCATGGTGAACGGTTAGGTAAAAACCTAGTTACATAACTTGGGTGGGATAAGTGCCCAAGATAGCCAAAAAGATTTTCTTTTTCTGGCCTAGGGGTAAAGTCTCTGAGTTTGGGTTCTGGGTTTTCCGGTGGCCTAGAGGTAAAGTCTCCGAGCCTGGGTTCTGGGTTTTCCGGTGGCCTAGGGGTAAAGTCTCCGAGTCTGGGTTCTCTGGTGGCCTAGGGGTAAAGTCTCTGACTCTGCGTTCTCCGGTTCGATCTCTGTCGAGGGGAGATCGTAGGTATACACTGCTGATGAGACCTAATAAAATTGAAACAGCTGTACAGTGTTCCACACGTAGCACGTAGTATTCACCGAGTTTGCTTGTTGTGATTATTTCAATCATAATTATCAAATTATATCTATGTATATGTTGTGGATGCAGCTATACGATATACGCATTGTATTTGCCTTCAAAAATATAAATAATAATATACTTTTTTCTGTATAGTGAAGGAAGGTGCTAATTTGTCCAGGAAGCTTTAAATTTCCAGTTCTCAACTCTAAATCAGTCCTGCTAGCACTACAAAACAAAGACACATCATCTCCTCTGATTACCAAGTTCCTAAACAAACTAAACACCCTCTCCAAAAATAATAGCCTTATATTTACCTGGACACCAAGTCACATTGGTATCCAAGGAAATAAAAAAGCAGACAAAGCCGCAAAAAATGCTCTCCTAACAGACATGAGCAAATCAAAAATCCCATATACAGATCTGAAACCAACCATCAACAAATTTATATCTGACAAATGGCAGAAATCATGGGACAATCAGATCCAAAACAAACTCCATGAGATACAAGAAGTTATTGGAGAGTGGCCGGTAGGCCACAGAAGAATTAGAAGAGAAAAAGTAATACTCTCCAGATTGCGTATTAGGCCCACCCACATTACCCATGGTCACCTTTTAAAAGGGGAGGGCGCCCCATTGTGTCCAATATGCAAAGTACAACTTACAACCAAACATATCCTCCTAAATTGTAACAGCCTCAAACACAACCACACCAAATACTATCAAACAAGAAACCTCTTTACGAAAACAAACCCTGAAGACATTTTAAATTTTCTAAAAGGAAAAAAAAAAAAAAAAAAAAGCAACCTTTTCAAGAAGATATAACAAAACATAACCGAATACTTCCATAGAACCACTACTCTAAAGACTGAAATCCAAAATAACTTTTTCACAGAGGTTGATATGCCGTTAAACAAAAAAAAAAATGGTAATTTATGAGGAAGTGCGTCCCGGTCTCCTGCCTCATAAATTGCTACCCGGTGACTATTAAAATAACGACCCAGCTCATCTATTCAAAACTATCCATCTTCATATCTATCTATCTATCTCAATTTGTTCATATTTATCTATATTACTTTAAATACTAAGATTTTTTTATTATTCCTGTTTGTTTAATGTCTTGTTTTTAGTTTAAATAAACAAGAATTACGACAAAAAAAAAAAAAAAAGCGACCCCCCCCCCCAAATACATTTACTTGTCGAAAATATTTATCTCCATTTGTTCGTATCTATCTATATTATTGTTTGTTTATCTATCTCAGTCTATTCAAAACTATATATCCATCTTCATATCTAAACAAGAATTACGACAAATTACGATAAATAAACAATAATTACGACGAGCTGGGGTTGTTATTTTGATAGTCACCGGGTAGCAATTTTTGAGGCAGGAGACTGGGACGCACTTCCTCATAAATTACCTGAAACTCAACTGGAGGTTATATGCCTCCCACCTACCTAAGGGTCATGTCATATTTAGAGGAGAGGCAAAAGAAAGATTAGAGAACCACAAATATACTTTAATGAACCAGGCTAATTTAACTACTAGGCATTAAATCACCTTGTTATAATCGTTAGATTACATTGTTTTTATTAATTTCAACAGCATATATATTGAACATTACAACGGTTTGCCTACATAGTATCTATTACATCCAGACAGGAATGTATAGAATGGTGGAAGGGGGTCCCTCTCCAACTAACAGTCATCAGCCAGGCACCGGGCTGTCTGAAAAACGGTGTAAAAAAAGGCAAAATTTGGCATTGAGTTAACCAATTCATATGTATTTAATTTCAAAATAAATATAGTAAATAGAATTTTTTTTAAAATGGTGCCGAGTTAAACTACAAGTTTAACAAGTCATCATCATCAGCAGCAGCAACAACAAAAAGTTGAAACTACTGCTTTAAATAAACAGGGTTTTCAAGGGGTGATTTTGGGGGTAAGGGAGTGATTTGGTACAAATCACTCCCTTACGCCATCAGCCCTAGCTTTATTTTAAGTGTTCATTTCTTTAAAAAAAAAATTTTTTTTAAATAGAATATAACTGTGTACAAATTATTTGTATTAGGAATACTTGATCTCATAGAATTGTGTGCAAACAAAAACAAATAAAAAGTGCAATTTTTTTTTTTTTTAATGCAATGGAACATTGAAAATACAATTAATTATGATTATTCGGACTATTGGTCTCATCTTTATTGTTATCTACACAACATTTCGGCTAATATGCCTTCCGGCCTTCTTCGAGTATTTCTTGTTGGATTCGGGAACCTTCTGTGCAGATAACAATAAAGATGAGGACAATAGTCTGAATAAACCAAATTATCTAAAAAAAATTCAGAGAAATTATGATTAGAATCAAACATTTAGAAACTAATCAAATTTTGGCAAATTCAGCAAAACTGATCTCTACTAAGGACGCGGAGATGCTTATAGGTACTGGTCCTGCGTCCCTGACGCATAAAATTCTAAACGGACGCAGTAAAATCATATCCATGCGTCCCAGTGTTTTTCTTTTTTCTTCCATCACCATTTCAAGCTAACTGTAAATACATTTCAATAGTTTCTTAGAAACGAATTACACAGGATAGGTTACAAGGGAGGAGTTAGACAGCTTTAGTTGTTTCCCCAGATCATAAATAAAGACCTTAAAATTTATTAAGAAATTTTAGTTGGGATCCATAAAATTTCCCGGGGACTCAGTCAAAACAAATATAATCAAGAAACAGAAGACGTGAAAAAAAAAGTTTTTCTTCATTCTTGTTATGAACATAATCAGTTAAACACTTAAAATACAAACTCAAAACTCCGACATTTAATAAGCCTAGCTTAGTTTGACATACTTCCAGAAGTATGGAGCACTCGGTAAGAAACAAACTCACTACAACTCGGACTTGTTAAAATCTTCTTCTCTAACACTTGAACCACATTCACATTAATTCATGTAAGTAAATGCATTTAATAAACTGATTTCTTTTTTTTTTTTTTTTTTTTTTTTTACTAAGGAACCCAAATTTTAGCACTTTAAGTGTGCTAGTGTTACAAATGTTTCAGATGGTAAAATACATTTTTATAAGCACATGGAAGTACCTATTCCAAAAATAAACAAAATAAAAATAATTTTATTTTGGGCCAACATCACCCACGAATAGCATGGCCACTACTGATCCTTATGTAATTCTAAAACCCCTGCGGTTATGGTAAAATCGAAATAATTTTTGGATGGATGACATAAAATAAAAATATTGAATTCAAAACCGTATAAAAACCGCAATGTTTCATACAATTTTTTTTTATTTCTCTCTATTTTCAATTAAAAATCAAAATTGCAAAATATGTTATATATTTCAATGAATCTTAAAAACTAGATGTAAAAAGTTTCCTACTGGTAGGATTTACAGTTACACCTTTAAAAATGCCCTCTCTATAAAGGTCAATGCTTGAATCTGTTCCAGTAAATAAGTTTTTTTTGGCTAGAGGTAAAGGTACAAAAAAAATGATTTTAATCTAATTAATCTTCTTAACGCTAATCCGATTATTACCCAAACCAGCAGTTTAGTTTTTCATAACATTTTTGTAAGACCGCAAAAGAATGCTATTTTTTTTTAAACTTGCATCATCATACACACGATCAATTACCAATGTAAACATTAAACAAGATTTTATCTTCCTTCACATTCCACAGAAAATGGCTCAATAGGTAAAATAAAAAGATTATATATATTATATTTTATATATAAGATTTTTTATTCTAAAATTATAAGAAATATAATGAATTAAATTTTGGGTAGTTTATATTAATTTTTTTCTCTCATTAAGAAAAAAGAACATTGTTTTGTTTTTTCTTCTATTTAAAAAAAAATAAACTACACCAAAATGGTTCTAATGTGATCTTAAAATAATAGACTTTACGGAACATAAATATTTTTTTCACAAAAGAATATAGCAATAAAAAAAATGTTTCGAAAAGAGCGAATTAAATTCTTATTCATTCTTTAATTTTAATTTTATGAATTTCAACTCTCACTACAAAGTACGAAATGCCAAAAATTATTTTCTTTAATGAATCATTCATTGTTATATATTACATATACAAAAATATCTCCAAAATTATTTTTTTAGTTTTTATTTTCATTTTATTTTCCGATTTTTTTTTGGGGGGGGGGTCAAAGTTAAGTGACCTGAAAAAATCAGAAAGTTTTGAAATAAAATAACTGATGCATTATAAAATTCATTCATTGATAAATCAACACTGAAATATTTATTAAAATCGGACAATTCTCTGATTTTTGGTAATTTTTTTTAACGGGGGGGGGGGGGCAATTTGTTTTGTAAAAAAACGGATTTTTCGACAAATTGGGTACACCTAATATATATATATTTCTTTGTGTCGAGTCAGCGATTCTTTTCTGCTCAAACAATAAGATAAACACCAATAAAAATGTGTTATTAATGTAGACAGGTTTTATTTATTTACAATCGAATTCAATAAGGATCAACACTAAATCACTTTAAATTATAAACACAACACACACACACGTATAGAAATTGAATCAGCAGAAAAGAAATCGCCTGAGACAGGGTCATCTTTATTTAATTATGGCCACAGAAAGAACTAAGAATTAATTTTTAGTATGTCCCTCCTTTGTGGCTTTAAATTGACTAAATGTTGAGGATTTATTTGGAATTAGGCTAAAAAGAAAAAAAGCATCTATAGTAGTAGCGATAGCAGTAAATAATAGTAAACCCAAGAAAAACATAGATAGTTTTTAGTGGTGTCGAGTAAGTAAACAAGAGGCGAAAGAAAATGAACACTTCCTTGTGGTTAGAGAACAAACAAACAGGAAAAATACAATTAATCTGAAATAAAATTTCAAATAAATTCTCCCCCAAAACAAGAGATAACCAAAATTTCTAACTAAAACCAGTAACACAGTAGTAGTCACAAATGGACAACCGAGAAGTTGCTCTCTCTCTTTAGGACAATAACTGCCCGTACAGTAGATAAAAACCATTAAATTCCTTTGTTTGAGAAAACTATAACAATGTTAATAATAATTACGAGTCTATGTACGTTTATCGAGAAAGGAAAATAAAAGTTGGAGCAGTTGTCCGGTTAACGTAAAAGGTTGATTCTTAAAACCGTTTACATTGAGTGCGTGTATTGTAGGCCCCCAACAACCATACACGATTTCGACAAAAAAAAAGGGGTAAACGTCCAAAATAAACTTAAAAACAAGTCCGTACTGAAACAAGATAAAGACGGATAGCAAATAGAAAATAGATTTTTTAAAATGAGAATATTTTTGTTTTGTTTCTCACCGATCGAAAATCAATGAACTGGGAGACGTGTGTTCCATCAATCTTGACGAAATGCATGGCCACTGTGTCTGCGGCCGTGTCGGCATCAATGGACTCGACCTGGACATCACCACCTTTATTCTTAACATTCACTACCAGCTCCGAGGTGGCGACAGTGAACAACAATGCAAGCAACACAGTACATGTCGGCTCCCAGCTCTTCTTCTTGCGTATCATGATGTCAGTCGAAGGAAGAAAAAGTCTGTAGACGTGTCAAATATTCCAAGGAAAATAAAGACGTCCGTCTGCAGCCATTTTGCAGCCTGACGTCAACATGTGACGGTGAGCGCGCGCCGCCCTAACATCGACCAGATAACATAACGGTCCTCACCTGAATTACCTGAATTAAAAATGTTATCAGCATTAGGCTCCTACTCAGAATTAAAGAATAATATTCACTAGGGTTTAAACTATTTTTATAGCATTTAATCAATTTATTCAATTGTAAAATACAGAGAAAATTATTATAAGAAAAAAATCAAAGAAATAATAGACTACAGAACTGAACATGTGATGCGTGATGCAGGAGTTTAGGAGTTTACCATAAAATTGTAAAACATTCCACAAAATTGTAAAACAAATAAAACATTAAAAAAGTTTAGGAAATTTTTAAAATGCAATCTTAATTATTCAAACCAAGTAAAAATGCCATAAAACTTAAAATCAGTCCCCACAAAACAAGGACAACTTTTTTTTTTTTACGATTGTAGCTAAAAGCAGACAAAAGTGAAAACTTTTAAATATTAATTAAACTTTTCTGAAACAGTATCAACTTACGTTACAAAAGGTTTAATTGTTAGATCGTAAGTTCATAACTTACATAAAAAGTAAAGTTTAATTTCTCTACCACCCCGGGGCGCCATTCGTGGTGTAATGATTATTGGGCTATGCTAGCAGACCCATGTTAGTGAGTTTGATTCTTACTGGGTGCCTCATATTTTTGGCCTTGAGCTAAACTACTCCACTACCCTTCTCTCTCTCTCTCTCTCTCTCTCTCTCTCTCTCTCTCTCTCTCTCTCTCTCTCTCTCTCTCTCTCTCTGTGTGTTCTTAAGGAAGAGTTTAGTTTGGTTTGGGTTATTTAACTGCATATCAACTCTTTATGGGTTATTTAATGCCGAAATTTTATTAGTTTCTGAAGGTTTGTTTATAATCATAACTATATTTTTTATGTTCCATTGCATTTTTTTATTTCATTTTTTTATTTGTTTATAATTATTTGTAAGCACATAGTTGCATGGTTTCAAGTATTCCTATCTAATACTAATAATTCATACGAAATAATATGGTTTAAAGTAACTATTCCTATTCATAATTATAATTATTTATTCTAACAGAAATAAAAATTCTGTCCTGAGAAAGGAAGGAAGACAAGACAAATACATGTGTATAAAATGGGGTAATATTTTATTACGTTCAGTGCAAGAGTATATGGTGGTAGATATGGGATGTTTGATGTCAATATTCAATAAAAGTGTTCAAACATTTAAAGACCATAAATAAATCAAGCAAAATGGCATAGAAGACAAAACTCTTGATTAAACAAACAAAATTGTATTAACAGAAGTTTACAAAAGGTAGCATTGAATACTGGGCGAGGTTCCGCCAAAGTTCTTTTTTAAAGTTCAAATGTAAAATGTAAGCTGGTATTTCACAGTTCAAAAGTGAGAACGAAAAGGTGAAAGTTTAAAGTCAACTCAAAAGCAGTCAGGCATAAGTTGAATGAATATAAGGTTTATCTCCGAAAGCATAGGTTATTCAAAGAGAGAGAGAGAGATATATATATACCTTCAGCGTGTAAGCGAAATGTTCTTAAAAAGGGTGACGTGAATTCCCTTAGGCAAATGAGATCTTTCTGGTTAGGATCCGAAAGTTCTGTTATTTATAAGAAATGAGTAGGCTCCAAATTGGGGTCTAGTTGATAAATTTTCTTATTAGGCGGGAACGCCTCTGATTGGTTGAATTTTACGAATTTTATTTTAGATTTTATTTTTACTAAGGTTGCGCGATCCATATGTGCAAACTACTTATTTTTGCCAT
The DNA here is from genome assembly GCA_023376005.1 of Doryteuthis pealeii. Classification (NCBI taxonomy): domain Eukaryota; kingdom Metazoa; phylum Mollusca; class Cephalopoda; order Myopsida; family Loliginidae; genus Doryteuthis; species Doryteuthis pealeii. The sequence continues at coordinate 96,985,370 of CM042158.1, read as the reverse complement.
TCGACTTCCGTCTGTTGAAGCGATAACTTCCGGCTCGCCACGAGTATGTAGTTTGCTAAACTTTATATCTTTAGCGGTCTTTGAGGAGTCACAAACAATATAGTAAGTAACAAGTCATGTACTTATCTTTGAGTTTTCAAGGGTGAAATATATTTGTAGTGGGTTCGTTATTGTCTGTTTCGTGTTGGTTCTGTCAGTCAGCACTGGTTCGCGGTACTGTTGTTCTGGTCTTGTTCTGCCTTTTAGAAGTCAGCACTGTTTCTCGTCCACTGCTGTTGCTGCTGGTGTTGCTCTGATCATGTCCGACCCAGTCGGGTACTTAAATTATTCTGAGATTCTAGGGTCTCCGTGCCCTACCCTCCCGGTCCTTTACTTCCGGTCCGATTAACCCATTTTTCATACAGTTATATAGTTTCAAGCATGGAGGCGCATGGTCTAATGGTTAGAGTCGTAGGAAATGGACTCGTCAACACGAGTTCAATTCTTGAACGAAGCCGTTGGCATTTCACATGGCGCTAATACCCTTTGGGAAAGGTATGAATCCAATTCTCCCTCCAGCTATGGGTAAATAGCAGGGCAGACTGGACTCTTTAATCATGGCTAGGTAACCAGTCTAGAAGGAGGAAAACTCTGAATTCAAACCTGTTAAACTCCGCTTAAGAAATTGACCTTGTGTCGCATCCTGCTCGTGCGGAGGGGTTGGTATATATATATATAGTTTCAAGCATTCTTATCCAATATTAATAATTTTAAAAAGATTCGATAATAATTTTAAAGATTTGAACAGATATTCCATACTCCGGGTTAAAGTGGACCTAGGAGTAATGCTAATATAGGGGAACTCTACGCTCCCTCATCAGATGCAATTTAGTGTTATAGTGGTTCGTCAGGTAACCAGTTTATAGTTGTCGTCAATTTATGGTGGTTGTCTGGAGTGAAGTTATATATATATATATATATATATATTGGTAATTACAACAAACACACTATAAGGTTATATCAATAGAAACAGAAGGAAAAACAAATAATTCACAGAAGGAATCAATATGCCTTGTATTTGAAACATTAAAGATACAGTAATAAGAGAAGTCGAAATGTAGTGTTCAAAGTTCAGCAGAATAAGATTTTTTAAAAGTTCATGTAATTAGACGAAGAAAGAGTTGAGTTCTATATATCAGCAGTGAAGTAACTTGTAGAGAGAGAAAGATATAGCTTGTAGTACCTTCAGTGGTAGGCAAATAGTTCTGAGTTGAGCGACGTGGAGTATTCAGGCATAAGTTGGTCTTTTGAACTGTTCTTCGAAAACTTTCGTTTATATAGGATTTACCTAGACTCGAAATCGGTCTTTTTGAAAAACTTCTGATTGGTTGAAAATTATCATTTTTAATATTTCTATTTTTGCTTTCTACCTGCGTTGATCCTATGTGCATATTGCTTATTTTCATCATTTTATTTTGTTGCATAGCGCCTTCTTTACTGGCACTAAATAGGTATATGTTATATACTGGTCTTTTCACGATACCAAATCTATATAACGTTATATACCTTTCTTACTTCTTACTCTGTCGTCTATTTTTCTGGCCGGCTTTGGTTCTGATCGTCTATCATCTATCTTGGTCTGGTATATCTTCTAAGGTCTCGTCTGGTCTTCTATTGAGGATTCCGTGTCTGGTTTCTGTTGGGGATCATTCCTTATCAGAAGCCCTGTGTCATTGTTGGTTTTTAGTAATAAACACAAGACTTCGATTTACGATGATGTTACTTTATTCGTAGATCCCCAGACCAGACAATCTGCGCAGTGAGACTCACATCTTGCTAGCTTGGCTTCTAACTTCTAACTCTAACTAACTGAGTTGCTTACTCCTTAAACCGGAAGGGCCTTCTATTGCCTTCTGGTTCTCACGTTCCATCCCCAGAACACAAGGTGAGATCGAGGTCAAGCGCCGTCACTCACTCTCAAGGCCATCAGCGGTACTGATCGCCATAATGATTTCTACAATACCTTAAAAATGTATTAGGGATCCAATAACTATGTAACAATTTTCTGCTTTCAAAGCATTAATTTCCGGCTCGTTTCTGATCATATCAACCACCACAGTGTCATACCCAGGTTATGACTAAAGGAAAAGGAAGGGACAAGCTCTTTACCATTCCATCTGGGTTCAAAATACAAACCCTACTGATCTGTAAGTAAATATCGGCAGAGTGGCCTATTGCCAGTATCAGCTGGACAGCAAAGGAGTCTAACCCCTTTTCACTGGCACGAGACCAGAGAGATTGTTTTTGGTGTCTGAGGTGGAGCAGCATGCCTACCATCAGCTCTCTATGTTACTACACAGATCCAAATCGTGCGAATCTTGTGCTGAGCTGGCAAGAGCCGGTATTGAACCCAGAACCTTGTGGTTCCTAGGTGGATGCTCTACCGACTGAGATAAGCAGGCCCTTACTACTATCCTAATTTATTTTTTTCATTCATTTATTAAATCTCTCACCAAGTAAGTGTTGAAAGTTTTTGTATATAAGGCATGGGGCAAATGGTCACTCCTAAATATAGACTCATTGACTATCACGTGACCTGAGAGAGATTCCTATTGTCCAATCACTGGTAGTGCTGCTGCTGCTGTTGTTGTATTTATAGAGGCCTGATTCTAATCTTAACTCATTGACACTCGGATTATCTTGGACGTCGGACTTACAAAGAATACTATAACACCGGATTCTTATTGGCTTGCTTACTTATTTACTACATGTGGAACCAAGGATGGCGGCCAGATATTCAACAGGTTATGGGCCCAGCACGCTTCCACTTTAATTGTTTGTTTGTTGGTTGGTTTTTTTTTTGTTAAATATTCAAAAGATTATAAAAAGTAGACAAGCGCATGGGAAATGGACTCGTCGACCCGAGTTCAAATCCTGGATGTGGTAATTGTTTTTTTCTTTGTGCTAATACCCTTGGGAAAGGTATGAATCCTACTCTCCCTCCAGCTATGGATAAATAGTAGGGCAGACTGGGTTCTTTAACCTTGGTTAGGCAACTGGTCTAGGAGAAGGAAAACTGAATTCAAACCTGTTAAACTCCGCTTAAGAAATTGACTTTGTGTCACATCCTGCTTGTGCGGAGGGGTTAGTAAATAAATATATAAAAAGTAGAAAAGAATGTTTGATGCAAGTCCTCAAGATAAAAAAGAAATTACCTCACTTAATCAGATATAGTTTTTATAGAAATGTTTTTAGTATTATTTGTATTATTCGGACTATTGTCCTCATCTTCATTATCTGTACAACGTTTTGGCCAATGTGCCCTCCGGCCTTCTTCTGGTATTTCTTGTCAGACTTTGGAATCTTCTCAGACTTTGGAACCATCTCGGACTCAGGAACCTTTTCCTTGAACTCAGGAACCTTCTTGTAATCAGGAACCTTCTGGGCATAATTGGGAACCTTCTTGTCGTAATCGGGAGCCATCACGGAACTTCGAACCTAACCTTTTATTCAGTCCACGGGGCTATCCTGTTCTCATTCCGCTAATCATAGCTGGGGTAGAGGCGTTAAGCTGTGTTAATTATCATTCTATGTTACTACTGTATAATACAAATAATACTAATCATCAAGCCTCATCACAAAAATTCAGAGAAATAGAAATGTTTTTAATTATCTGTGCTGATTTAAACCGAATATGTAGAGTTAACAAGAGTTAGAAACAGGAAATACATGAACACAACTTGGAATTTCAAATAACACTTTATTATTACATTCATACATATAAGAAAATACATTTGTAATATTTTCTATTGCAAACAATAGTATTGTCTGCAGCAAATATCAAATTATATGAATATAAATAAATACAATTCCAATTAACTGAGTCCTTGGCAATGTTTATGGTAAGTTATCATACGTACAATGACCCTTTTCTATCTCTGGTGAATTATTGGGAGCGATGATTTTTTATGTCCGATTCCATGAAATGCTGGTTCAAAAGAGAGGAAGATTTCTATCTTCAATTTCTGTCGCTGAAAATTGCAGGCCTGAGATTGGTTGGTTTGAAAAGAGTTACGTTCACCAAGGGAGACAACCCACCTACCTGAGATATATTTTCTTATGTATTTATTAAAGTTTTGACTTTCCAGGGACCAAAAAAAGGAACAAAAAAAAAAAATAAATAATGGAAAAAAGGTAAAAACATTTGCTTCTAGCTAGGAACTTTTTAACTCTAATGTCTACTTAATTCAGTTAAACAAAAAATAAAGTCTGAGGTGGAGCAGCATACCTACCCTCAGCTCTCCATGTTACTACACAGATCCAAACCTATATCTCAATTTCATTTAATAGGGAGGGAGACACATGCCCCCCCCCCCAAAAAAAAAAGGTGTCCAACCATTGCAATGATCTTCATAGTTGGCAGCAGATATATCTTATCTTCAATAAATTCATTCTAGGTCACAGTCATTTTTTTTTTTTTTTTTTTATACACACACACACACATAACTGAAATATTTCCAATATGACTTTCAGAAGGACAATCTTTTATTGTAGAATCTTTCTCATGATATAAATATATCTTTCTCATGATATAAATTTTATCTTTCTCATGATATAAATATATCTTTCTCATTATATAAATATATCTTTCTCATAATATAAATATATATTTCTCGTGATATAAATATATCTTTCTCATAATATAAATATATCTTTCTCATAATATAAATATATCTTTCTCATATAAATATATCTTTCCCATGATATAAATATATCTTTCTCATAATATAAATATATCTTTCTCATAATATAAATATATCTTTCTCATAATATAAATATATCTTTCCCATGATATAAATATATCTTTCTCCTGATATAGATATATCTTTCTCGTGATATAAATATATCCTAATATATTTTATTAAACACACATAACTGAAATCTTTTAAAGATTTACATAAGTTTCAGATTTTATATTCTGATAGCAGGGATGTACATTCTATAATTCTGATAAAAAAAATTATCAAATTCCTATTTTGATTTTTTTTTTCATAAACACACATAACTGAAATTTTTCTCATGATGTAGGATTTTATTGTAGACTCTTTCTCATGATATAAATATATCCTAATATATTTTATTAAACACACACATAACTGAAATATTTCCAATATGACTTTGTGAAAGGACAACCTTTTCTTGTAATTCACAGCAAACTACAACCCTCATTCACCACTTGTCTTTTCATTGGTGGATTTTGAATATTCAGCCTGAAACAATCTTTGTGTTCTTGTTCAACACCAAAATTAAATAATGTAAATGTCTGTTTTGCTCTACAATAAAATCTGCTATAAACTTTAGAAAAAATGAAAACTGATGAAAACTTGATGAAAAGTACTGACTTTCAATAAGTTACATCATTCAATAAATTATAAATCTTTTGATCAATTAATATAATGTTCATTTCTAGTCAACAAGAAACTCTAATGATAATGTCTACTCTTAAGAGTCATTCTTTTTTTTCTTTTTTAAGAAACACACACTCACACACGTACACACACACACATATATATATTCCTCATAGTCTGTACACAGCTATTCCTGTCCCATCTCTGGGTTAAATAGAAAAATGTATTTATAAAAAAATTGTATTATCCATTAAGAATTGATTTTATTTCAAAACTTTATTGGCATTAAATGACCCACTGAGGTTGATATGCCGTAAAACAGACTAAACCAAACCAGCTATTCCTACAGCATTATACTTATGGGAATTATTCCTTCCAAACTGAACAAATCACAAAGTTACTCAACCATTAAGTATAAACAAACAAAACAAAAATGAAACTGCCATGAGTTGACTTTAAAACATTTATATAACTGGCTGATAATATGTACAGACAATATTGAGAACAGGTCATATGACAACTAAATCAATTAAAGAGCCAATCACAATCCATTAATTCTTTCTTAGAATCAACTGCTGGACATAAATACAAGGAAAATTTCATAAGCAGTGAGCAAGTAGCTTCAACATCTTGGCTCTCAATAAATCTAAATTAGGCCAAACATTCCCTTTCTGAGAAATCTTACAAAATGATTT
>CM042158.1:96611788-96976788 GCA_023376005.1 Doryteuthis pealeii | reverse complement strand
AAAAAATTTTTCTGAGAACAAAATACATTTTGCGGACCTTCCTTTTATATATATATATATATATATATATATATATATATATGTGAAGATGGAAAAGGAATTGAATCTGACAATATGAGGAAAAATGACTAAAGAAAAGAAATGTAGATGGATAAAATGAATTTAATCGATATCACATTAATCAATATCACTTACACATGTGTTTCGGTCAGTTTATGTGTGTGAAAATATTTCGCACACATTCAAGATAAATGTTCACTCTGATGAAGGTCGATTCTTCTATGTGTGCGAAATATTTTCACACACATAAACTGACCGAAACACATGTGTAAGTGATATCGATTAATGTGATATCGATTAAATTCATTTTATCCATTTACATTTCTTTTCTTTACTCATTTTTCCTCATATATATATATATATATATATTGTAATATGGTAGAAACCAGATGAATGCTTTAACAGGTCTGCTGTTATGGCATAATGATTCATCTCTCCTTATTTATAATCTCCTCCTCCTCCTTCTCCATTAATCTGAGAAATCTTTTAGAACAATTAAATTACTCTGAGCACTTTTTCAGAACAAGTTGTCCTGGTAAATTCTTATTGTCATTTTCATATGAAAAAAAATTTCTTTTTATTAGTTTTTGTTATTATTGATATGGCACCAATCATTGTAGATTGAGAACATTCTGAAAAGTCATTAAAAATCTCACTATGGAAGTAGTCACTTAAAGTCCAACTATAGAATTGGCTACACATAATGTCTGCCAGTCTGGTGATTGGGGAAACGCATGAAACTCAGAGTAACAGGAAATTAGCACTGGACTACAATTGTTTTGGAGTATATACATATTTACCAAGCTCTCTGCACAAGTAGGAAGCGACACAGAGTCAATTTATTAAGCAGAGTTTAACAGGTTTGAATTCAGAATTTTTCAATCCTAGACTGGTTGCCTAGGTTAAGAGACCAGTCTGCCTTACTATTTACCCATAGCTGGTATATAGATATGAAACTAGCTCTCCTGTAATGGCATTGGGCACTTTTGCACTCTTTTCAGAACATTAATCATTATTAATACTAGCAATATATGCACCCTCCGGGTGCAAGTTTTAATATAATAAAATATCATGTTAAATTAGAAAGGCTAATGAAATGCAGATAAAAAGATTTGGAACAGAGGTGGGTATGATCGAAAAATAGAACAACTTTGAAACTAACTCTTCCATCATTTTCCATTACTCCCATCTTTCATTGGTAAATTTTCCTAATTTAACTATTTAGTTAAAATAGGAAGTAAAGAATAATATTACAGTTATTTCTTCTTGTTAATGGATTTCTTTTAAGATTTATCCCCGAGATTTTTGCCATATTCAATAAGATAAAACCAAACAATTAGAAATCAATAATAATAAGAACATATTTATTAAAATCACATTTTTAATATCAATATGCAAATTAGCCTTCCCATTCATACTGTAAACCTCTATTTTGTTGTATACATAAATACAATTGCATGTTATTAGTATGTAGATATGGTCAACAGTATTGATAATGTAAAACAATTTTATTAATAATTGAGGTTTAAATAAACATAAAATCATGGAGAATGTAATGTAAATAACAAAGGGAATTGTGACTTGTATAGTAATATAATTTTGGTTACAGACAAACACACAATCTCCATTATAATAAGATGAGCAATTTATTTTCATGAATCTTTCTTTTATATATATATATATATATATATATATATATATAAAATTTGAAAAATCTTTAACAAAATACTAAAATTACCTACAAAAATAAGAAGAAACGCTTACAGATCCTAGAAGCCATATGCATAAAAAATAAAAAACCTAACATTAATAAAATTGCATTTAAACTCGGAGACAACGTATTGAATATCTTTAATAACTAACACTTACCTAACCCCCCTCTTAAAAATAATAGACTCTCTGAATTAGATAAAAGCATAGATAATAAAACTAAAATCAACTAAAACCAAATTACATAACCCCATGAATGACTGGAGAAACAGTCGAAAGCGCTCGGAAATTAGTATGCAAAATATCATGAATCAACTCGATCCAGATTCAAAAAGGATAGCCAGAAGACTGGAAAAAATATCTATACAAAAAATGAAAAAAGAATACTCTGTGTTGTTCAATAACACATGCCTTGAGAATATATATATATATATATATATATATATATATATATTAGCTCAGTTGGTAGAGCGTTCGGCTAGAAGCTATATGGTTCCTAGTTCGATTCCGGTCCTCGCCAACTCAGCATATGAGTAGCACAGGGATCTGTGTGGTAAAGTAAGGAGCTGATGGTAGGTGTGGCACTCCCCCTCAGATGCCAAAACAATCTCCTTGGTCTTGCGCTAGTGAAAAGGGGATAGACTCCCTCGCTGATTGGCTGATACCGACTTTAGGCCACCCTGACGACTTTATATATATATATATATATATATATATATATATATATAATTGATAATTGAATCATATTACCACGACCAGACAACTCGGCAAACACCATTTGCAACATCCGGAGCACTGGACAGCTGTTTCGACCTCCAGTGCTCCGGATGTCGCAAATGGTGTTTGCCGAGTTGTCTGGTCGTGGTAATATGATTCAATTATCAATTATATATAATTCCTCTATCAAAATTTAATATATATATATATATATATATGGCTTGAAGCATTGTGTTTATATTGGTTTGGTGGTTGGTTTTGAAGGCTATCACAATGCAAGTGTAAAGAAAAATGTGGTAACTATGATGTTGTTTGTTAACACACACACACACACACACATAAACAAAAAAGAATCAGATGGGCCTGGTAATAAACAAACAGGCTAATGTTTAGTAATAAAACAAAAAGAGTAAGCCAAAGGGTCATAGGAAATGGACTCGTCGACCAACTAGACATAACAATATAACGAGTACTTAAAGGCAGAACTTACAGTTATTTATCTGCCTCACTGAGGGCGTTCTCAGGTGGTGTAGCTAGCTATACCCCTCACTGAGGGGTTTTATTCAGTCACAGTTGACCGAGTGGCGAGAGCTCGATTCTCGCGGTTTACTCCTCGATGCCGATACCAGTTAAGAGGCCATTCTTCCCACCTGACAAGGGACGTTACTCTCCCTACTTCCTGTCCCCTAGACACAGGAGAGTTTTAGTCCCTACACTAACATCTTGAATCCAGGAAGAATTTTTTTTTTTTTAATTGGACACATGGCATAGTAGATAAAGGAGTTAGGTTAAGACAGTTCTAAGTGACAGTTACCTCTAGACTGCAGTTCAATCCAGGTCAGGGCAGCAGTAACATAGAATAATAATTAACACAGCTTAACGCCTCTACCCCAGCTATGGTTAGCGGAATGAGAACAGGATACCCCCGTGGGCTGAATAAAGGGTTAGGTTCAAAGTTCCGTGATGGCTCCCGATTACGACAAGAAGTTTCCCAATTAAGACAAGAAGGTTCCTAAGTTCGAAAAGAAGGTTCTCGGAGTCCGAGATGGTTCCTGAGTTCGACAAGAAATACCTGAAGAAGGCCAGAGGGCACATCAGCCGAAACATTGTACAGATAACAATGAAGATGAGGACAATAGTCTGAATAATGCAGATAATACTAAAAAAAAATTTCTTTAGACACCGATTTCTTGTTGGGTGTGAAGCAGCTTTTAAAACAAATCAATATTTAATTATTTGTATTAGGAATAGTTACTTGAAGTTTATCCAGGATTATTATTAGTTACTTGAAACCTTATATCTGTGTGCAAACAAGTGATTATTATTAAATAAAAATAATTAACTGAAATCATATAATTATGTATAAATTATTAGTATTAGATAAGAATACTTGAAACCATATAACTGTGCAAATTATTTGTATTAATAATTACAACTGTGCAAATTATAAATTATTTATGCAAATTATTTGTACTAATAATTACTTCAAGCTATGGTAAATTGTAAATAAGTAAATAATTACTTGAAGCTTGAAGCTCACCTAGTAGAGTGTCCACCTTGGAACCATTCTGGGTTTGATACCGGCCTCTGCAAACTGCATAAGTAGCACAGCTTGGATCTGTGTGCTAAAGTGAGGAGTTGATGGTAGGTGTAGCATTCCACCTTGGACACAAAAATAATCTCCTTGGTCTAGCGCTATTGACAAGGAGATAGACTTCCTCACTGTTTGACTGATACTGACAATAGGCCACTCCACCTATTTTACTTTTATAATTGTTTACTAAGGATTATTATTGTTACTAGCAAATATATGCACCCTCCGGGTGCAACTATTATAGTTTTAATGTAATAAAATATTATATTAATTAGAAAGGGTTATGAAACTAAATAAGAATACATATAAAAAATATTTGAAACAGAGGGGGTTATATCGAAAAATTGAAAAACTGAGACTTACTCTTCCATCACTCTCGGCTTTCATTGCTAAATTTTCCTAACTTAAATAGGAAGTAAAGAATGAAATTACAATTATTTCTTGTTAATAGATTTCTTTTAAGATTTATCCGAGATTTTTTATCATATTTATTAAGACAAAAACTAAAACACACAATCTCCATTATAATAAGATTATTAGTTACTTGAAACTATATAACTTTGTGCAAACAAATGATTGTTATTAAATAGAAACCGTTTTTAGTTTTATATATTGATCACATAATAAAGGGTTATGATCAAAGTTCCGTGATGGCTCCCATTATGACAAGAAGGTTCCCAAGTTCAAAAAGAAGGTTCTCGAGTCCGAGATGGTTCCCGAGTTTGACAAGAAAACCTGAAGAAGGCCGAGGGCACATCAGCCGAAACATTGTACAGATAACAATGAAGATGAGGACAATAGTCTGAATAATGCAGATGATACTAAAAAAAAATTTTCTTTAGACACCGATTTCTTGTTGGGTGTGAAGCAGCTTTTTAAAACAAATCAATATTTAATTTCTCTTATTGTTCCTTCCTTGCAAATTATTTTCCCGGTTTTTGTTTTATATATTGATCACATATTCTTATTAGCTTTTAGCTAAATGATTACTGGCTAGAATTGAAATGAGTCAGTCACTTTTATCCTTTGATGTCAGACAAATCCATTCGCAGAGTAAGCTGAACACTTTTGCCTTCCCTATTTACTTATGAAAATTGACTGTCTCAATTTATTTCAATGATTGCTACTAAGTAATGCTTAGTCATAAAATGTCAGATGATATGACTTCTCTAAGTTCAGTTTAATCCTTACATAACGTTCGACTTATGCAGACAATGTTTAATATATTCAATAAAATGTGAGTAATATAAGAATTGCCATCTTCTTTCATTGACAAATGATATTTTAATCTCATCGGATGCGGAAAACACATGTAAAGATAGATAACACCAGCGGCAGTACTCCTAGGTTTGACTGGAGTTAACCGCAAATGTGGCAGACGAGTTAAGAGTTAAAGAAGTAAAACAACGACAAGATAAGAATAAAAGACTGTATTAAATATAAAGTTGCAAACTTTAGTCTCGTTTGCGGTCAAATATATAATATGTATATATATAATATGTATATAATATGTATATAATATTTATATAAATGTCACTTAGCTGTTTATCCTGGGATATGGGGTATTAACGGAGCCCCTTGCTACGGCCTTCTGTTTATAATTCGGATATATTTGGACTTCTGTTTGCATCCGACTCCGGGTCTGTTGTAGTATAGTAGGAGCGACCTTTGTACGGTCCGATCCCTTTCGTTGCTGATGCAGAAGAGATGGAATGAGTCTGCACTTTGGATTTGGTGCCAAAGTATGCTGGCTCATGATTGGTTGGTTTGAAACAGAGGCTCGCAGACAAGGGACGATAACCCATACCCCAGAATTCTTAATACACAAGCCAAATAGCTTTGTTTATAGTTCAGTTATCTGATGTTCTTTATTTGGTCAATGAACCCTTAGACTAGCGCTAGACTAAGGAGATTATTTTTAGCATCTGAGGTGGAGCGCCACACCTACCATCAGCTCCTTACTTTACCGCACAGATCCCTGTGCTACTCATACGCTGAGTTTGCGAGGGCTGGTATCGAACTAGGAACCTTGTGATTTCTAGCCGAACGCTCTTGTTGTTAGAGCATCCACCTTAGAACCATAAGTTATCAAAGTCAGAACCTTGTGGACAGACATCTTTTTTATCATAAGAAAATTTTGGTTATTTCCTATAAGTCTAACATAAACAAAGGGGAACCACTCTTGACTGATAAATTATTTATCTGTTTTCCCATTAAACTAACCCTAACCCTAAACCATAACCCTAACCCTAACCCGTCTTCTTTTTTCCTAGTAGATCAATAAATAAATAAATAATTTATCAGTCAAGAGTGGTTCCCCTTTGTTTATGTTAGACTTATAGGAAAAACCGAAATTTTTTTTATTATAAAAAAGCAATGTATTCTTAAAGTAAATAAGGTAAGTAATGATTACTCATTTATCTACCAATTTATTTATTTGTATCTTATTCTCAAATTATAGATTATATTATTCATATTATCATTATTAATATAAATTATTATTATAAATTAAATTTATATAAATTTTTTGCTAGTGTATATAATTTATATAAATTTGTATATAAATTTATTTATATAGAGATAAAATCTAAAATACCTGAAGAAGGCCGGAGGGCACATCGGCCGAAACGTTGTACAGATAACAATGAAGATGAGGACAATAGTCCGAATAATCCAAATAATACTAAATAAATTTGCATATAATTTATATAAATGTGATATATAAATGTAATATATAAATGTTATATGGATATAATTTATATAAATTTTTATATATAAATTATTATTATTAATATAAATTATATAATCAAATTTAAGCTGGTTAGCTAAATCAGTAGAACACTCGTGTAGGAATCACAAGGTTCCAAGTTCAATACTGGTCCTCACCAACTCAGCACACAAGTAGTACAGCTTGGGTAATCTAATCTGTAAGCTGACAGTAGATGTGGCACTCCATGTCAGCAAAAACAATCTTCCTAGTGAAAAGGGGATAGACTCCCTTACTGTCCACCTGATACCGACAATAGGCCAACTGCTGACTTTACTTTATTAAAATAATTTTATTTTATAATATATTAATGATTTGAAGGCAATTACAATGTGTATAAAAAATAAAAACAGAAAGATGTTATTTTTGTCTTATCGATTTCAAAGTAGAAACTTTATCTTCAGAGATGAATATCAGAAATGTACATGCTTAAGTTTTTTTTTTTGTGTGGTTATATTTTTTCTTCTATTTTTCCCTCTTCTTCTTTTTTCTTTCTCCTCCTTTCTTTTTTCTTTATGTTATGAATGAAATGGGCGAATTACTGTAATTTCTTATTTTTTTGAATACCTGTTGAGAACGAATGTTTGAACCCCTACATTGTATATGTATCCAATATTGTCTGTTTATCTTCTGGTGAATATTGCAACAATGTAGCCATGTTGAATTCAAAATAAAAACGGTCACATAGAAAAATTCATATACTTAGCTTTTATTTTATTTTCTTTCTTTTTTTTTTTTTTCTCTAATTTTTTTTTTTTTCTTTTTTCTCTAATTTTTTTTTTTTTCAGTTGTAAAAATTAAATGTATTAAAATAATTTTATTTTATTTTTCAGAAAGATACAAAGTACATTTGATTTGCCTCCAGTCAATATTGGAACTTGCCTCCAGTCAATATTGGAACTTAACCGACACTTCTTGGCAAAGATTTATTTTTTGAAGACATCCAAAGCAAATTGTTACTGGAACATAATTTTGATTTGAAATTGAAGTTTTATATATATATATATATATATATATATATATATATATAGTCAAGCAAATAAAAAGAAAAAATCATTTCCATTTTTTTTCCTTCAATTCTTTTCTTAATTTCCTTAGCAGACACTTCTTTACACGAACCAGTTCATTGATAAATAAATAATAAAACATGCGTACATTCTGGATAAATAAAGATTGTTTGTCTGAATTTTTTACATGAGGCTTAAAGATTTGTACTATTGAGATTTTTGAGATGAGGCTTGATGATTTGTACTATTGAGAATAGAATACAATGTGTACATGAACAAACACGCGATGGTAATTCATTAAATTAATTTTATACATTCAACATTTTCTTCCCTTTATTTATTTATCCTTTCAGCATGCTCCCATAAATTTGGTATGAGCTCTCTAATTGGTAATTTAAATTAACACTCACTACTAGCATATAAGCAATAATCGTTTCCCTGGAAACTTGATCCCTTAGTGACCGTAAAATACATAAACAAACCTATGTATTTAATAGTTTAAAAACACCAGTCCCGCTACAGCTTTTATATATATATATATATATATATATATATATATATATATATTTATATATAAAGGGTGGCTTACCAGTGAATATGGGCATGATTGTTGGAGGTGCACAGGATCCAGGGGTTAAGTCCGTGATAAAACAAATACAAAGTGCTTAATATAAAGTAGAGCAAATTTATTAAAGAAATGGATACAATAGAAACCTACTCGAGTTTCATCGTTAGAATCATCAGGGTTAAATCCACTGAATTAATCGGTAACTCGATTAATAAGTGGATGTAACCCTGATGATTCTAACGATGAAACTCGAGTAGGTTTCTATTTAGAGCAGTAGAGCGTTCGGCTAGAAACCACAAAGTTCCTAGTTCGATACCAGTTCTCGCCAACTCAGCGTATGAGTAGCACAGGGATCTGTGCAGTAAAGTAAGGAGCTGATGGTAGGTGTGGCGCTCCACCTCAGACGCTAAAAATAATCTCCTTGGTTTAGCGCCAGTGAAAAGGGGATAGACTCCCTCGCTGTCAGGCTGATACCGACATTAGGCCGCCCCGACGACGACTTTTATAGCTATAATTCCCGCTACACATCGTACTCCCAACTTAACCAGATAATGAATGTTTCCATTTTCAACCAATAAAACACGTTCATACTAAAGCAGAGATGCTGATTGGCACGTGTCATGCGTCCCGGACGCACAAAAATAAAAAAAAGTACGCAGTAAAATCGTCGCAGTGTTTTTCATTTTTCTTCTCTCACCCATCGTTGTGATATTTCAAGCTAACAGTAAATACATTTCAATAGTTTCTTAGAAACGAATTACACAGGATAGGTGACAAGGTAGGAGTTGGACGGCTTTAGTTGGGAACCATAAATTTTCCCGGGGTCTCATTCAAAGAAAATATGTGCATCCCAGGACGCACTAAATCAAAAACTATCATCATCACTGCTAAAGTATATTTTCAACCCAATCGGGCCCCTTTCGAAGCCAACTTATTTTACTTAAATATATCTTCATTGAAAAATAAACAGCAGAGAGAAGCGACAGACAGGGGCAGGGCGATGTCGGCATCTTCAAAGAAAGTACTAGATCCTTTGATGCGCCATTAACAAAAAGACGGCTTGTCTATTTATTGGAGTCCTGCTGAGTCCCCTGACTGCCTGAAACCCGAGATTGCTGACACCAGTTTTTTTTCCCTACTTTTCAACCAATTCTCAAGAAGTGAAGAAAACCTCCCAAAACATTCTCAGCGAGTTTCGATTCTTGACTTTTAGATATTTAAACGGAAGTTGTGCGTGGATCTAAGTGTACAACTTTCGTCAGTCTGTTTTCTAGATTAAAAGGCTTCACATGCGGTTGCAGCTCAAATTACGTTATCTGCTCTGTGTGTATAGATATAGTGTTAATTCACTACAAAAGCTTTTTAGAGATTTTCATACTATAGATTGTAGTGGGTTTTGCGTGTGATGACTGTGGGTACCACCAAAATAGGTCACGTGATCAATTTAGGCCATATTGAAGGAAGAAACGTAAATGTCTTTGAACATTATTTTTAAATTTCGCAAAAAAGAAATAACGAACATAAAGAGTTGTTATAAACAAAAAAAACTGTTAATTCAAAGATCAAATTATTCGATTGGGGAAAAATTACTCATCGTTATCGTGAAAAATATGTAAAACTGTCCGTTTATTTACAACACGGCCAGCTTCTTTATTGATGTTTTTAGCAGAATTCTGTATTCATGGTTCTTTTTACTAAAAAGCTCTCGCATTGAAACTTATAAAAATTTTCTGAGATAATTATTCAGACTCTTATCTTTATAGAAAAAAAGTAAAAATCGTCTTTTGTCGGTTCATCTATTCATATTTCATGAAATAAAATAGGGGGGGTAGACCTCGTAAAAATATTTTCCCTAATATGTTTTAGAAAAAAACTATTTCAGATATATTTTCATCCAAAGGTAAGTAATTATGGAATTTTTTGTGAAAATCGGACCATTAATTGATTTTTCACAGAATTTTAAAAAAGCCTCTAGTCATAACTTGTTTTTGGCTACGTTAAATTTCAATTGATTTAACGGTGCAAAAATGAAAACATTGTTTTTTCGTTCATAATTTTCATTATTTCCATTAGCTGATTTTTAAAAAATCATCATGAGTTTGTTTAATGTTTCTTCTTTCGAATGGATAAAATGTTTTAAAGATAATATTAACCTTTATGCAAGTTTCATTGTGTTAAATATCGGGAGGGTAAATTTTACAGGGAATATTGGTGGTACCTAATAGATATTGTAATGATATGTTCTATGCAAAGATATTTTCTTTTTTTAGGGTTGATATGAGGAGATAGTCAAAAGGGGTAATGCCCGAGAAAACATGACAAACAAATAATGATAATGAGGGTGAAAGTGATACCAATTGTTGTTGGAGTACTTGGGACGGTCCACAAAAGTTTAGAAAACAGACTAGGGAACTGGAAATCAGAGGAAGAATTGAGACCATCCAGACAACAGCATTGTTAAGATCGGTTAAAATACTCAGTAATGATTCCGTAATCTCAGTAATCACACATATGTTCTAAAACCGCAATGTACAAATATTCTTGAACCAGCTCATTTCCTCTATACGAAAAGCTATGGGTAAATAGTAGGGCAGACATGGCTCATTAGCTTTGGTTAGGCAACCAGTACAGGAGAAGAAAAACTGAATTCAAATCAATATTAATTCTCTTAAAAATTGGCCTTGTGTCACATCCTGCCTAAGTGTCCGTTATTTTACCAGTATACATTCATATAGGCGGAACCGCTGTCATTGCACATTAGCGTATGCAATGAATAATCAACTTCCTTAGATATTTAGTCGAGTCCCGATACGAATTAGTTGATAGGGATGGTGAACAGGTGGAGATTTAAAAATCATTAGAAAATTCGCTGAAATAAATGTGTTGAAGGGATGGACATTCAGTTATTTATGATAACTTATACAGACTTTATTGTCTGAGCACATAGATGGCATACATACATGACAAGATACAATATGATACATAGATACAAAGGCAGATAGAACTAAAGTCCAGAAGAAGTGATAAAGTGTTCATGAAGAATATAATTTAGTCACTTACTGATAGTTGGGGGACAAAGCCCTTTCCCTTAAGAAATAGAGACACCACGCGTCTACACACCATGTGTAGTGGTTGCCAGACCAAGAGAAAGAGAGAGAATTTCCCGGCAGTCGTTTAAATACTCAGCCACCTATTATAAAGAAAGTAGACACGAAACGACAATACTCCAAGTTTGCTAATATGGAGTTAACCACGAGTGTGGCAGACAGGTTAAGAGTTAAAGAAATAACCAAACACTAGAAATAGGAATAAAAGACGTGTATTACATAAAACAATAGGACCATAAGGTTAAATTCCCTTGTCCCCAGGTTTTCACCAATAGTATTCGAACCAACCAATCACGAGCCAGCATATTTTGGCGGCAGAGCCGAATAGGCAAACTCGCCCTCTTCTGATCCAGCTTTCAACGGGAATAGACCAAAAAAAAAAAAAAAAAAGGGTCGCTCCTCTTCCTCAACACCCAGCATCGGAGTCAGACGTCAAAACAGAACGTCTATCATATCCGAACCTACAGAAGGTCGTAGCAAGGGCTCCGATAATACCCTATCTCAGGACTCAGCTAAGTTTTTACAAATTATAAACATTTGTGCAGACGAACTAAAGTTTGCAATTATTGTTTTATGTAATACACGTCTTTTATTCCTATTTCTAGTTGTTTGGTTATTTCTTTAACTCTTAACCTGTCTACCACACTCGTGGTTAACTCCATATTAGCAAACTTGGAGTATTGTCGTTTCGTGTCTACTTTCTTTATAATAGGTGGCTGAGTATTTAAACGACTGCCGGGGAAATTCTCTCTCTTTCTCTTGGTCTGGCAACCACTACACATGGTGTGTAGACGCGTGGTGTCTCTATTTCTTAAGGGGAAGGGCTTTGTCCCCCAACTATCAGTAAGTGACTAAATTATATTCTTCATGAACTCTTTATCACTTCTTCTGGACTTTAGTTCTATCTGCCTTTGTATCTATGTATCATATTGTATCTTGTCATGTATGTATGCCCTCTATGTGCTCAGACAATAAAGTCTGTATAAGTTATCATATATTAAAAGTATTTACAGGTTTCGAAGGAGCTCTTATTTCTCCGTAGTTGTAGGCAAATTGTCGGACAAAGAAGACAAACACACATTGGAAATTTAATACATGTATTGACAAATAATAAAAGAACTTGTTGCAATTTTTATTGGTATTTGCTACCAGACTTATCTGAGTTAAGGAATTTTCTTGGAGTAATGGTGATAACAGGGGTATTCTGTTGGTTGGTAGGAAATGTTGATAGTACGCTTCTTCGGACGTTTCTCGTTCTTCCTCGTAACCGGTTTTGTGATAAGTGATGGGGGTTGCTATTTTAGAAGCATCTCGCCCGGGTTAACAGTTCTTAAAATGACGGTGAATGGACCCTTTTCAAGTAGACTATTTGGTCTTCAGCCATCGATAGTGTGCTTTTGTGCCTTCGAAAGTGTGCTGTGAAAATATGCCTCCATCCAGGTCAACGGTCCGTAGAAGTAAGCTCTGTTTGGGGGCTAAGTGATGAATGAAGTGTAGGGACCGCTATTACGCGACTACCCTCAGTGGGTGCTCTGTAATAAGTGAGGTTTTTGGTATTGGCGCCAACATACATGTTGCCGATTCGCCCCTAGCGGCAGGGGGAGATAATTAACTATGGAATTTCCAATAGAACTCTTTATCACTTCTTCTGGACTTTAGTTCTATCTGCCTTTGTATCTATGTATCGTATTGTATCTTGTCATGTATGTATGTCCTCTATGTGCTCAGACAATAAAGTCTGTATAAGTTACCATATATAACTTCTTTGTCGGATTCATTTATGTATATATTCACCTATGTTTGAAGGTTACTCTGAGCTTTCTAACGTATTATAAGAACCTTCACATCTCATATTCTTATAGGACTAACAACTTGACTTGCGACTAAGTCCATTGGGTGAATTCATACCCCAAATACAACGATTTACCAATCTAGAAGGAACGTGTACAGAAGTTGGCATCAGTGTGACGCCAACAGAAGAAAATAAAATGTAGGAATTATTACCAATACTTTGCGTCCCCCATTTAAGGTGAGAGTCAAAGTTAAATGGCCTGAAAAGAATCAGAAAGTTTTAAAATAAAACTGATCCATTATAAAATTCATTCATTGATGAATCAACACTGAAAAAATTCATTAAAATCCGGTGATTCACTGATTTTTGGTAATTTTTTTTTTTCAATTAGGGGGCTAAATTTATTTTGCAAAATACGTCTATGACGTTACAATTGGTTGTACCTTAAGTACTGTGCTTTGTGATAAGTCACTTAATGTTCTTAAAATGTAGCACATTAACGGACTCGCCTTTCACTAAAAAAGGAAATTCATAAGTTTTTTTATTTTATATTTTATTTATCCATTTATTTACTTAATTTTTTTTTTTTTTTCATCTTTCATTTTTATTTATTTATTATTTTTATTCATCTATTTATATTTTTTTATATTGATTTCTTTTTCTTTTTTTTTTCTTTTTTTTCTTCTTTTTTTGCCGAGGACAAACTGTGTTTACTCTCTTCGAAAAGAGGAAGGGGCGTGTCTATGCAAAAAGCGAATAACTTTTACAACTTCCGGTGCCTTTCACTAAAAAAGGAAATTCATAATTTTTTTATTTTATATTTTTTATTTATCTATTTATTCATCATTTGGTAATAAAGGACTATTTGCTCGTATATTCCTACCATGAAATAAAACATTTTATGTCCGTGTTTTTGCAATAAATGTTTTATTTTTCTTGCACCCGTTATTTACAATACTAAATATATTTCCTTTATTTATTTTAATATTCACTTCAATGTGTATATTCTAAAAGTTTTTATTTTGTGAGAATGCTTAGTTTTAAAGTGGGGGTTCGTTTTTACACTTCAACTTTTTACTCGTAAATTCCTACCATAAAATGCCCAAGCCTAATTTTATGGTAGGAATTTACGAGTAAAAAGTTGAATATTACCTTTTGTTGTTATTTCTTTTCTTTTTGGCTTTGGTACTCTAAAATAAAAACGTCAGATTTTAATCATCGTCGACGAAAAAACAAAATTACAGTCATAAAAGGAGGATCCAATTTAGGCCTAAATTGTAAAACGAACCCCCACTTTAAAACTAAACATTCTCACAAAATAAAAACTTTTAGAATATGCACATTGAAGTGAATATTAAGATAAATAAATGAAATGTATTCAGTATTGTAAAATAACGGGTGCAAGAAAAATAAAACATGTATTGCAAAAACACGGACATAAAATGGGGGTTCAGTTTATTTTATGGTAGGAATTTACGAGCAGATAGTCCTTTATTACCCATCATTTTTTATTTTTCATTATCCATTTATTTAATTTTTTATTTCTTATTTTTTTCCTTTTTATTTTATCTTTTTATTTCTATTTTTAATATTTATTTATTCATTTATTTATTTTTGCGGACGACAAACTGCGTCTGCTCTCTTCGAAAAGAGTGTGGTGGTGGTGGGGAGGGGGCGTGTCTATGCAAAAAAGACAAAAGCGAATAACTTTTACAACTTCCGGTGCCAAGAACAAGTAACTCTTGTTATAAGATAAGGTAAATCCCTACATATTTTTTTCTTCTTCTGTTGGCGTCAGTTAGACGCCAACTTCTGTACCAATGTTGATAAGAAAAGTTGTAGTCTGAGTTCTTATCGCCGATGCAGAACAGCTGACCTTGATGTATCCTGTCGGCGACACGAGTCGACTTTACTGTCTGAGGTGCTCTGTTTTTCCCTGTTTTCTATTTATTTAACTTGATGGTTTGATACTTTCTGTAACCTGTGAGCCAAAAATGTTACTAGGGTGAGTCAAAAGTTTCGCAATATTTGCATACGTGCTACTTTTCGGAATAAACTCCAGGAACTTTGGACAATCTAATTGATGCCACACTCAGCACATAGTCCCAACCTAGTTCCCTTAAGTTATTACTTGTTAATGGCTCACTTCTTGCGCTTGCAACTATTCAACAACCAAGAGGAGGTGGAAGCTTCAGTGAAGGAGTTCTTTGCCTCAAAGGATAAGAACTATTTTCATTAAAGAACTGGCAGAAAACTGACTTCACCCAGCATATTGTCCGAACTTAGTTCTCTTAGATTATTACTTGGTCATGGCTCACTTCCTACACTTGCAACTCTTCAACAACCAAGAGGAGGTGGAAGCTTCAGTGAAGGAGTTCTTTACCTCAACGGAAAAGAACTAATATCAGCACGGGATCAAAGAACTGACAGAAAGGTGGTTTCAGTCATCGTATTCACCAGACCTATTCATTGAGCGGTGAATATTAATCACATAAATCAAATATTATACACTGAAAATTTTAGATAAAATATTATACACTGAAAAATTTAAGGGAAAATATTATACACTGAAAATTTTAGATAAAATATTATACACTGAAAAATTTAAGGGAAAATATTATACAGCAAAAATTTTAGATAAAATATTATACACTGAAAAATTTAAGGGAAAATATTATACAGCAAAAATTTTAGATAAAATATTATACACTGAAAAATTTAAGGGAAAATATTATACAGCAAAAATTTTAAATAAAATATTATACACTGAAAAATTTAAGGGAAAATATTATACAGCAAAAATTTTAGATAAAATATCATACACTGAAAAATTTAAGGGAAAATATTATACAGCAAAAATTTCAGATCAAAATTCAGCTAAAAACTTGAGAGAATCAAACCCAGCATATTGCCCAGACCTAGCACCCTTAAGTTATTACTTTTTCATTGCTCACTTCCTGTGCTTGCCACTCTTCAACAACCTAGAGGAAGTGGAAGCTTCAGTGAAGGAGTTCTTTGCCTCAAAGGACAATAACTATTTTCATTAAAGAACTGGCAGAAAGCTGGCTTCACCCAGCATGTTGTCCGGACGGAACTCCCTCAGATTAGTACATGTTCATAGCTCACTTCCTGCACTTGAAAGTCTTCAACAACCAAGAGAAGATGGAAGCTTCAGTGAAGGAGTTCTTCGCCTCAAAGGACAAGAAAACTGACTTCACCCAGCATATTGCCCAGACCTAACACCCTCAGATTATTACTTATTCTAATCCATTGATCACTTCCTGCGATTGGAACGTTTCAACAACCAAGAGGAGGTGGAAGCTTCAGTGAAGGAGTTCTTTGCCTCAAAGAACAAGAACTATTTTCATTAAAGAACTGGCAGAAAGCTGGCTTCACCCAGCATATTGTCCGGACGGAGCTCCATCAGATTAGTACATGTTCATAGCTCACTTCCTGCACTTGCCACTCTTCAACAACCAAGAGGAGGAGGAAGCTTCAGTGAAAGAGTTATTTGCCTCAAAGGACAAGAACCGGTCTCAGCGTGGGATCAAATAAATTTTAGAAAGATGACTTTCCCCAGCATATTGTCCGGATATAGCTCCCTCGAATTATTACTTGTTCCAATCCATAGCTCTCCTCCTGCAATCGCAACGCGTCAACAATCAAGAAGAAGTGTGTGAGGTTCAAAGTTATAACAAAGTCATAACTAGTTGAAACATAACAAACTCCGACACGTTTGTGAGACAAAACATTTTATATAGATAACAGCACATGGTAACGATACATAAAATACAAGATAGTGTACATAAACATATATACATCAAAGGACTGGAGCGTCCGTACATAGAGATCACTTACTAGGAGGGGCGGGCAAAGCCCCACCGAGAAAGGGGGTAGACAGTAGTCTAACCCATGTGCTCGTTCCGGAGATGTAGCTAAAAGAGGAAGAGAAGTTTAAATCAGGCGCTTAAATACCAGAGGTCCCCTAGTGGGAACAAACGGCAACACCGCGGGAAGATAACTCTTTCTGGCAAAGGGAAGATAATCCCCACAAGTGGAGTCTTCAATGAAGGAGTTGTGGTATATTAAGAAACGGAAGCAGCGTTTCAGCCATCTTTTTGAGTTATGAAAAAAGGCGGAAGTGATTGCTTCTCGTGGAACGTCAGCTGGACTACCCGTGTTATTATTTCGCTAAGCAGGTTACAACAGGAGTGCAATCTCTTCAACAACCAGGAAGAGAAGTGGAAGCATCAGCGAAGGAGTTCTGCGCCTCGATGGACAATGACTAGTATCAGTGAGGGATCAAAGAACTGACAGAAACATCGCTTCCCCCAGCATGTAGTCCGGACATAGCTCCCTCGAGTTACTATTTGTTCCGATCCATGGCTCACTTCCTGCAATCGGAACGCCCCAACAACTAAAAGGAAGTAGAAGCTTCAATGAAGGAGTTCTTTGCGAGGTCGTGATTGGTACACTTTCGACCTCGGGTGTACCAATCACATTTTTACTTTCGTATTTGCGTGTACCAATCACATCACGAAGTTTCCAAATGAACACTGATCAATAAACGGTTATAAGCCTTTTCCTCCATAATCTTTTTCTATTCTATTCGATTATATTGTCCTGAAGAAGGTTTCACATAAACTGAAACGTTTAAACGTCGACATGAATATCATAATGAATTCAGCTTTTTTGGAACACTTTGTTTTTCCAATTTATATACATTGTCGGATTCGTTTCCATTGTTTACTCCCATATCAAACCATAGGCGAGACACTGTCAGTAACGAAGCGTCGTTGGCTTCATGTTCAAGTTAGGATAGCGTAGACATAGAGTCAACGGTGCTTCGTAACTATATATATATATATAATATATATATATATATATATATACCAAGCGTGTTGGTAGATCCTTGCGGAGAGAAAAAACCCGGCAGAGAGTTTGATTGTAAAAATATACTACCAAACATCAACCAGGAAGAAAAAAAATTTTGAAAAAAAGAAAAGACCAAGATATTCGTACCAACAAAAAATAATCTATTGGTATAGTATTTGGCCAAAAGAAAAAAACAATTTATATGTATATATATGTATATAAGATATATATATATATTCATATAACCGCTAGGAGAAGCTAATTTGTAAAAAGTGCTCGATACCTAAGTAGAGCCAAGTAATAAAGATAATCTACTGAGTCAGACGAACCTACTATTAGTTTCGCAATAAAGCTCTTCAGGGCTAAAATCTGTCAGATTTTAGCCCTGAAGAGCTTTATTGCGAAACTAATAGTAGGTTCGTCTGACTCAGTAGATTATCTTTATATATATATATATATATATATATATATATATATATATATATATATATATATATATATAATAATGGAGAGATTAGAGTAGAATCTTAAACCTCTTAATTTTCATTACTTTTCCCTCATAGTCAATTATATTCGCCATTTTGGTTTGTTAGTGATTATTTAATATACATTCCTCATCTCCTTTAATGAGATCTTTATCTTGTCAATGTCCACTCGTATGAATTGCTTTCAGCTCTCTTCGACTGACGTCGTCTTTACCTCTAACAATTGCTTTATAAGATTTTGTGACTGGTGCACTAAAGAAACAGAAATAGCTTACAATTTGCTTTCAAGTGTCCTGCTTGTTAAGGTTAAGTGGAAGAGCAGCCAACGAAGAGTTGAAAAGAGTGGCTGCATTTATACACTCAACTTTACACTTTAAACGATGCTATTTGCGTTTTACTTCACGCTAATGTCCTTGGGGGGAAAAGAAATGAATTCGTCTCTTCTCTATTTCTTATTTGAAATTTACGAACTTAATTCCACATGAAAATAAGACGTGCATTTTTATTTCGGCTATTCATCTTCATATAATAAGAGATATTTCGGGACTCCCGGTGATAAGCAAGTAATTTCGGATGAAAGAAGACGAGAACAATTGAAGGTAAAGAAACATATATTCAAAAGGTATAAAAAGGGTTGCAAATTTGTGGCATTTGCTGGCCAAACTTATCTTGCTGCGCTGAAGATAAGATAGCGCTAGAATACTATTCTACTCGCTGATTGACAAGGTAAAGGTGAGCACTTGAAAATCGCGTCTCATTGATTGAAGAGCCCCACAATAAGGTAGAGGTGAGCGCTGGAATATTATTTCCACTTTATTTTCTCTACTTTTAATTTGAAATTTAGGAACCTAATTCCACATGAAAATGAGACGTGTATTTTTATTTCGGCTATTCATCTTCGTATAATAAGTGATATTTCGGGACTCTTGAAATTTCCCGGTGGTAAGCAAGTAATTTCGGATAAAAGAAGACGAGAACAATTGAAGGTAAAGAAACATATATTCAAAAGATACAAAATGGGGTTGCAAATTTGGGGCATTTGCTAACCAGACTTATCGTGATGTAAAGGTAAAGGTTACACTGGATGAAACCACTCGCTGGTTGACAAGGTAATGGGAGCGCTTGAAAATCGCGTTTCGTTGGTTGAAGGGCCCCACGATAAGATAGAGGTGAGCGATGGAATATTATTCCACTCATTGGTTGACTGTCAACACGATAAGTGCTGAGGTTGAAGGTGAAGTTAAAGGGAGCGCTTGAAAAACGTGACTCGCCTGGTTGACGGACCCTCGATAAGTGACTTTCGTCAAGGAGGTTGATTTTGGCGCCAATATCGTATATTGGCGATTCGACCACTGGTGCAAGGGGCAGATAATTCAACTATAATTTTTCCGTTAATAATCCAGGCAGGATACTTTAACTCAATCAACGAGACAAAACACGAGGATGACTTTTTAAAACACACGTTCTTTTTATTAACAGTGACAATAACAAAAACTATTAGCAAATAAACCGACCCCTGTACATAAAAATGGGATTCGAAGCAGATAACTCTGACTCGAAAATTACTACTATCAGCGCATTCTAACTATCAAGTACTGATTAGAGGGATAATTCCAACACTTCTGTGTAAATAATTTGTACAAACCGGGTTGTTTAGCCTTGATATGACAACCACTCTATGAGAAGGAAAACTCTGTATTTAAACCAACAATATGTATTTGTTCTCGCTTTATCTTATCAGTGAGATCAGATTTTCTACCGTATCAGTGTTACTGTACGGCAGCACCACGTGGGCCCTTAAGAACAGATCGTGGAAACAACATCCCGCAAGAAAACAGTTGTACAGTCGCCTGCTTTCTATTACACAAACCATTTGTGTAAGGCGAGAAGACATGCTGGACACTCTTGAAGAAACAAGGACGAACTCATAAGTGACGTTCTCTAACAGAGACCTACACAGGAACACACTAGTGTAGGATGACCTACAAAAACCTACACGAATCAGTTCTGCGCGGATTCTGGGTGCCATGCAGAAGACCTACCATGGTTGATGACCGATAGGGACGATTGCCGGGGGAGAATCATGGGAATCCGTGCTAACAGCGCTACCTGATGATGATGATGATGATGTGTATTTATTCACCCAGACCCTCGGCGGGACCTGTCAGCAGGGCTTAGAATACGTTTGTACTCAATGAAGACCTTGGAGAGGAAATTTCTTCCTGTCCAGTAATATCAGAATTTGGGTTATCTTCCCGCACCGGAAGCCCGGACAATAGGGGACAGGGGTAAGAACCATGACTCGACGGAACAGATACGGCAGGCACGAGGGTAAGACCCAAGTCGGCACCCGGGAGAAACACGTCAACTACGACTAGCAGAAGAACAGACCCGACAGGCAACAGGGGCAGTACTAGCTGATACTAGCAGAAGAATAGAACTACCGCGACTTTACCGGACAATGTAGAGACATTGCAAAGATTAATATAATTAAAATAAGTGTATTTGAATCCCTTGTATTACCTATAAATATATCCCCGCCAGGAGAAATTCCTCCGGCAACTCTGAAAGACAATTACACTACTCTTAAAGACATTTACAAAAGAAATGTATACACTCTAACACATTACTAATAACCCAGAATAAACTGTTAACCCAAATATACACCCTATATTTGCCTTGTACCTTTCCTTCACAACAGTCATATTGTAACGTAACTATTTGTCTACCTTATTTCTGTTAGTAATAGTCTGATCGCAGTTGAGGCCTTAGTTCGAATGGCCAAGAGATTATATTGGTGGTCGGAAGTGGGTCCTGTTTCCTGCACATACTCAGAGGGTTCTTCCTGCCTGAAGGCTTATGGGAGATTGTTATTTTTTTTTAAATCCCCACACATCCTATTCTTGTGGAGGGGTTGATGAATATGTATAAAAAAAAGTATTGTTGTTTATTGTGTTGTGTTTTAAGAGTTGATTCCATTATTTTAATGAAACTCTTGGGATTGTTTTAAAAGACAAAATTACGAGTAGTCCCACCTTTTTTATACAAGGCGACAAAAAAATAAAATAAATAAATACAACACAAATTGTTTTTGTTTTTTTCATTTTATGTTTTTTTCATTTTATGTTTTTTTCATTTTATGTCCGTGTTTTTACAATAAATGTTTTATTTTTCTTAAACCCGTTATTTTACAATACTAAATATATTTTCTTTATTCTTTATTCTTTAACAAATAAAGAAAATATATTTAGTATTGTAACATAACGGATGCAAGAAAAATAAAACATTTATTACAAAAACACGGACATAAAATAAGGGTTCAGTTTATTTTATGGTAGGAATTTACGAGGAAAAGTTAAGGATTACCATATAACATTACTGATGCAGACTACCAGCACAAAAAAAAAAAAACAAAAAAAAAACAGAACCCAAATTCTGTTTTTTTTTTAGGTAGAGGGTGGGTATCCTGTATTATGGTAAGCGAATCCCAACACTCAGAATTTTGGCATTTATCAAAAAGCTGAGAAGAAGAAGGATTCCTACAGATCTTTGGGTCTTGACAATATTTTTATTTCTTTTTTCTTTTTTTACTGCTTCCAGTTCTGTGTTATATCAACAATTTGTGGCAGACAGAAATTGCCTTTTGATTATTCAACGTGGATGAAGCAACCAACACTACGACCCTTTAGACATCTGAATCACGTCATGCAATCTGCGAAAGAGACACATTTTGGCGGATTTTTTTCTCTCTTTTATCAAGACTCGGTTTCCAATAGCAACTGTGATTCATTACGCCCCCTGGTGCGGTAGTTCTGAACAAGTGCAGATAATAGAATAGTCTGCATGTATTGAGCACAACTAACAGTTGTATTACAGGGTAGAGGTTTGCATTCAAAAAAGACAAATTGAATTCTGAATATTTTTCGCATTTCATAGACAGACGAGACTAGAGCATTTTTATTGGTTGAGAAATCTTTTCAGAATTTCTTTTTCGTTTGAATAAAAGATATTAAATGTTAACATTAACGGCCCAGTGCGCCTGATATTGTCATTTGGTCTGTTAATCAAAAGAAAGTTTTTATCGTTGAATTGACAGTTCGACAGTTGAAGAAAATTTTGACTGGGCACATCAGCGTAAGTTGGAAAATATGAAGACCTACGTGAACAATGCGTCAGAAACGGATGGATAACAGATGTATTTCCTATCGAAGTCGGATGCCGGGGATTTATTACCAACTCAACCTTGACATTTTTTGTCTAAACTTGGACTTTCTCCACCAGACAAGAGGAAATACATCAAAAAGATTCAGCAGAAAGCTCTAACCGCATCAGCGTGGATATGGCAATCCTACATTGTGACATCAAACCGACAAAATCTGGTGGTATCGTGAGATACTGCTGGGGCGCTCTGGGTTAGTGGTAATGATGCTTCGGCCCCGAAACCATGCCTGAACCGAAAGTCATCATCTGATGAAGGCTTTGTTGGTTGCAATGCTACTGTGTAAATAGCAGTCATTGTATGAAGATTATTGTACTTGTGGGGATTAAAAAAAAATTTTTTTAAAATAAAAAACTTCCATGAGCCTTTAGACCGGAAGAACACTCCGAGCATGTGCAGGAAAAAGGATTTCCACTCAAAGATAATCTCTCGGCCATTTTCAAACAACACTGGGCGCGAGACACTACTACCCAAAAAGATATTTTTACAACATGGTGGTTATGACCTAAATCCTGAATTTTGCTTTCAAAAAGCAAAAAGGAACCGCAAAGTCCTTTAACCTGTGGGATTAAATAAAATTTTAGAATTTAACAACATGGGGTCTTTACAACCCGCAAATTTAGCTTTGTAACCTTCGACCCTTATGTTTCCTTTTCCGTTTCTTGTTTAGTATCGAGGGCTTTTATTTCCCCGGTGTGTAGAGAGTTTAGGGACGGTATTACCCGGTTACCCTTTAATGTGTTTTGTGATAAGTCCCTCCTAAGTTTGAGAGGTGTTTTAACGCTCTCTTAGGTTCGTAGATTAAGTCGCTTGTGTTTGTCTGATTTCCTCCTTTCCGCTCGTTGATAATGATTGTTGGGGTTTTGATTTTGGCGCCATATGCCATTGCGATTTCTCCCCCTAGCGGCAGGGGGACAATTGACATGGAATTTCCGATAATCCCCAATAAAAATATTTCTTCCTCCTTGTGGGCTGGTAAGCTGAAATGAAATTTAAGGAACGAAAAGGGAACGAGACAAAGGCAAGAAGTAGTTTTATGACTTAGACTTTATTGAACGGGGCATATTCGGTCGTAGCAAGGGGACATGCCCCTGGCCAGGAAAACGACTGCACTCAGTTGCGACCTAAATTAAAAAATGACCGAGGTATCCTTTTTGGGGTGGGGAGTCAGTCCTTTTTGTCGGACATGCGCAGAGGGGCTCTTCCGGTTAAAGCCTCATGGGCGTTTGTTGTTTTATTTTATTTTTATTTTATTTTTATTTTCGTATTTTTTCAAATCTCCACACATCCCACATATTACACTTTTCTGAATCCCTCAAGCACAACGATGTTTTAACTGAAAAAAAAAAGTGTTGAATTTGAAGTCTAAGAAATATTAAGAATTCTGGGGTATTGGGGTTATCGTCCCTTGTCTGCGAGCCTCTGTTTCAAACCAACCAATCATGAGCCAGCATACTTTGGCGGCAAACCCAAAAGTGAGACTCATGCTCTCTTCTGTACCAGCAACGAAAGGGATCGGACCGAAAAAAGGTCGCTCCCACTATTCTTCAACAGAACCGGAGTCGGACACAAACAGAAGTCCATCTATATCCGAACTATATCAGAAGGCCGTAGCAAGGGGCTCCGTTAATACCCCATATCCCAGGATAAACAGCTAAGTGACAATTATATACACTAGCAAATATATGCACCCTCCGGGTGCAAGTATTTAAGTTTTAATGTAATAAAATATTGTATTAAATTAGAAAGGCTAATGAAACTAAATAAGAATACAGATAAAAAGATTTGAAACAGAGGGAGTATAATAAAAGATTTGAAACAGAGGGAGTATAATAAAAAATGGAACAACTGAAACTTACTCTTCCATCTCTCGTCTTTCATTGTTATTTTTTCTAATGTAAGTATTTAGTTATAAGTTGGAGGAAAAAATAAAATGACAGTTATTTTATTTTGTTAATGGATTTCATTTAAGATTCATTGAAGAGATTTTTGCTTATATTCATTAAAATAAAACCAAACAGTTAGAAATCAATAATACTAAGCACATATTTATTAAATTCGATTTTTTAATATTAATATGCAAATTAGCCTTCCCGTTCACACTGTAAACCGCTATTATAAAGTATTATAAATTTAATTGCATGTTATCAGTACGTAGACATAGTTAAAAGTATTAATAATGTAAGACAATTTTATTAATAATTGAGATTTAGATAAAAATAAAATCATGGAGACTGTGATGTAAATAACTAATGGAATTGTGACTTGAGTAGGAATATAGTTTCGGTTACAGACAGAAAAACACACAATCTCCATTATAATAAGATATATATATTTGCGCAAACGAGACTAAAGTTTGCAAGTTTTATATCTAATACAGTCTTTTATTCACATCTTGTCGTTTGTTTTATTTCTTTGACTCTTAACCTGTCTGCCACATTCGCGGTTAACTCCACTCAAACCTAGGAGTACTGCCGCTGGTGTTATTTTCTTTATAGAAATACCTCTTAATCATTAGGGATGTACAAATTCGCGCACCAGTCAATAAGGGAGATAACTGGAAATTCTTTAAAAACGCAACAAAAGTTTTTTCGTTAGTTTTTGTTTCGCGAAATACCTCTCCTCCATTTAGTAAACAATAAGATTCTTCGTAATTTTTTTGGTGCCTGAAAAGGAATTTTACATGTTTGTAAAGAGAATTCAATGACGGAAGATGTTTTTGTTTGTTTTGTTTAAATCGTTGTTTTGATAGTCAGTAGTAGGATGTCACGTGATCAGTTTAGGCCGTATAGAAGGAAGAAACGTAAATATTTTTGAACTTTTTCTTTTAAAATCTCGCAAATAAGAAATAACGAACATAAAGAGTTGCTACAAAGAAAAACAGTTAATTCAAGGATCAAATTATCCGATTTGGGAAAAATTACTCACCGTTATGTTGAAAAATAACTAAAACAGTCCGCTTCATTACAACAGGGCTAGTTTCTTTATTGATAATTTTTAGCTGAATTCTGTATTCATTGTTCTTTTACTAAAAAAAAAAAAAATAAACGCTCGCATTGAAACTTATAAAAATCTTCTGATATAATTATTCAGACTCTTATCTTTATAGAAAAAAAAGTAAAAATCGTTTTTTGTTGGTTCATTTTTTCATATTTCATTAAAAAGAATAGGGTGCGGGTAGACTTCGTAAAAATTATTTTTTTTTTTTTTTTTTAGGAAAAAAAATTTCACACATATTTTCATCAAAAGTAAGTAATTATGGAATTTTTTCGAGAAAATAGAACCATTAATTTGTTTTTCATAGAATTTTTTTTAAAAGCCTCTAGTCATAACTTGTTTTTGGCTACGTTAAATTTCAATTGATTTAACGGTGCAAAAAGGATAAAACCTGGATAATTGATCACTTTACAAGAGGCGTCCAGCTCTCTGTCTGTAACTACTTACTGAGATCCTATCATGTCAGTTGAACACAAAGTCCGATTAATGTGGGTAGCTACGCACAAACCGAAGCTCATGCAGTGGCCAGTGTTAAAAATTGCATGTATCCCTTTGGCATCACATGGCCTACTAATATATACGGCCTCACATGTCACATAAGCAGGCAGAATTCTAACAGGCTGATTCATTTTATAGTCAATTTATGCATGTTTCGAAAAAAAATGTTAAAAATATACAATCTTTTTTTTTTTAATAAAAAAAATCAATTCTACAAAACAAACACACCAACAATTTTCTATGATAGGTAAGAGAGAAAAATGAAACACAACAATGAAATGTGTATTCATAACAATGATGTAGAATATCTACAGAGAACAGTATTTCTTGAGAGAACTTATGTTCGATCTAGCAAAATAAAGATTTTTCAAAACGGATATATATTGATGATAAATGATTCGGCCTGT
The DNA here is from genome assembly GCA_023376005.1 of Doryteuthis pealeii. Taxonomy (NCBI): domain Eukaryota; kingdom Metazoa; phylum Mollusca; class Cephalopoda; order Myopsida; family Loliginidae; genus Doryteuthis; species Doryteuthis pealeii. The sequence goes on along the minus strand of CM042158.1, from coordinate 96,949,985 downwards.
GAGAATTCTACCTGCTTATGTGACATTGTGAGCCGTATTTATTGGATGTAGGGCCGTGGGCATTCCTCTTTGAATCGCCTCGGATAAACACAGTCCTGCCTAAATGAAAACAGGTACTGGGACTCGCTATATATCACTAGGCCAGGGGGTGGAGCCAAGTTCAGTACCAGTGCATATTGCTATCTCTGAAGCAATACCTGCCCCACTAAGGGGGGCAAGACTGGGGTGGTTTGATTGCCCAGCACCTGAGGCGCCCCAACCTTGACGGGGAACACGTTTTATGGGCGCCCCACGTGAAGAGACGAAGACCTTGTGGTCCACAATTGAGCAGGCAAAATACCTTACTTGACTAGGAGTTAACAGGCTGTTTCTCCCGGAGCGAGGCCAATCCATTTGCGCTACGGTTGCTTGATTTGGTTTGGTTTGTTTTGTTTTATGGCATATCAACCTCAGTGGGTCATTTAATTCCGACAAAGTTTTTAAATAAATCAATTCTTAATGGATAATCAATTTTGTATATAAGCACGTTTTTCTATTTAACCCATAGGTGGGAGCCTAACAGGTACTACCACACCAGGTTAGAGTGTACCAGGGAGCAATGGTGATGAAGGGGTGCTCTACATTCCCCAGACCTCCAGAACTGGAACCTCACCATCAGATAGAGTTTAACGTCATTCCCAGGACATGTAGACCCTCAGCCACCGCCTTCTAGCACATATATGATGAAAAGGGTTGGGGATTGCCATAAGGGCAATAGGGTTGGGGCAATCATATAGGAGCTAGGTCTTGACGTGACCAGCTAATTGATTGGAGGAGGCATCTCCGCCCGCCCGTCTAGCCTAAGTAAGGGCCTAAGTAGAGTGTTGCAAGTCATGGACTGTTCAGTCACCTGGGTTTCATCCTGAAGCATCAACCACACACAGCCAGTCAGTGTATTCTAACGCCTCAGCCGACAGGGCTGACTTATTGAGAATTCTGGGGTATGGGGGTTATCGTCCTTGTCTACTAGCCTCTGTTTCGAACCAACCAATCACGAGCCACCATACTTTGGCGGCAAAGCCAAATAGGCACATTCTTGTGTCCTCTTTGATTCAGCCTTCAATGGAGACAGACCTAAAAAGGGGTCGCTCCACCTCTCCCTAAACAACCAGCATTGGAGTCGGATGTCTAAATAGAATGTCTATCATATCCGAACTATCAGATGGCCGTAGCTAAGGGCTCCGATAATACCCTACTCAGGATTTCAGCTAAGTCTTTACAAATTATAAACATTTGTGCAGACAAACTAAAAGTTTGCAACCTTATTGTTATATGTAATACATGCATTTATTCGAATTCTAGTTGTTTGGTTATTTCTTTAACTCTTTACCCGTCTGCCACATTCGTGGTTAACTTCATACTTTGCATACCTTGTATAGAGACTTTATCTTTATCTTCGTGTCGTCTTGGTTCTTTATAGACTATAGTTGGATTGACCTTTGCATTTGTCTCAAATGTAGACGAGGGGACATGTGTTGGTTGGGGGGGGGGGCTGCCACCCCAGGATCATACTAATATTATATATCTTACAGACACAGGAGCTTCGGCTTATGTGTCTGTATTTAATGATAGAATATCAATATGAGGGTTATTGGTCGCAATTGGTGTCTGGCCAAAGTAGATAGATAAACCATACGATTATCTGACTTTTGATCAGAGTTCAATGCTAGATGGCGACACTAGTTTACAAAGGAAATTTGTTGCCAACCAAAAACAAAACAAACAACCCCCCCCCAAAAAAAAAAAACACAACTGAGGCGTAGAACATCGCTTTTCTCTTTTGCGACCGGGAAAGTGTGACGAAACCAATCTAGACTTTGTCTACATGCCAAATCCTTGATCTGATGTAATGATATGCGGCCACATCCCTAAGCAGCCTCTTTTACGAGTTATCTTGTATTTTCTTAGAATATATATATATATATATATATATATATGTATGAGAAGTAAATACACAAACGATGTTTTGATATGGCTTTTTTTTTAGCCGACAATTTTTGGGAGAATATGTGCTTAATTGATGTCGTACCTAATTTTGAAAGTTAATTAATTAATAATTAATTAATTAGGCAGGAATACCTATTCAAATGTAAGGCTAAACAAATCGAGAAAAATCAATCTCTGTATGTACATTTCGGCCTATTAGGCCTCATCAGCATATATATATACATATATATATATAAATATATAATAGTTAAACCTAATGAGTCAGATATACCTACTGATCTGACTCAGATTCTTGCTCTGATGAACTACTAAGCGAAACTATTAGTAGGTATATCTGACTCATTAGGTTTAACTTTATTATTTGCTCTACTTAGGCATTGAGCACTTTTTACATTTTAGCTTTAGATAACCCTAGCAGTTTATATATATATATATATATATATATATATATATATATATATATATAATTTTTTCCTTTTGGTCAAGTGTTATAGTATCAATTAATTATTTTCAGTTGGTATGACCCTCTTGGTCTTTTCTTTTTTCATTTTTTTCCCCAGGTGAAATTTGGTAGTATATTTTTACTATCAAACTATTTGCCAGGCTTTTTCTTACTGCAAGGGTTTACCAATAAGTTTTGTGTATTATATATACTAGCAAATATATGCACCCTCCGGGTGCAAGTATTTAAGTTTTAATGTAATAATATATTATATTAAATTAGAAAGGCTAATGAAACTAAATAAGAATGCAGATAAAAAGATTTGAAACAGAGGGTGGTATAATCGAAAAATAGAACAACTGAAACTTACTCTTCCATCAATCTTGTCTTTTATTGTTATTTTTTCTAATCTAAGTATTTAGTTAAAAGAGGAAGTGAAGAATAAAATGACAGTTATTTTTTCTTGTTAACGGATTTCATTTAAGATTCATTGAAGAAATGTTTGCTTATATTCATTATAATAAAACCAAACTGTTAGAAATCAATAATACTAAGCACATATTTATTAAAATCCAATTTTTAATATCAATATGCAAATTAGCCTTCCCATTCACACTGTAAACCGCTATTTTGTTGTACATATAAATATAATTGCATGCTATTAGTATGTAGATATGGTTAACAGTATTAATAATGTAAAACAATTTTATTAATAATTGAGGTTTAAATAAAAATAAAATCATTGAGAATGTGATATAAATAACTAAGGGAATTGTGACTTGAGTAGTAATATAGTTTCGGTTACAGACAGAAAAACACACAATCTCAATTATAATATATATATATATATATATATATATATATATATCAGGAAGAAATAACAGAAGATTTAGTTTTTAGCATTATAGACTATTTCAGGGAACCTAGTACCTAAAATAATATAATACTAAAAATTATTTTTTCCTGATATAATTTTTGCTCTGTGACTGACAATAAGAGCACACATTGAGCTCTGCAAACTACGACATTTTAAAAAACTACTACATCAGGAGGAAGATTTCTTCACCTGATCTTTATATATCTTATTATAATGGAGATTGTGTGTTTGTCGGTCTGTAACCGAAACAATATTACTACTCAAGTCACAATTCCCTTAGTTATTTACGTCATATTCTCAATGATTTTATTTTTATTTAAACCTCAATGAATAATAAAATTGTTTTATATTATTAAGACTGTTGACCATATCTACATGATATTATATTTACCGCGTACCCCACTTGTACGGGTCAGGCACAAAGTCCCTATTAACGTGGGACCACCCACAAGCCGAAGCTCAAAAAATTGTGTCGATCCCGTTTCCCCCAAGGGGGCGCCTCAGGCACTGGGCAATAAACCCAGCCCTGCCCCTTTAAATCGAGGGGGCAGGTGTTGCCTGGGGGGATGGCCCCCTGGGATCGACGCTATTAATTATATCAATGGTCCAGAGGCCGAAGCCACTGTTGACCATATCTACATACTAATAATATGCAATTGTATTTATATATACAACAAAATAGTGGTTTACAGTGTGAATGGAAAGGCTAATTTGCATATTGATCTTAAAAAATTGATTTTAATAAATATATGCTAAGTATTATTGATTTCTAATTGTTTGGTTTTATTTTACTGAATATGAGCAAAAATCTCTGGGATAAATCTTAAAAGAAATTCATTAAGAAAAAGAAATAATATTATCCTTTACTTCCTATTTTAAGTAAAGAGTTAAATTAGAAAAATTTACCAATGAAAGACGGGAGTAATGGAAAATGATGGAAGAGTTAGTTTCAAAGCTGTTCTATTTTTGATAATACCCCCTCTGTTCCAAATCGTGTATCTGCATTCTTATTTAGTTTTATTAGCCTTTCTAATTTAACATGATATTTTATTATATTAAAATTTAAAAACTTGCACCCGGAGGGTGCATAAATTTGCTAGTATATATATATATATATATATATATATATATATATACAAAATGTGACCACTTTGATCACCCATTGAGCTCTGGGTAGATAACTGATATTAAGGAAGGTGAGTTTGCAAAGCGAATTTTTTAAAAAATAAATAAGGCCGGATAATTTTAAAAACATTAAAATCATTTTGTAAGATTTCTGAGAAAGGGAATGTTTAACCTAATTTAAGCTACAGGCTAGTGAAACTTGACATACAAATATATTTCATACTGATCAATCGGTTGGTCATGTCAAGCCTTAGCACCTATATGATTGTCCCAACCCTATTACTCTTATGGCAATCCCAACCCTTTTCATCATATATGTGCTAGAAGGCGGTGACTTAGGGTCTTATTGTCCTGGGTATGGCATTTAACTGCATCTAATGGTGAAGTTCCAATTCTGGAGCTCTGGGGAGTGGAGAGTACCCCTTCATCACCATTACTCCCAAGTCTACTCACACCCGGAGTGGTAGTACCTGTTAGGGTTCCACCTATGGGCTAAATAGAAGAAAATGAGTTAAAAAAAATTTTAAATTGAGTTAAAAAAAAAGAATTTTCAGTACCGATCAAGAATGTTTAGAACAAAACATATTCGGCATAAAATAACTCAACAAGGGTTGGTATGCCATAAAATAACAAAAAAAGGAGAGAAAGAGGAAAATTAACAGTTGCAATAGGCATGTTTGTATTTCAAAAATTCATTTTTTTATGGCATATCAACCTCAGTGGGTCATTTAATGCCGATAAAGTTTTTAAATAAAGTCATTCTTAATGGATACACAATTTTTTTTTATAAATACATTTTTCTATTCAACCCATAGATGGGACCCTAACAGGTACTACCACTCCGGGTCAGAGTGGACCAGGGAGCAATGGTGATGAAGGGGTGCTCCACATTCCCCATACCTCCAAAACTGGAACCTCACCATCAGATAGAGTTTAACGTCATTCCCAGGACATGTAGACCCTCACCCACAGCATTCTAGCACCCATATGATAAAAAGGGTTGGGGCTTGCCATAAGGGCAATAGGGTTGGGGCAATCATATAGGTGCTAGGGCTTGACATGACTAGCTGATTGATCAGAGGGGACCTCTCCGACCGCCCGTCTAGCCTAAGTAAGGGTCTAAGTGGAATGTTGCATATCATGTGCTGCTCATCCACCAAGACTCTGTCCTTAAGCATCATGGGTCGCCACCCATGGCCAACAGGTGGCCCCATTTGGGGGAGTCTTACCCCTCTGCAGAGGTGCAGTCGGTGCATTCTAATGCCCCAGACAACAGGGCAGCTGTTGGTAGTTGATTTCACAAGAAATGAGAGACTTTTTTTAAGGGTTTCTATTTTGTGAGATGCTGGCCATTAAACAGTTTTCTCAAAAGTATAATCTTCAATTCTTCTATTCTGGCCGCATGAAAAAGCCGAGTGCAGTTGTATTGGGAGCAATATTGCTTCGATACTAGTGATTTTTATTTATAATGTTAATCTTAAACATCACCAGCTCCTCATATTATATAATTAATAGGTAGCCTATTAATTAGGTATAGGCAAAAAAAATTGGATACTACGAGTTTTAAAAGCGAATTAAGAATAATTAAATCTATTATTTAAGGTTAAACTTTGTCTAAATCGATAAGTAGTACCATAATAACCATCATTATAAAAAGAAAAATATCATTACATATGCAGTTTATTTTTAAAAGATTTAAAACTATTTGTTTTGGTCAATTTCGATGCGACCCGCCATTTTGTCTTTTTTTCAATGGTTTTAGGCGCTTGTTTACAATTTTAACGTAACATTTGGGATGGAAAATTTTTTTTACCAAAAATCAGGTAATTATCTGATTTTAATGAAATTTTCAGTATTGATTTAACAATTAATGAATTTTATAATGCATCAGTTATTTTATTTCAAAACTTTAATTTAGTATTTTTGCTATGAAAAATTAATATATAAAATTCATTTAAAATATGAAAGTGCTGATGTTAAGTTTAAAATGTTATATCTTTAGATTCTAAAAATAAATATCTACTTAATGCAAACCTTATTTTAGGCGCCAAAAGTAATAAGTTTTGAAGAAAAACTCTATTGAAAATGTACCCCCTCCCCTTTTTAAGCAGAAAAAACATCGATGTATAATTTTTTCTTTTATAAAATAATAGCTAATTAAATAATTATCGAAATGAGTAAAAAAGAAATCTCCAAAAAATTAATTATTTATTATTTTTTTACATTTTATTTTTCGATTTTCGGTACTTATTTTCTCATAGAAAAGCCACTGTAAAAATTTTTTTTTTGTTTCTATTCATAAGTTCGGTCTTTTATCTCTTTATTTATACTGTAATTAGTATATAAAAATGATCAACTTGCAAAACATTTTACATCCCCAACATAAGGGGGCTCAAAATTAAGTGATCTGAAAAAAAATGAGAAAGTTTTGAAATAAAATAAATAATGCATTATAAAGATCATTCATTGATACATAAACACTGAAAATTTCATTAAAATCCGATAATTTCCTGATTTTTAGTAAATTATTTCTGTAGGGGGGGGGGGGCTAAAGTCATTTTGTCAAAAACGCATTTTAGGCTCCGTTTGCCAGTAGCTGCTATTAATTATATGTTGTATACTCTCTTTTCTTCTATCATTCTTCTGCTCATCTTTGGTAGCGTCTGGACTTCGTCTTGGGGACTTCGTGTCTGGTCTTCCATTGGGGATTTCTCTTTATCAGAAGCCCTGTGTCATTGGTAGTTTTTAGATAATAACACAAGACTTCGATTTGCTTTAGATCATATTTTATTCCAAAATCCCCACTAGACTAACTGCGCAGATTGAGTTGGCTGTGCACTTAACACGACTTACAACCATCGTGGTTTGGCCGATACTGACTAAAAACTCTTTCTAATCTAAACTGGAAGAGGGTCTTCTCCACCGATTCTCACGGTATCCACCGGAAGGATCAGGATGAGGTCAAGCCTTGTCATGCAATCCTTCAAGGCCGCCGGCTGCAATTATAACAGCCATTTTGGTTTCTACACTACTGTACATAAGTATTAGGAATCTAATAATTATGTAACATATGTAGGATAAGTGTACCTTAAATCCAAACTAACGGTTGTGGAAAAACACAGGTAAAATGATTGACACTTTTTAACCAGGTGTTAACTTCCTCTTCTGGTTCGCCTACATGCCAATAATAAGTAAAGTCAAGTCGCTGGGGCGGCCTAAAGTCGATATCAGCCAGTCAGCAAGGGAGTCTATCCCCTTTTCAATTGCGCTAGATCAAGGAGATTGTTTTGGCATTTTAGGTGGAGTGCCACACCTACCATCAGCTCCTTACTTTACCGCACAGATCCCTGTGCTACTCATACGCTGAGTTGGCGAGGACCGGTATCGAACTAAGAACCTTGTGGTTTCTAGCCGAACGCTCTACTGACTGAGCTAATCCGGCCCATCAAATAATGCCAATAATAGTTTCTGCCAATCTCTTCTTTAACATCACTTTAGCCATTTTAAGCAATAAAAAAAAAATATTTTGTGCTTTTCCAAAATTAATGTAAAAAAAAACAAAAACAAAACAAAAAAATATTTTTTTAACAAAGACTTTATTTTTGATTTGATACCATGAATAGCAAAGGATACTTCCCCTGGAAAAATATGGAATTATCCCACTTAGAGGAAATTTATTGGTAATCTGAATATTAGCTACATAAATAAGAGTTACCTATCCTTGTTTCTTTCACTTTGAGGAAGCTGTGTGTTTTGATCGGCCATTTTCATTTCACCATAAATTTACACTGAAAATGCGAATTTGTTCGAATCAATACAACTGCATGTTTTAACACAAAAATATCATAAAAGGTGTTCCTAATTGTGCTTGTGCATTATTTGAAATAAACTCAATTGTTATTAAGAACACATTTTATGATATTTTCAGAATTGCTAACCCATGCCTACTTAGTTTTGAATTATAAGTTGTCATTCTCCTAGATTAGTGGCTAACCAAGCCTGAATAGCTCAGTTATCCCTTTTTAACCATAGCTGGGATAACAGGTGGTTCCATATCATTTCCTAAGGGTATTAGTTCAATATGAACGCAAACCGTCTCGGCTGGGAATTGAACCTGACTCACCACTTTCCTTTTCAGGCTGTGTACCGTTGTGGTATATTTTCACGGTACCAAAATGAAATAAATAACGTTGTCCTTTTTTTTCTTGGTACTAAAACTATAACCGTAAGGCGGCGGCGGTGTATACTATGTAGCGGGTCTCGTCCACGTGCCTCCAAATTCACCGTGCTAAAATGGTGTTGATAGAAATTATAACACGAGAAACATGTCGTCACAACTGCCAGCCTTTATTATAGTGCTTGTATAGTGGGCTCGTACCAGAGAGGAGGAAAGGCAGAGAGAAAGAGAGAGAGAACACTACTAGATTACTGTGATCCCATGAGGGACCCAAGGTCAGGTCCGTACCCTACGACCGCGGCCGGCAAAAAGAGAACGATCCCTTTCTTCATTGTTCCACATCACCACGTGACTTCCAGTCAACACCTGACTTCCAATTGCCACTCAATTCTCAGTTCGGGGTCACGCTACGGTCAAATCATCGTTCATCCTATTTTGGCTTATCACTATTTTTTACCTTTATCATCTCTTATTTATTTATTTCATCCTCCCCCTTCCATTAGTAGTCCTAGCTCACAAAAGTCAGGATAATATATACCCATCTTGCAACAGCTGTTAAACTTTAGGACACCTGATTCTCCTTGTCTTGATCTCATTAAAAATTGAGATCATTCTTAAGTTACCAAGTATCTCTCGAATCACCTCAATATTCTATTCACCTGTAAGTCATCTTCTTTATCATATATATAAACAACACCCCACGAGGAAACAGCTATACAACCACCTGCCATGTATCACCCAAACCATCCGAGTGAGACAGACAAGACATGCGGGACACTGCTGGAGAAGCAAGGACAAACTCATAAGCGATGTCCTCCTGTGGAAGCCAGCACATGGGCACGCCAGTGTGGGCCGACCAGCAAAGACGTACATTGATCAGCTCTGTGCGGATACAGGATGCTGCACAGAGGACCTCCCGTGAATGATGAGCGATAGGGACGGATGGAGAGAGATTGTCATGGATATCCGTGCCAACAGTGTGACATAATGATGATGATGATGATCACATATATATATATATATATATATATATATATATAAGGCGTCGGGGTGGCCTAATGTTGGTATCACCCAGACAGTGGGGGAGTCTATCCCCTTTTCACTAGTATTAGACCAAGCATCCAAGGTGGAGCACCACACCTACCATCAGCTCCTCACCTTACGGCACCGATCCTTGTGCTACTCATACGCTGAATTGGTGAGGGCCGGTATTGAACCAGGAACCTTGTGACTCCTAGCCGAACACTCTCTCTCTATATATATATCTGAAAGACTGAAATGTTATAGTGTCAACATTACCATCAGTAATAAACTTCCATCCAGTATAACATCCTTTGTTTGTCTACATTTCTGCACACACACACGCACACACACATATATATTTATTTATTTATTTCAGCAGCATTTTTTCCTTTATGCATGTTTTGTTGAACATGACAAACATTTCCTGTCTGACGAGTTTCTTTTCTATCCTTTCCAATTGTCTGCTATCTTTTTTTTTTTTTATATCTGGACAGAATTGGTGAATGAATCTACCAAAGTGTAAGAACCTTTGGTGGATTCATTTACCAATTCCACCCAGACATAAAAAAAGATGGCCAGACAATTGGAAAGGATAGAAAAGAAACTTGTCAGGCAGGACATGTTTGTCGCATTCAACTATATATATATATATATATATATATATATATACGCTCCCCAATTTTCAGGTTGAGCACTCTGTCTAGAAGGGACTAATTGCGAAAATTCACCGCTTCGGCGAAATGCTAGTCCCACTTGTTTACAAGTTAGAGACCTCTGGTGAGTTTATTTCCGGTTTAGGAAATATAGCGATTATTCTGCCTTCTATTCTAGGCAGCTGCTTGTGGACCCATCGGTAAGAGACTTGACGAGCGTAAGTTCGTTCGGGTCTTGATCCCGACCAGAGGTAGCTGCTGAAAAATAAGTCTAGCTGCACTGATGAGGGGTAAACCCCAAAACGTGCGTCTGTAGATTTATATATATATATATATAGGGTGGACCATGAAAAACTGATACAAAGAAAATTTAATCATTTATTCTTAAAATATAATGCAAGGAAATATTTTTTTTTTTTAGCTATTAGTGAAAAATGATATCTTGTAGATCACCTTTATTTACACAGGTACTAGATTTGCACCTTAATTCAAGCACTTTGTATGATTTTGCTCAAGGTTTCTGGGGTTAATCCTCTTATCTTTGTATGAACATTATTCTTGAACAATACCAGTGTAGCGTTAGTTTGTATTTGCCTGGTGGAGTTGTCTGCCCGATTTAGTTTGCTGGTGCCCGCTAGGGTGCTATAGTATTTAAGCGCCGGGTTCAAACCCTTTCGGCCTCTTTTCCTGTTTCAGTAACTACGAGCCACATGGGGTAGATTTTATCTAACCCCTCTCGTTGGGGCTCTGCCCCCCTTACATTACTGTAAGTTCTTCACAGCATGGACTATCTCTAGTCTCATGTCTGTACTTTTATATGTTATCTTGTACCATTCATGAATGTGTCTTCATCTTTATTTGTGTACTCTTTGTTTATGTACCCTTTTACCTATGTACTTTGTATCTCGACATATCCATGTGCTGTACTATATTAAATGTTTTGTTTGTTAACCTTCGTCGGAGTTTTGTATATCAAAGTATATATAACTTTGAACCATCCTTACACCAGTTTATGGTTTGAAGAATAAATCCACATAGTACAAGGGATCTTCCCCTCAGACAGCATTAAATTGAAATTGAGGCTCATGAAATTGAGCCATTTTTGACACCACCTCTCTCCTCTGGGAGGCTTGCTTCCTGAGGGGCACCAATTTTACACCAACCTTGTGTCATGTCCCTTGCACATTCACACTATATTATTATCAAATTTAGAATCATTGACAGCAAAAAAGTTAAATATACAGTCAACTTACATCGAAAGGTTTTAGAAACTTTGTTCATTTTATTAGTAGACTGCACAACAAGCGGTACCATTTACCATATGAACATGTTTCATCCTTCCATTATCATGATCTCATTAAAAACTGAGCTCATTCTTAGTTGCTGATATAGTTTCCAATTGTCTCTTGAATCAACTGCCATACATGCTGGGTGCTTTGTTGAATAAATTGGTAATCTGAACATTAGCTAGAGTAATCTCCCCTAGTTTGTTTCACTTTGAGGAAAGCTGTGTTTTGGTCGGCCATTTTCATTTCACCGTAAATCTACACTGAAAATACAAATTTGTTCAAATCAATACAACTACATCTTTTAACACAAAAATATCATAAAATGTGTTCTTAATTGTGCTTGCGCATTATTTGAAATGAACTTAATTGTCATTAAGAACACATTTTATGTTTTCGTGTTAAAACATGCAGTTGTATTGATTCAAACAAATTTGCATTTTCAGTGTAGATTTACGGTGAAATGAAAATGGCCAACCAAAACACACTGCTTCCTCAAAAATGAAACAAACTAGGGGAGATTACTCTCATTTATGTAACTAATGTTCAGATTACTAATAAATCCACATAGTTCCAGGGACCTTCCCCTCAGGCAGCCTTAAAGGTAAATTCCAATGAAACTGTGTTATTTTTGACACCACCTCTCTCTTCTGGGAGGCTTGCTTCCCATAGGGCTCCAATTTTAAACTGACCTTGTGTCATCTCCCTTGCACATCCACATTATATTTCCATCTAATTTAGAATGAATGAAAATAAACATGTTAAATATACAGTCAACATACACTAAAAGGTTTTAGTGACTTGGTCCATTTCATTGGGGGTTGTGGTTCTGGGGTTAATTTTTCAGCACCAAAATAAGAGTAAAGTGCCTTTGGAAGGTCGACTTCACCATTGTCTTTTTGATTATTCTCAACAAGAGCCATAAGAATTCTTGGGACAGCACAAGCGGTACCGTTTACCGTATGCACATGTTTTATACTTCCATTGTCCGTTTTGTATTTGATGTTCAAACGACGGCTCTGAAAATCCGTACAATTCGAGGCACTTGATATTTCCCCCCAGAATTTCTTTGCAGGCATCCATGCTTCAGAATCAAATTTTCGGGAGGCCGGAGCCCCCAATTCCTGGCTTGGCATGTCCAAGATCCGAAAATGAAGTCCTAGTTCCGCGTATAAATCACTCTGAATGTCTACAAAATTCTGAAGAATTTGGTCACTCTCAGAACCAGATTCCTGCCCAGTTACGGCAAACATTTCAACTTTGGTGAAATTATGTACTCTGTAAATTCCTTTTTCTTCGTCAACTCCAGACGTCTCAGCTCGATGGCATCGGCTAACAGCGGCTAGTTTAGTAGGTAACTGGTCAAAAGTCAGGAGTTGGTCTGAGAAATAGCCTCCAAGAGCCATTTCGGATGTTCCAGACAAACACAATGTTCCATGGGAGTTGGTTTCTATTTTGAAAACTTGTGTTCTTTCTCCTGTTGTCTTGAAACCACAACCTTAAAAAAGATAAAAAAGATTAAATTAAAAAAATGTTGAGAGTGGAAATTTTAAGACAAAGATTATCAAAATAATAATATCCGCACCAATTACTATCGAGCAAGAAACCTGAAAGACATCTTTAAGAATACAAACCCTGAAAACATTTTAAATTTTATTAAAAAAAGCAACCTTTTCAACAAGATATAACAGAACATAACCAATTATCTCCATAGAACCACTACTTTAAAGACTGAAATCCAAAATAACCTTTTTGGCATTAAATGACCCACAGAGGTTGATATGCCGTTAAACAAAACTCAAACTCAAAATAATAATCTAATTTTTGTATGTATATATAACAGCTTATTCTATCAGGGGAAATGTGACATATTGACTTAGCATTAGCAAAATGGATAGATGAATGTAAGTGTATGTATGTATGGGTATGGAAGATATTTCTACTAATCAAGATAAAGTGGAAATGTTTTTAGAAACCCTGATAGTATGGAAAATATTTCTATTGGCCCAGATACTACGAAAAATGTTGCAACTACCCTTGATTGTGTGAAAAATATTTGTATTGGCCCAGATATGTGGAAAATATTTTATTGATTCTGATATTGTGGAAAAAATTCTACTAGCTTCAATGAATATATATATATATATATATATATATATATATATGCATGCTGAAAAAATGAATAAAGGAAAGAAAATATCGAATGGATAATATAGGATATTTTAATCAATGTGTTTCGGTCAGGAGTTTATCCATGTGTACATTATTCAAACTATTATTATTTTTAAATAACAAAATGAAAGGAAATAATAATAGAAAAAATGTAGAAATGTTCTGCACACAAAGAAAATTCGACCTTCATCAGAGTAAATCCTTATATGAAATGGATAAACTCCTGACCGAAACACATGTAAGTAAAATTGATTAAAATATCCTATTTTATCCATTCTATACTTTCTTTCCTTTATTTATTTTTTCAACATACCGTCGGATTCACTTTCAGTTTCATTTTACATATAATATATATATATATATATATATATATATATATATATATATATATAAAATTAAGCAAGAACAACAATTTAAAAAATGGTTATTTCCTATAAGTCTAACATCAATAAAGGGGAACCACTCTTGACTGATGAATTATTTATTCATTTTCCCATTAAACTAACCCAAACCCTACCCCTGTCTTCTTTTTTCTAGTAGATTAATAAGCAAATAAATAATTTATCAGTCAAGAGTTGTTCCCCTTTGTTTATGTTAGACTTCTAGGAAATAACCAAAAAAACTGAATAAAACATAAAAACTCCTAATATCATTTTTTTTTCTTTTAAGTAAAGTCAGCAGAGTGGCTTATTATCAGTATCAGCTAGACAGCGAGGGAGTCTATCCTCTTTTCACTAGTGCTAGAGCTTGTATTTATATCTGAGGTGTAGCACAACACCTACCATCAGCTCCACAGTTTACCACACAGATCCAAGCTGTGCTACTCATATATACTTACCAACCCCTCCACACAAGCAGGATGTGACATACATTCAATTTTTAAGTTTAACAGGTTTGAATTCAGAGTTTTCCTTCTCCAAGATTGGTTGCCATACCAAAGTTAAAAAGCCCAGTCTACCCTATGATATTTACTCATAGCTGGAGGGATAATAGTTGGATTCATACCTTTCCCAAAGGTATTAACACTATGTGAAATGCAAACAGCCTTGTCCAGGATTTGAACTTGGCTCAATGTGTCCGTTTCCCATGACAATAAAAATTACACCAGGAACGCTGAGTTGGCAAGAACTGGTATTGAACCCAGAACCTTGTGGTTCCTAGGTCAATGCTCTACCAACTGAATTAAACCAATGTACTACTCCTGATCATTACATATAAAAGACTTTAAAACAGGTATCCTGGGTATGACGTTAAATTCCAATTCTGGAACTCTGGGGCGTGTGGAGTGCCCCTTCATTGCCATTACTGCCAGGTCCACCCTGACCAGGAGTGGCAGTACCTGTTAGTGTCTCATCTATGGGTTAAATAGATAAAAAAATGAGTATTAAAAAATATGTTTTAAAACAAATCTGAGTTTGAAAAAAATTGAATCCCCAACAAGAAGGAATAAAACAAAACATCTTTGGCATAAAATAACCAAACAAGGGTTGACATGCCATAAAATCCAACCAACCAACCTTCAATAATTTCTGGTTTAAGAACTTCTGGAACAGACACTAATTGAAACCCTCGATCTCGGAGACGATCAAGAGTAAACCGGATCAAAGCTCGCTCCAAACGAGCAAATTGGCCTTGTAGGAAATAGCTGCGCAGACCGGTGCTAATACCGAGGTTGGACATTCGCAGCCAACCAGCCTTTTCTGCAAGTTGGACAATAGGACGCCTTTTCTTGTCATCAGTTTGAGGCTGACCAATCATTTTCACAACGTTGGCACATGATTCATCCCCAATAGGAGATTGTGGATGTTTTCGGTTTGGAATATCAGCAGCCAATCGTTCAAGTTGAAACATTAATCTTCTCTTCTCGTCAGGATCTTCGGTTTGTCCTACCTGCACAAAAGAAAAAAAACAACGCTGTTTAATAATTACTAGCAAAAGGGTAATCTGAACATTAGCTGCATAAATGAGAATAATCTCCCCTTTGTTTATTTCACTTTGAGGAAGCTATCTGTTTCGGTCGGTCATTTTCATTTCACCATAATCAATACAACTGCATGTTTTAACACAAAAATATAATAAAATGTGTTCTTAATAACAATTAAGTTCATTTCAAATAATGCGCAAGCACAATTAAGAACGCCTTTTATGATATTTTTGTATTAAAACATGCAGTTGTATTGATTCGAACAAATTTGTATTTTCAGTGTAGATTTATGGTGAAATGAAAATGGCTGACCAAAACAGACAGCTTCCTCAAAGTGAAAGAAACAAGGGGAGGTGACTCTCATTTATGTAGCTAATGTTCAGATTACCAGCCAAAGATGACAATATAGATGAGGACAATAGGCCAAATAATTGAACACAAAAATATCACACTTATCTTAATGTTATTTTAATTGATTTCTACATAAAATTATATAAAAGATTACTTTGAATACATTTGAGAATAACATGATAGTATTAGAAATCAATAACAGCAAATAATTATTTATTAAACCCATTTTTGTTAAAATCATGATGCAAATTATTTCCACCATATACAAAGTAAATCTTCTCAGAGATATAAAACAGCATAGCTCACATGATGTTTCCGAAGGTCGTGTGAGCTATGCTATTTTATAACCTTGTAGGCATACCCACTTGTGTTAGAAACATGGAGATCATAAAAGGTGCTCAAGATTGCTGTTGTTAAGATGATTAATGACGCTATGAGTGTTTACCAGGTCAGTTGTCAGACGCTGGAGTTTTAACAAATCCATTCCCAGGGCAGCAAGACGTTTACTTGTTTTTCCTTTAATATTTCTGTTCCCTGAATTATATACCAAGTTGGTTAGCTTCTGTTTAGAAATAATCCTTCTGTGATCTTCTGTCATTTTCACAAAGGAGGTAACAAAAGCAGCAATTTAATAAGACCCTTTTTAATTGAAATCAAATTTGCTTCACTGGAAATTCGTTATTAAGGGGAGATAATTCTTATCAGAATGAAAATTAAAATAACAACAAATAGGCTACAGTCCCAAGCGTCAAAAGAGGCTTAGTTTTCGATTTACGTAGCCAAACCACCTATCAAAATAATTTTAACGTAATTATTAATAAAAAATCAAAAAAGACTAATAACCAAAATTCGCAAATAGGACCATTCATTAAAATTATGCCAAAAGTACCATTTAAACGGGCTAATTTGTAGTAAAATACGTATAAAAACTAAGTAGCTCCGAAATGAGAATTAGCCAATGAGAATTTATTCCTCATCTTTATTGTTATATAGACAATGTTTCAGCTGATGTGCCCTCCAACCTTCGTTAAGTGTTTCTTGTCAAAATCGGAAACCTTTCCTTCAAACTCGGGAGCTTTCATGTCATAATCGGGAGCCTTCACAGAACTTCAAACTGAACCCTTTATTCACTGGGGTAGACTGTTCTCATTCTGTTAACCTTTTTAGGAACAAGTGTTAAGCTATGTTAAGTATTCTATGTTATTATCGCCATTGCCCAGGATTGAACCAGCAGCCTGTTACATAATTGTTAGTATCCTAACACTTATTTACAGTAGTGTAGAAACCAAAATGGCTGTTATAATTGCAACCAGCGGCCTTGAAGGATTGAGTGACAAGGCTTGACCTCATCCTGATCCTTCCGGTGGATACCGTGAGAATCGGTGGAGAAGACCTTCTTCCGGTTTAGATTAGAAAGAGTTTAGTTCAGTATCGGCCAAACTACGAAAGTGGTAAGTCGTGTTAAGTGCACTGCCGTACTCAATCTGCGCAGGTAGTCTGGTGGGGATTTCGGAATAAAATATAATCTAAAGCAAATCGAAGTCTTGTGTTATTATCTAAAAACTACCAATGACACAGGGCTTCTGATAAAGAGAAATCCCCAATGGAAGACCAGACACAAAGTTCCCGAGATGAAATCCAGACGCTAGAAGAAGAACATAAGATACCAAAGATGAGCAGAAGAATAATAGAAGTAAAGAGAGTATACGACTGTAACACTATTGTGTTATGGGTTGATTGGCAATCTATTAATTAATTACCAATTAATTAAAACTACCCCAATTATTAATTATGGTGGTTTGTTAAAATTAAAATTAATAATAATAATGATAATATTAATTATAATAATAATAATAATGTTTATATTGGAGGTATATATTTATCTAAACGAAAAATCATCACGTAGGCATAAATTCTTTAAATTATGGAATTTAATATATATAATCGGAATTTAAAATGTTCACAGAATAAAATGATAATTTAATAAATAAGATTCCAGTTTTTGAAAAGTTTGTCAACAATTTCAAAAACTTAGATAAATAAAACAATGGTTGGCCTTGACTCCAAATGGAAAGATACAAGCTAGGCTGGCACAAGGCCATTTAGACACGTAGGCAATGTTATCGGGTGGCTGGCCAATCAGAGACATATGTTAGGGGTGGGGAGGTCTGGATCCCATAAATAACAGACCGTCAGACAGAGAGAAAGAGAAGAGACCGGGACAGACCGAAGAAGAGAGACTTCGAGACCGGGGAGCTCGCCATAGCTCGGGGCCCTTGATACAACTTTACCGATACACTCTGAGGCCTTGCCACTCGGTACAGAATTGATAACTTAGCCAAAAACTAGCTGTAGATCGCCAATCAGCTGACAAGAAATCACCTCGCTCCTTTGTAAAATAAATGTATATAAGTTGTACATAAGCATAAAAAAGGCGTTGTGTTCAATTGTTTTGTTGATCCGTTGACAGCTTTTGGTTATTTAATCTTATTTCAGCCGAGTTGGTAAAAGGGACGAAACCAGCTCTTTTTCAGCCTTCCTGTAAATCAACAGACAACATAAGAACGGGAGGTTGGAACGGGCAGTTTCGACGACTGTAATACTGAGCCGGAGCATCGTTAGCATACATTACATACATAACATACATACATTGAGACGGTGCCCCAACGTATGGTATTATACGACAAACCTATAGATGATTGTCACTGTATTAACTCAACTCTTATATCTGTTGCGCTATGTGTCCGAATTGTTAATAAGTTTTGATATTTACAGACTGACACTGCATTCCAGTACCAGTACAATTGAACACAACGCTTTTTGATGCTTATGTATAAAATATATACATTTATTTTACCTTATAGTACATCAATATGGTCACCTCACATGGTGTAATGGTTAGCAAGCTAGATTGTTAGTGAGTTTGATTCTCATTGGGCGCTCCATATTTCTGACCTTGTGCCACATCTAAGCTAAGTTTAGTAAATAACTATACTACATCAATATGATATCTAGATGTAGAAATTTCATATGTGTGTGTGTGTGTGTGTGTGTGTGTGTGTAAAAATTTAAAAACAATAATAATAATGAAATGAAATTTATTGTGTAAAAATTATACATCGATATTTTTTCTACTTAAAAGAGGGGGGGGGTAAATTTTCAATAGAGTTTTTCTTCAAAACTTATTAGTTTTTATATCTAAAATAAGCTTTGCATTAAATAGATATTTATTTTTAGAAACTAAAAATATAACATTTTAAACTTAACATCAGGCTTTTCATATTTCAAATGAATTTTATATATTCATTTATTCATAGCAAAAATATCTAATTAAAGTTTTGAAATAAAATAACTGATGCATTATAAAATTCATTATTTGATAAATCAATACTGAAAATTTCATTAAAATCGGATAATTCCCTGATTTTTGGTATTTTTTTTTTTTTTTTGCACTCGCGAATGTTACATTAAATTTGTAAACAAGCCCTTGAAACAGACAAAATGGCGTATTGAGATCGAATTGGACCAAAACAAATCGTTTTAAATGTATTAAAAATAAACTGCATATGTAATGATATTTTTCTTTTTTTAATGATGGTCATTATGTTACTACTTATCGATTTAGACAAAAGTTTGACCTTGAATAATCGATTTAATTAATTTTAATTCGTTTAAAAAAAAATCTGCCGCGAGCAGACGATCTTTGGGCAATCCTAGCGTATATAAACTTTGTGATAAAAATTATAATTTTTTCATAATCAAAACAAATCTTCAGTAGAGATAAAATTAACTTAAAAATCCAAACTTTTAGTTGATTTTGAATAAATCCCAAGGTGATATTTTAATCTTTTTAAACTAAAAAAAATATTTGTCATTATCTCCCACCAACGTTTTTTAACGTGGGAATTTGTTTGTTTTATGAGGCTCCAGCGAGGATCGAACTTGCTTTTCAGTAGTAATGAATCTGCGAGACTAGCTGGCTAACCATGATACAACAATGGGACAATATTACATGCTGACACGCATAAAATCCCTGCCCTTAGCATAGGATACAAATTGATCATTTAAACTAATTGAAAAACAAGGGTTTATTTTTAAGACACTTAAAAAATAAAATTAAAATATTTAGAAAAAAAAACTCTCTAAAACTAAAACGTCTCCTTTATTTATTTTGCTGTTGTTCAGAAAATAAGAAAACAAATTTTTATAATATTTCATTTCCTTTGCGGCACATCTGAGATATAAGGATCTGGTTTTTAATTTTATTATTCCTTAAGAAGAAAAAAAATCGCTAATATTAGGAATGGAAGAAAACTAGTAGATCCAAGTTTGCCCATTTCAAAGCCGACATTTGTAAATAAAGATAATTGGTGCACATGCGTGTCAGAAAGTATCAGATCGTTTCGACGTAGTCATTTTTTTTTTTTAAATCGTAAACAGGACTCCCAACTCCTAAAATCAATTAAAAAAAATTATCATTTTCGAAACTGAAAATAAAAGGAATAGAGGTAGGCCTTTCTGTATGAATAATAAAAACATTTACGAAAAAAACAAAACTTTCTTGGTTTATTTATAGCCAGAACCTCATGGTACCTATTATAACCCCCCCCCCTTTTTTTTGTTGCTTTACCTGTTTCCACACGTTCAACAGGGCATCAATATCCCCAACACCCTTTCGGTATTGGATGTTCTGTCGTATTTCGTCTGTATAATCCGGGTTACATAAATAATCCCAGTCAAATTCTTTGAATCCGGAAAATGTTGATACATTCTCTTTTCGATCGAGCGAACAGCTAATACTACTTCTCGTCCTAACATTTGTTGGTTTTGTATGGAACAATGCCGAAAATTTCGTATGGGCCACCCTGCTAAAAGATGACACCCATACAACCCGAAGATAGTACATAATAATTATAAACACCACGATATAACCGGCACCTTCGTGTATTTAATGACGTGAATGAACATTTCCCAAGGGTGTGACTTTCACAAAACACCGCTTGAGTTGCTTCCCTTTAATTTTCCCTAATTATCTCCCTTAGTACGTATGAACTTTTTGTCAACTGTTAAAGTACAATTTTCTTCAACGAAGATGTCCAATCATGGTAAAATTAGATATGTGCAAATGAAGTAATAAGAATTTTTGAATTTTTCCAAATTTTAAAACTATTACCAAAAATCGGAGATTTGTCTGATTTTAATGAAATTGTCATCAAATTATTCGGTAATGACTTAATTTTATAATGAAATACCTTATTTAAACAAAAGAAAATGAGAAAAAAGTTTTTATCAATTCATTTGAAGAAAAAAAAAATCCAATTCCTAATTTTTACATTTCTAGAAAGATAAAATACTGAAGAACACATAAAAAATGAAATAAATAAAAATAAAATAAAAATTCAATACCCGAAAAAAGTTATTTGCAGCGTGTGTGTGTGTGTGTGTTGTTTTTTTGTTTTTTTTTTTGTCTTTGTTTTTTTAGAGGGGGTTCTTCGCAGTTTTAAAAACAATATTTTTCTTTGAATTGATGCAAAAAATGAATGTATTTACTCTGATTCAATTGGCTTATTTTTATTCACTTAAAAATTTTTTATAGAAAATTTTAAACGTCTGGAAACACCAATGTTGAAGATGATATTTGAACCCGAGATGAAGCTATAATTTTTCTATCTAAAGATGTAAGTTTAAAATTGCGCAATTTTGCACAACATATTTTCCGAGATTTTTATATATATAAAAAAATGTATTACTAACCATCTTATTTTTGTGTACGGATCATCAAACGCATTAAAAACCATTATCTCTGTTAACAGTGTAAAGAAATCTGAGGTGGGGGTTATCGTTCTTGTCTACGAGCATCTCTATCGAACCAACCAATCACGGGTCAGCATACTTTGGCGGCAAAGCCAAAGAGGCAAATTCTCTCTTTTTCTGATCAACCAGCACCGGAGTCAGACCTCAAAATAGGGTCTCTCTTATATCTAGCAGTACGACCAGAGTAGCTGTAGCAAGGGGCTTCAATCATTCCCCTACCTCAGGATTTCAGCTAAGTGGTTTATTATTCTATGTATAACATTCCGCAGACAAAGCAAAGTTTGCAGAAATTTGTTATGTATGTCAGTAATACATATCTATTCCAATTCTAAGTTTCTGTTCGTTTTATTCTTTAATTCGTAACTTGTCTGTCACAACTCGTGGTCTAAAACACCATAACAGTTATAAAGTTTTAACATAGAAACCTAATTTTCTTTCTTCAGTTTTTAATATAATATGAAATCTATCAACCTAGATAGACTATGGATCTACGTTTGGATTACCCTGGCTGAAAGACCCAACCGAGAACTACTGTGTGAGTGTTTGGAGGATTACTGAAAGACCCAATTTGAAATACACCCTCTTGATTTAAATTACACCCTCTTAATTTGAAATACACCCTCTTAATTTAAATTACATGCTCTTAATTTGAAATACACCCTCTTAATTTAAATTGCACGCTCTTAATTCAAATTACACCCTATTAATTTAGATTACTCTAGTATGAAAAAGAAAAGAAAATAGAGTGGAAAAATAAATTCGACTTGTTGAAGAGACGGGGGGGGGCGGGGTCAACAATGTCGTCGCCGCCGTCGCCGCCGCCGCCGTCGCCGCAAAACCACCAACTCAAACATCTTCAGCAGCTGAAAAATCGCAACTGCTGCTGTCGTCACCCCACTTCTACTTATACAATTTTTCTTTCAACATCCGGGTGTCTGCACCCCACGCACGAGATTCTCGAGCCAAACCCGACCGCCGGAATCATCATAGCCATCATCCGGGCACCTGGCGCTTACATCCGGGACTGTAGCTTCTAGACTTCGGTGACACTGTTTGCATTCTGAAGGAAGCGGGTTCGATTCTACAGTCCGACATGTCAGGCAAAGCCTAGCCCGCTTCCTTCGAGAATACGGCAGGCCCTGATGTTCGCCACTCACCTCGTGTTCTCTGTCACAATTACAGCCACTTAATTTAAATTACACCCTTATAATTTGAAATACACCTTTTAATTTAAATTAAACACTCTTAATTTGAAGTACACCTTTTTGATTAAAATTACACCTTAATTTGGAAATGAAATGGAATCTTTATAACATGTGTGAGTGTTGCAGAATTACCCTGGCTGAAAGTATAAAAATTAATGGTTAACGAAGGGGGAAAGCAGAAGAGAAAAGGTGGAGTATGACATTAAGGGACGAGAGTACAACGAAATGAAAATGCATCAGGTTTAATTTATATATATGCACATAAAATGGTACAACAAAGAAAGTTCTGGTTTAGTTCGGACAAGCTCCCCGAGGTTTAATAACTTCTTTTAGAAGCTAGCGGCACCACCTCGTTTAGGTATAAGCCGTAATGTTATTATTTAAGGGTTCGTTTAAGGTAGTTTAGGGTTGTTTAAGGGTTGAAAAAGTTTATTCTGCTAGCAGCCTATTGACTGCAATGGTATCAAAGTGTGAAGCTTGTCCGTTGTTGCAAATTATCTCGTCGGCTCCCTTAGTTGCTATCCTGGTGATACTGGTAATTTGCTGTCAGCCGTCATGGGTAAAAAAAAGACAGCAATCTCTCTTCAGAAGCCGGGTTTGGTAGCATGGTAGAAAGTCCGTCGTGGGTTTTTCTATCAGTAAACCTAGTTCGTAGGGAGAGATAGAGCAAAGCTCTTACCTGGAGTAGCAGTCAGAAGGATCCACCAAAGGGAGAGGCACACATGAGGGCCGAACCTAGCACTGACCCTCAGAAGGTTACAACTAGAAAAAGAGGGGGAATTACTAATGGTCAGGGATATTTATAGAGATCACCACTTGACGGTGATGATGATGGCAGCTGCTGTGACAGTCCCCTAGGGGCAAGTTCCGGTGTAGACCGTAGTTAGTAACATAAAATTTCAATAAAAGACCCAACGGAGAACTACTGTGTGAGTGTTCGGAGGATTACCCTGGCTGAAAGACCCAACAGAGAACTACTAATTTTGGTCGAAATAAATTTATTATGGAATTACGGTGTTGAGTTTTCCTTCCTTTCTAAGATATATATATATATATTTGTTAACCGCTGGTTTCAAAGCATTGGATACTTCTCATCAGACAAATTGCCTTGGAATAAAATGAATATCCTTTATTTGTAGCGTTGAGCTGTTCACGCTTTATTTTTCTGCTTATCACCCCTCGTGCGTGCATAATGTTAAAAAATAACACTAGATTTTATTGTATCTGTTAAAAATTGTATGGTATTTATGTTGGGTTGGGAAATGTTTATCAATTAATTCTAAGAATTTTCTGACAACTATAGGGTTCCATTGGTTGTCAGTTCTGTGCGCATTTAAGCTCGCTCTTAGTTTCTGTCTAAACTCCAATATAGCCGGCTCTTCCTTCTTGTGGGCTGATAAACTGAAAGGGAATTTAGGAAAAGAAGCGAAAGGAACAAAGATAAGGGTAACTTTAGGGTAAGACTTTTATTCGTTTGTTATATTATATACTCGTGTTGCGGGTGTACAAACAAGAGTTTTGTGTGTGTGTGTGTGTGTGTGTGTGAGAGAGAGAGAGAGAGAGAGAGAGAGAGAGAGAGAGAGAGAGAGAGAGAGAGAGAGAGAGAGAGAGAGAGAGAGAGAGAGAGAGATGAGAGAGAGAGAGAGAGAGAGAACGTGAGAGAGAGAGAGAGAGAACGTGAATGATAGAGAGAGAGAGAGAGAGAGAGAGAGAGAGAGAGAGAGATGATGAGAGAGAGAGAGAGAGAGAGAGAGCGAGAGAGAGCGTGATAATGATAGAGAGAGAGAGAGAGAGAGAGAGAGACGTGATAATGATAGAGAGAGAGAGAGAGAGATAAACGTGATAATGAGAGATAGATAGATAGATAGATAGATGGGAGAGAGAGAGAGAGAGAGAGAGAGAGAGTCGTTTACTTACTTGTTCTTCATTCTATCTTCTTCCTCTCCACTTCGTTATCGCCATGTTGAATTTTTTACTTCTTTCTACTTTGTCTGGTATTCTAACTCGTTATTGCTTCATTTTCTAACTTCTGAGCTCTTTGAACAAGCACTATGAGATATTCTACGGAGACTGGGTTGCACTGACCACTCCACAAAGCTCGTATCTACCTTGCATTCAGGAATGAGGGCATCGGTCAGCTTTAGAGTTGGGAGCGGAGTGAAACAGGGCTGTGTACTTGCACCCATTCTGTTCTTAATTTTTCTCTCTATGTGTTATATACTGGTCTTTTCACGTTACCAAATCTATATAACGTATATACCTTTCTTACTTCTTACTCTGTCGTCTATTCTTCCGACCAGCTTTGCTTCTGATCGTCTATCATCTATCTTAGTCTGGTATATCTTCTAAGGTCTCGTCTGGTCTTCTATTGAGGATTCCGGGTGTGGTTTCTCTTGGGGTTTCTCGTTATCAGAAGCCTTGTGTCATTGTTAGTTTTTAGGTAATAAACACAAGACTTCGATTTATGTTGATGTTACTTTATTCCAAATCCCCACCCAGACAATCTGCGCAGATGAGGCTTACATGTTGCTAGCTCGGCTTCTAAGTTCTAACTCTTACTTACTTAGTATCCTTAAACCGGAAGAGGGCCTTCTATTGCCTTCCGGTTCTCACGATCCATCCCCAGAAAGCAAGGTCAGGGTGAGGTCAAACGCTGTCACTCACTCTCAAGGCCATCAGCTATACTAATCGCCATTATGATTTCTACAATACCTTATAAAAGCATTAGGGATCTACTAACTATGTAATATATGGTCTTATCTGATACCTTCACTAACTCCACCCAAGGAGTATGGATACAGACTAGACCTGGGGCAGACCTGTTCAATATCAAACAATTC
This sequence comes from Doryteuthis pealeii, assembly GCA_023376005.1. Classification (NCBI taxonomy): domain Eukaryota; kingdom Metazoa; phylum Mollusca; class Cephalopoda; order Myopsida; family Loliginidae; genus Doryteuthis; species Doryteuthis pealeii. The sequence goes on along the minus strand of CM042158.1, from coordinate 96,924,110 downwards.
AGATCTGCAAGAAATATCATGTATGCAGACTCATGTATGCAGACGACACTGCCTTCATGGCACACAACTACCAAGACGCTCAAGTAATAGTCAGCTCTAGATATTTTTACTTTGTTTCCAAGAGGAATAAGTTCAAGGTGAACACTTTTATGGTAACAAGTTTAAATATTATAATATCTTATTATAATGGATATTGTGTGTTTGTCTGTCTGTAACCGAAACTATATTACTATACAAATCACAATTCCCTTCGTTATTTACATCACATTCTCCATGATTTTATCTTTATTTAACCTCAATTACTGATAAAATTGATTTACATCATTAAGACTGTTGACCATATCTACATACACAGAACATGCAATTGTATTTATATATACAACAAAATAGCGGATTATAATGTGAATGGGCAGGCTGATTTGCATATTGATCTTAAAAATTTGATTTTAATAAATATATGCTTAGTATTATTGATTTCTAATTATTTGGTTTTATCTTGATGAATATGAGCAAAAATCTCGGGGATAAATCTTAAAAGAAATCCATTAACAAGAAGAAATAACTAATATTATTCTTTACTTCCTATTTTAACTAAATAGTTAAATTAGGAAAAGTTACCAATGAAAGAGGGGAGTAATGGAAAATGATGGAAGAGTTACTTTCAAAGTTGTTCTATTTTTCAATCATACCCCCTCTGTTCCAATTTTTTTATCTGCATTCTTATTCAGTTTCATTAGTCTTTCTAATTTAATATGATATTTTATTATATTAAAACTTAAATACTTGCACCCGGAGGGTGCATATATTTGCTAGTACCTATAATAATTATATTTATTTTTACATATAGTTAATTTTTTAAAACGTAATACCCTCTTAAAATTACGGTCAGTCTAGAGCTGTTAATATATGCAAAAATAACACTTTGTTTTTTGTAATTTGAATATTTCATTTATAATATTTAATTTATTTGAAATTTAAAAATACTCATAAAATAAAGTTTTCTAAAATTATCAATCTATCTAATATATATTTAAAGATAATCTTTTTATTTATTTACTGATCTATCTAATTAATTTAATATATTTTATTCTATTTTACAACTGAAAAAAAGCTAAGTAAATAAATATCTCTATTTGACCGTTTTTATTTTGAATTCAATATAGTTACAATGTAGCAATATTCACCGGAAGTTAACTAGACAAGATTAGATATATACAAATATAAAAATTCAAACCCATTCTCAACAGATATTGCAAAGGTAAGAGACGAATTTTATTTTCTCTAATAACTTATAGAATAATTATCATGTATGCAGACGACACTGCCTTCATGGCACACAGCTGCCAAGACGCCCAAGGGATAGTCACACGATTCGCGGACTCTGCAAAGGCATTTGGGATGAAAAAAAAACCTCTATAAGACCGAGGTTAGGTATCAGTCCCCTCCGACATCACATGACACTGGAAAAGATATATTGATAGAGGGTCAAGTTCGAGCTGAGGTAAATACCTTCAGATACCTGGGATCCATAGTTGCCATCAACAATAGACTAAATGCACAGCTTGATCTCAGAATTTCAAATGCTTTCAAAGAATTTGGTCTAAGAGTATTTACGGGGTTCGAAGGAGCTCTTATTTCTCCGTATTTGTAGGCAAATTGTCGGACAAAGAAGACAAACACACAATGGAAATTTAATACATGTATTGACAAATAATACAAGAACTTGTTGCAAATTTTATTGGTATTTGCTACAAGACTTATCTGTGAGTTAGGCAGTTCGTTGTAGAAGTTGGAATGTTGATAGGACGCTTCTTCGGACGTTTCTCGTTCTTCCTGGTAACCGGTTCTGTGATAAGTGAAAGTAGGGGATGCTATTTTAGAAGCTTCTCGCCTGGGTAACAGTTCCTTTAAATGACGGTGAATGGGGGCCTTCTCAAGTAGACTATTTGGTCCACAGACTTCTGTAGTGTGCTTTTGTGACCGCCTTGTAGTATGCGGACACAATGCCTTCGAAAGTGTGCTGTGAAAAAAATGCCTCCGTCCAGGTCAACGGTCAGTAGATAAGTTGGCCCTGTTTTGGGGCTAAGTGATGAGAACGTTTATTTTTACGTCTCTCCTCCAGTAACTGCTATGTGATAAGCAAAGTTTAGGGATCGCTATTTACGCGACTAAACTCAGTGAGTGCTCCGTGATAAGTGAAGTTTTTGGTTTTGGCGACAACATACGATGTTGGCGATTCGCCCCCTAGCGGCAAGGGGGAGATAATTCTCTATCGAATTTCCAATAGGTCAGCTGAAGAGGCGAGTCTGGTTCAACAGAGACATCAGCTTGAGAACTAAATATGCAGTATACAGTGCCATAGTTCTCTCAACCCTCCTGTGCGGTACAGGGGCTTGAACGGTATACAAAGCGGATGCTCACAAACTACATGTCTACTACATGCGTCACTTACGCAGTATATTAAATTATAGATTAAGTAAAACATCCCCTTTAGTTACCGTAAATCCTCGAGTATAATACGCAGGGGATTTTTAGGGGGCTGTACATCTGAAAAAATGCGTCTGAATAAACATTGCCGGACAGCAAATAGAGATTTGGACATACGTGGTTAAAAATGAAAAATATTTTATTAGAAAATATTTTTCATTTTTAACCTCGTATATAGTACGCACTAGGGATTTTGACCTTTAAATTTTTGGGGGAAAGTGCGGATTATACTCGACGATTTATGGTATATATTTTAAAAAAAATGTTGCTTTAAAAAAATATTTATATAGAATAGTAAAAGTTGTGGGATTTCAAAACATGTTTCAGTTTATTGAAACAACTATTTTTCAATGAAAATGTTATAGAACCCTTTTGCTATATATATATATATATATATATATTGATTAATTCCAACGTTTGACTAGCAGCGTTCTGTTTTTGCTAACGGTCATTTTTCCCGTCTTATTTTTGTTGATGACCGACCCACGTGCGGTCGATGCATTATATTGCGAGGGTCCTCATATCAGTGAGGTAGGACCGGTGTTGCTTTTTAAAACCGTCGAGAGATAGGCCCCGAAACGGTTTGCATATTTCTCTCCTGATGAGCCCATGCAGTTGTAAACATCTTTTGTTTTTTCATTATATCATATTCCTATATATATATATAGAGAGAGAGAGAGAGAGAGAGTTTTTATGAGAGACAGGAGGAGCATTTGTATAAGAACCCTGAATTTTTAAAAGTCTTTATCTCTTACTTGCTTGGGTGGTTTTAATAGCTGGCTGGTACTTTCGTCTGTCTCTTGCATAACTGGGACATTTCTAAATATGCTGGTCAGACTTTATTTCTTCTTTCTTAAAGATGCTGGTTCTGTTGAAGCTGATTCGTCATTATTTCACAAAGACAACATAAGGCTTATATTTTGAGCGATCACATCTATTTATTTTCAACCAGACTTGTCAACCGCTACCGGAGTGAAGCAAATGATGTCTTTCACTAAACTGCTTGCTAAATTCTACTTCCGTTCTCACGATTCCCAGTGGCGAAAGCCATGGGGGTCAAGTTTTTGGGTCTGGTTTCATTTGTTTTACGGCATATCAACCTCGGTGGGTCATTTAATGCCGACAAAGTTTTGAAATTAATTCTTAATGGATAATACAATTTTGTTTATAAACTCGTGTTTTTCTATTTAACCCATAGATGGGACCCTAACAGGTACTACCACTCCGGGTCAGAGTGGACCAGGGAGCAATGGTGATGAAACTGGAACCTCACCATCAGATAGAGTTTGACGTCATTCCCAGGACATGTAAACCCTCAGCCACTGCCTTCTAGCACCCATATGATAAAAAGGGTTGGGGCTTGCCATAAGGGCAATATGGTTGGGGCAATCATATAGGTGCTAGGACTTGATGTGGCCTCTCTGACTGCCATGGGGTCAAGTTTAACTTCCTTTATGAACACATCACAATTATCTTAAACTAGCAAATATATGCACCCTCCGGGTGCAAGTATTTAAATTTAAATGTAATAAAATATCGTATTAAATTAGAAAGTCTAGTGAAACTAAATAAGAATGCAGATAACTGAAACTTACTCTCGTCTTTCATTGATTTTTTTTAAATTTAAGTATTTAGTTAAAAGAGGAAGTAAAGAATAAAATGACTTGTTAATGGATTTCATTTAAGATTCATTGAAGAGATGTTTGCTTATATTCATTAAAATAAAACCAAATAGTTAGAAATCAATAACACTGAGCACATATTTATTGAATTCGAGTTTTTAATATCAATATGCAAATTAGCCTTCTTGTTCACACTATAAACCACTATTTTGTTGTATATATAAATATAATTGCATGTTGTTAGTATGTAGATATGGTCAACAGTCTTAATGATGTAAAACAATTTTATTAATAATTGAGGTTTAAATAAAAATAAAATCATTGGGAATGTGATGTCAATAACTAAGGGAATTGTGATTTGAGTATTAATATAGTTTCGGTTACAGACAGAAAAACACACAATCTCCATTATAATAAGATATGGCTCAAACATATAACAGCAGAATTACAGTGAAAAAAGTTTGAAGCATTTGAGGCTTTATACCATAATTTATGTTTCTAAATTTTTAAAATGCAAAATTATCATTATAAACCGATTGATTTTAAAAGTGTTGTATACTACGACTGGGCTCAATAAAGGATGACAAACACTTGTATAAAAATATAATTTGTATTTCTATTTTCTGAATTGCATCAAATGTGGAGAGTAAGAGGAGAGAGTCAAAAAGGTTAGAATTGCATATGTAGAACTCAACAGGCTAACACCTTGGTTGAACTGACTCTGAAATGATCAACATTCGGACTGGTTATATAGCATTCCGGACACCCACACAACTTTTTTTTTTTGTGGCCACGTCTATCCCAGTCAGAACGCCTACACCCTTTTCATAGTCACGCCTTCTTCTGGTCAGGATAACTATGCAGCTTTCATGGTCATAACGCATACGCACTTTTCGTGACGTCTTCTTTCCATCGTTTTTTTTTTAACATTAAATCTAGAGGCCTTTTTCTCTGGTTACGCCAATATTGAGGAAATAGAAAGGCAGGTTCTGTTCCAAATCGATATCTAACAACAGTATGTCAAACTGTTTGGTGTCTAGTTGTTTCTTAGGAGGATTTCTGACGTACTCGGACTAGAATCCTCATCTTGGTAGTGAATCATGTTTTAAGCACTGCAGCCTCAGGTCTTCTTTGAGCATCTGTCATAGTTGGTCATCTCCAGAGAATTTTGAGCTGAGAAATTTATTAAATCTAGGTTAGTATCTTCATCTTGGCAGTTAGTTGTGTTTTTGTTGACTTATTTTGTAATATAAGGTATGTGTCAAAAGTCTACTTCTACTTATAGACTCGCCGAGAACCATATGACCAACCTATTGGCCAATCGCTGGCAGTGCTCTGCTGCTGTTATAATATTTATACAGGCTGTTCGGATCTTAACTACTCACACATTGCTGTGAACCTTCGTGGACGACGGAACATAAGATTGTATCACTGGACCTTTGACACTCCATAGGAATCCATAACTCAGGACTTACTTTCCTTGGGTCCTTTTCAACTGGCCAAACATGTAACAGTTTTAGGCATTGCATCCTGTTGTAGAGTAATTAACACCCCTTCAGCACGCTACCAGATGGACTGGCTCATAGCTATAAAATAGCCTACGATTAACTCTTAACATCCTGTAGATAATTTTCAAAGTCCAGAGCATAATTCCTATAACCATATATCAAAAAATGACTAAAAATGGCCTTTTCATTTATAGTTACCTGTTATTTCTCTTGAATCAAAGACTTCTAAATATGTTTAATATTACATTGAAACAAAGGCTATCATTTGGGGTGGATTAGGAAAATGAATGTGACTTTCGGCCGGGTGGAATGAGGTGGTATAGGACATTAACAGTTAAAGTAGATTAACTTGCTGAATAATATTCAGACTGACTTTGCTGCGTTGGCTATATCGAACTGACCCTCCTCTTTTAGTGCGAGTTTGTCTTGTTAATTGTTTGTACTTATTTGTTCTGTGTTTGTATGTATCTGTTTAGCATCTGATGCTGGTGCTTCACAAATATATTAATCATACCATTCATCTGTGTATCTTTCCACCTTGTGACACAATACAGCTCAGGTCTTCTTTAAGCATCTTTCATAGTTGGTCACCCCCCAGGAAATTTTGAGTTAAGAAATTTATTCAATCGACAGGAGTAGATTGTTCTAATTTCTCTGTTCATACTTAGGAGAGGAGTGCTTAGCATAATGGGTATCATCATTGAAAATGGAATTGGCAATTAGAGTTCAAACCCTGGATGAGGTTGTTGGAGTTTCACTCATGCCCATAAGATATGCACTATATTTCTGACCCACATTTACATAGGCCACACCTACATCACTCATCATTATTTACTAGAAGGCACAGAATCCCCAATATGCACTACATACCAAGAGAGATTTACAGTGAAATATATACTGCTAGTGTAGACATTGATCTACTGTGAAAACAAAATACTACCAAGCAAATAATTTGAAAAAAACCTTTTCATGAAAATAAGACCATCCAGGATTTTACATTTCCTAAAAGAACTGGGATTATACTAGAAAATATGAACAGTTAAATGTGATACTACCTGTTCTGTGCTCTGCACCCTCAATGCACGATGTCTAGACCCCAAACGTTGTAACACTCTGCGCTGGCCAATTTGAGGGCATGAGTCAGAAACCGTAGTCACAAGGATTAAATAAAACAAACAACAACTACAAGTGTTTGTAAACAAGACGCAGATGGAAGAAGGGTGTGTGTGATGCTTTTGCTGTCTATCCAACTGGCTGCTACTGGCTATCCCTACCGGCGATCTTAACACCTCAACGGCCAAGTCCTAACTGGCTTTGTGCTCGAGTTTAGCTGTATTTATGTCAAATTCCCCTTCCTCAACCATCTTCTCCGGACCACACAGATGGCCAGCACTTAAATCGAATCGCAGACTTCTAGTTGTCATTAACCCTTAAAATTAAAGTAATTAAATATTTTTTCAGACACTACGTCTTCAATACGTTGACTGTTAATTTTTTCAAAAGAGATTTTCTCCTAAAAATCCCTTTTGCTTTTAATACCTGGGTGCCTAAGATATTATCAAGTGGTCCCATTTCATGGTTGTCGTACAGGTCTCTTAAACTTTACGACCTAATCTTTGGATTCGTAAAAAGGTCAGCCACCCACCCCTTTTACTTATGCCTGGCTTTAACCTATTCTCTTTCTTATTCATTTATTTATGACCATGTTCGTCTTCAACCATAGTATCACATAAACAATAGTTAAAATCTATCCATATATACATTTGTTTGCTACCAAACTACCACTATGAACCCCAAACCTAGTCAGTATTAAATGACCCACTGAGGTTGATATGCCGTAAAACAAACCAAACCCTTAAGAAAGTTATAAATCCTTCTTGCCTGTCCCCAGCTTTGGATAAATAATCAGAAGACAGAGTTCTTTAGTTTTGGTTAGGCAACCAGACTAGAAGGAAAACTCTTTATTCACACCAACTTCACTCGACTTGAAAATTTACCTTGTGTCACATCCTGCTTGTGCTGGAGAGGTTGGGTAAATCTATATTATCTTATTATAATGGAGATTGTGTGTTTTTCTGTCTGTAACTGAAACTATATTATTACTCAAGTTACAATTCCCTTAGTTATTGACATCACATTCTCAATGATTTTATTTTTATTTTAACCTCAATTATTAATAAAATTGTTTTACGTTATTAATACTGTTAACCATATCTACATGATATTTTCCACGTACCCCACTTGTACAGGTCAGGCACAAGGCCTTATTTATGTGGGACCACCCACAAGCCGAAGCTCATGGGGTGGCGGGTGAAAAATTGCGTCGATCCCGTCGGCATTCCCCCTCAAGGGGGGCGTCTCAGGCACTGGGCAATAAACCCAGCCCTGCCCCTTTAAATCAAGGGGGCAGGTGTTGCCTGGGATCGACGCTATTAATTATATCAATGGTCCAGAGGCCGAAGCCACTGTTGACCATATCAACATACTAACAACATGCAATTATATTTATATATACAACAAAATAACGGTTTACAGTGTAAACGGGAAAGCTAATTTGCATATTGATATTAAAAATGTGATTTTATTAAATATGTGTTTAGTATTATTAATTTCTAATTGTTTGGTTTTATCTTAATGAATATAAGCGAAAGTCTCTTCAATGAATCTTAAATGAAATCCATTAACAAGAAAAAATAACTAATTTTATTCTTTACTTCCTCTTTTAACTAAATACTTAAATTAGAAAAAATAACAACGAAAGACGAGAGTGATGGAAGAGTAAGTTTCAGTTGTTCTATTTTTCGAATTATACTCCCTCTGTTTCAAATCTTTTTATATGCATTTCCCATTTAGTTTCAGTAGCCTTTCTAATTTAATATAATATTTTATTACATTAAAACTTAAATACTTGCACCCAGAGGGTGCATATATTTGCTAGTTATTATATAATATATATTAGGTAAATCTCATATTAGTTAATACTTTCTTTGTTAATTTGTCTGTCATATTACTTGTTTGTCTCAGACATTGAAATGGAGAATATGGAAAAATTGTTATACACTAAGTATTACGTTATAGCTGCTATTTTGAATGGAGCGATGATGACGTGTTGATAGTGAAATTCATTGTATACTTACCTTTAGCTACATTGGAGAGGCTTGAATCTTGGTTGTTGGACTGCTGTTCAGTTGGCTGATAATTCCTTGTTGTTTGGAGTCTGGAAACTTGGGATGCTTGGGGACATCTTACCTTGTGCCATTTAGAGTCTTTAGTAATAACACAAGGCCACTTCTTTTTCTTATGAGATTTTTTATTTTCCCCCCAAGTCACAACTGCCGAGAGCACATCTGGCTCTTTCAATGCATCATGCCAGACTCACTCCACACTATCACCTCTCATTCCTCCTCACCACATCTCACAGGTTGTCCAATAGAAACTATGCCAATTGGCCTATGATGATTCACCCTTAAACTTTCCCATTCTCATCTAGCGTAATTCATGCTAAAAACTTTTCTGTGCTAATTTATATGTCAGGTTACATTCCTGCCCACCTATTATGGGCTGGGCACAAGGCCTCGTTTTAACATGGGCCCACCCACAAGCTGAAGCTCATGGGTGGGAAAGAACAAAAATTGCGTCAATCCCTTCGGCATTCCCCCTCAAGAAATTGACCTTGTGTCACATCCTGCTCGTGCGGATGTGTGTGTGTGTGTGTGTGTGTGTGTGTGTATATATATATATATATACATATATATATATTTCTAATGTAGGTATTATTTTGGTTAATGGACTAAAGCCTGGCCTATTTATCAAAACTTTTCTCATTCTCCCATGATACCTGCACTGGAAAAATAAGGTCTTAAAAAAGGTGTGGCCCCATTTGGGGGAATCTTACCCCTCTGCAGAGGTGCATTCTAACGCCCCAGCCGTTACCAAAACTCTTCTTGTTACCCAATAATACTGACATTGGAAAAATAAAGTCTAAATAAGTTTGGCTTCAGGTTACCCTTACCTTGCAGGGAAACAGCAATGGGAATAATAAAATGTAATAAAGGATACCATTACAAAGTAATAAAGATTAAAAGTGCGGCAAGGGTAACCCAAAGCCAAACCTTTTTTAAGACCTTATTTTTCCAGTGCAGGTATCATGGGAGAATGAGAAAAGTTTTGATAAATAGGCCAGGCTTTAGTCCAGTAACCAAAACTCTTGTCACCCAATAATACCTACATTAGAAATATATATATATATATATATATATATATACCAACCCCTCCGCACGAGCAGGATGTGACACAAGGTCAATTTCTTAAGCAGAATTAAACAGGTTTGAATTCAGACTGGTTGCCTAACCCAGGTTAAAGAGCCCAGTCTGCCTTACTATTTATCCAAAGGTGGAGGGAGAGTAGGATTCATACCTTTCCCAAGGTATTAGCGCTAAGTGAAATACAATTACCACATCTAGGATTTGAACTCGGGGCGACAAGTCCATTTTCCATGACTTTAACCATTACACCATGCTACATTAGAAATATAAGGTCTAAAAAAGTTTGCTTGTGTGTTGCGTTACTGCACTTTTAACCTGGACTATATCATTTCGCTGAATTTTTTAAACTCTGAATTGTCCAATTGGATACATGGTATAATGGATATAGGCATTAAGTTAATACAGTTCTAAGTGACAGTTATCTCTAGGCTGCAGGTTCAATTCTGGTCAAGTGTGACAGTAACATAAGGAAATTGTAATGCCAGTTACAATTACAGACAGATAATCTCTGTTATAATAAGATTTGGTTTTGTAGCAATACACATATCTATACTAGCTTCCAACGTAACTTCATGCTATAAGCAAGTCGTAGGTCTGTATCAGTCAATCAGTAAGGGAGTCCACCCCCTTTTCACTAGTGCTAGACCAAGGAGATTGTTTTTGCATCTGAGGTTGAGTGCCACACCTACCATCAGCTCCTTACTTTACCGCACAGATCCCTGTGTTACTCCATGCTATATATCATGACATTTATATAAATGTAATTTCTTTTGAATGTTACTTGCTGATTTGATTGAAGAAAAAATTAAGAAAAATCAAAAAATCAAAAACAAACTGATCAAATTATTTTTATGAGGGAAATCCAGATTTAGTTGTTTGTTGCAATTCATATATCTATACTAACTTCCAACAGAACTTCAAGCCAGATGTGAATGTGTGCACTTGCATGAAGAGATATTATGACATTTATTTAACCTCCTTTGAATATTAATCGTAGAGGTAATGATTTGATTGAAGAAAAACTTAAGATCAAGAGAAAAAATAAATTAAAAAAACAATGATAAAATTATTTTTATGATGTAAAAAAAAAAAACAAAAAAAAAAAACAGTAGAGAGAGAGTGAGAGAGAAAAATTATTTTTATGATGTAGAAAAGAAAAAAGAGAAAAAAAAAGGCTAAAATTATTTTTATGATGTAAAAAAAAAAAAAAAAAAAAAAAAAAAAAAATTAAAAAAGAAAGAAAAAAAAATTATCATGTAGAAAAAAAAAAATTTAAAAAAGAAAAAAAAAAAAAAAAAAAATTTTATGGTGTAAAAAAAAGAAAGAGAAAAATGATAAAATTATTTTTATGATGTTAAAAAAAAAAAAAAAAAAAAAAAAAAAAAAAAAAAAGAGAAAATCATTTTCATGATGTGAGAGAAAGAAAAAAATGATCAAGAGAAAATAAAATAAAATATTCTTTATGATGTAAATTTTTTTTTTAAATAGTCAGAGAAAGAAAAAAAAAGAAAAGAAAAAAGATCAGTACAAAAAAAAAAAAAAAAAAAAAATCGTTTATGATGTAAAAAAAAAAAAAAAAAAAAGAAAAAAAAAGGAGAGATAAAAAAAAAAAAAAGAAGCTAATCATGCATTAATAATATAAACACAAAGAAATGTGATAAAGATTAGCCAAAGTAACTTTGATACTTGTTTTTATTTAGCTTTAATACTTATACAATTTTTGTGTTCCAGGTCTATTATACATTGTGTTGATATTTGTCTATATACAAAGTTCACGAAAATTAGAAGGGGTTTGCACATTAAAGTCCCCCCCTCAGGGCGGTGGCGGTGGCAGCAGCTAGTGGAGCTACAACCCCTTGGCACAATAACTTTAAGCAGGGCAGGGCAGCACAACTGAGCAGTACCAGTGTCCACTGATAGAGAAGGAAGAATTAATAAATAGGGCCTTGTTCTCTCTCTCTCTCTCTCTGTCTGTCTCTTGGAGAGAAATTATTCAGCAACTTAGTTGTATGTGTGTGCATGCGTGTCGATGTGAGTGTGTATGTTTGTTGGTGTGTATGATCAGATAAAATCTTTTTTTTTTTTTTTTTTTTAAAAGTGGGGAATGAAAAAGAAAGCCACTATTTTCATAATAAAAGAAACTTTAAAAGTTTATCAATTTCATAAAAGACATTTGTAGTTGTTGCACTGACAGTGTTGGGATCTGGCTTTATTTGAGGTACTCTAAAATAGGGAAAATATTTTGGAAAAACAATCCCTGAAAAAATAGACCCCCATCATTTCTGGCTTGCCTTTAAATGACAAACAAGTTAAGAATTATTCTAACACAATAAGTAAAATTTCTATAATTGTTGGAAACATCACAGGTTATTAATGAATAGGTGGGTAATGCAATGTAAATAGGTGGGTAAGGTAGATCGATTGATGACCACCGTACTAAAAAAAAAAGAAAAGGAAAAAAAGAAAAGACACTAGACAAGAGGTGACATACAAGCATTTTGAATCACAGAAATATAGAAGTTTTTTTTAATGACAACAATAAAGAGAAAAAAGTAAATTTTATTTAAAATTCTTTTTTTTTTTTTTTTTTTTTTTTTTAAATTGGCAGCTTTCCAGAAAAGATTGGCAGTGTATGAGGCAGTGATAAAGATAAGAAAGGCAGAAACAGAAAAATAAATTCTAAATTTCCTCCAACCTTCACTTTCATATGAAGACATCTCTTACAATTCAAAGATGGAGACTTTACTTCCTGCATGCAGATATTTAAAAAAAAAAAAAAAAAAAGAGGAGAAAGTCATCAATTTTATTATTAAGTCCAAATTGTTGAGAAAAAAACAGTTTCTCACTGAAAGAAAGAAAGGACTTAGTATGGAAGCAAATATTTGAAGCTATGACAGCAACAGCAAATTTATGGAGAGGAAGAGATTCTTGCATGATGAACAAACAATACTTTAAAAAATAGAGTTTAAAAAGGTTTGACTAGAAGAGAAAAATTAAACTGAATTGGCTGGAGGAAAGAGAGAGAGAGAGATGGCAGTAAAAGATGGCAAGAAGTTTTGGAAAGTCAGCCATGCTAACAAAGTCAGTGAGATGAGAGATGAGGAGTTTTTGGTTGTTTTTTTCTCTCCTTTTTTTTAAATGAAGAAAAATGATTTTAAACAAACCAGTGTTGGGAAAAAATGTCTAATTTTTTGGCCATATAAAAAATAGACCAGAGAATGATTTTTGAAAAAAACAAAGAAAGAAATGAATCCTAGTAATAAACTGTTGTTTGTCCTAACAGAGATCTGTGATGAGAGAGAGGGGGGGGGGAGGTCAAAGAGCCAGAACTGCCCACAAAGTCTGGTCAGTACATGCCAAATGGCCGCTCATGTTTAATTTTATTGCAATGTTTTTTTTTTGTTTTTTTTGTTATTTTCTTTTTCTCTTTCTTCCAAATAATTTGAGGCATTTTTTTTTTTATACATTTTCTTTTCTTTCTATAAAAAGGTTAAAGAAATCTGTTTCCTCTAAATAAAAAATCATATAGACTAATAAACGTAAAAACTGACAGGCATTTTTAGTATAACAGAAATGTTCATGCATTTTCGATAGTAGGAATCAGGCATTCTTTTTTTTTTAAACTTCAGCCAGTTGGAGGAGGAACAAGCAGAAATAATTGGAATCAAGGAGCTTCTTAGAATGTAGCTGGGAAAAAAGAAATATCCCAAGCCTTAGTCCAGCATTAAGTGAACTTTATATATAGCTTCAGGATTTATATTAAAATATGCATACACCCACATACATACACATTGATGAGTGAATGTGTGTGAGTGAGACAGTGGATGTGTGCACTTGCATGAATACATACATTTGTCTTTATATATGTAAACATTTACATACATATATATATGAATATATAAAGACATTAATATTTGTTTATATATATATATATATGCATTTATACAATCTGCACACATATTTTGCGTGTGCGTGTTTGTGTGTGTAGACATATACATACAAAAATGTAAGATGTATTTATATAAGTCTATAATATACACATGTATGTATATATAACATGTATGTATTTTTGATGTGTGTAGATTATGTACACACATCTATGTACAAAAATTACATAACTGAAATATGTCCATTGCAGTCAAAGGTGATGGCTAGTTAATATTGACTCAGGAGGTATGTGTACGTTTGTATGCGAGTGGTTAGGAGTGTGTGTGTGTGTGTGTGTGTGCATAGAACAAAAGATTTTGCATGACTGTACAGCTAGACATGATAAAAGTTTGGTATCTAGCTGACATTAAAAAGTTAATGTACGAGTGGTTATGTATTGTGTATTTACACGTTTGGTTTCTTCGTTTAATGGCATATCAATCTTTGTGGGTTATTCAATGCCAAAGCCATCCTTGGAGAAGAACAGTAGTGGTACTATTTAACCCATTACTTGGGAGATAAGGGGGTTCATACCTTTCCCAAGAGTATTAGTCCAAAAGTGAACATAATAGTACAAGTGGAGTTTGAACTCACTTACTATGATGTTGCAGTCCAGTATGTTAACCACTACAGCACAGGGACTCCCCTCCTTACACATATGGCTCTCATCCTCATTCTAATTCCTTAACAGAGACACCAAAGACGGAATCTTCTATTTAAGGCAGACAGTAAGACAGGATGGTTACCTGAATACTGTATAGTCCGATCTTAGAGCACCAGTGATACACAACTGAACTTCTTGTGTATGGGGGGAAAAAAAGTCTTCTGTGTTTTGATTTCTAAGTTTTCTGTTCTTTTAAATTTCTTTATAACATTGCGTCTCTGCCGATGGTTAGGAAAGAATTTAAGATAAATGAAAAAGAAATTAAAGAGGGCTGGAAAAAAAAAAAAAAAAAAAAAAAAAAAGAAGAAATATCAAAGATAATATTTAAGAGTAATATAAGCTTTTGGACAATACTTATCTTAACATGTGTATATAAAAAAATCTTTTTCTTTTTTTTTTTTTTTTTTTTTAAAACAAACACTGAAGGGAGAAAAAAAAAAGAAAAAAAGAAGAAGGGATAAATGGTTATAAATTTGTGCGTTGTTTTTTTCCTTTTATCTAATGTTGCTATTTCTTAGAAAAAAATGTCATGAGGAAAAAGCAACATAAAAAAGAAAAGCATAAAATATAAATTTTATTACCATTCCCCCCCCCCTATATATCTATGATATACATATACTTATGTATATACATATATTATATATTATGATAAATAATGTCCAAAAGAAAGAAAGAAAATCTTTTTAAAATAATACTCTCAAATATATCTTTTTATCAATCTTTATCTCTTTTATTTCCCAACCATTGTCAAAGATTTAGGCTATAAGAATTCTATAGAAATACCCGACTCAACGCCATCATTTCTCCTGTTAATATATATTTTTTTTTTCTTCTGTTAAAAGTTTTCAAAAAGTAAAGATTAGGCACACACATTGTTCTAATGTTTCCTTTTAATTCTGAGGAAAGTGTATATAATATATATATATATATATATATATATTATATATAATATATATATCATATATTTGGGAGTAAAATGAGGAAATCAATCCGACAGTATGTGAAGAAATGTAGACAAACACGGGATGTTACACTGGATGGAAGTTAATTATTAGTCGTAATGTTGATGTTTTAACGTTTCGGTTCATATAGAAAACATCCATCATCTTTTTCATTCAAAAACATCCATCATATTTTTAACAACAGAAATCTTTTTTTCCTTTACTTGTTCCATATTGTCCGGAAGAAGGTTTCTATATAAACAGAAACGTTTGAATGTCGACATTACGACTAATAATAAGCTTCCATCCAATGTGACATCCCGTGTTTGTCTACATTTCCTCATATATATATATATTATATATATATATATATATATATACGTTTAATATCGAATGGTTAAAAAACTACTAACAAGTTTCTCCCTGAAGATTTGTGCTTCTGTGAGAAACTTAAGTCGGTAGTTTTTTAACCATTCGATTTTAAACGTACATCTGAGCACTTTTAAATCGGTTTTAGGAAAAAATCCAGAAGTAAATAGTATTTTATACTTGTTTGCTTGGTAGATTTAATAGTAACTGCAATATATATATATATATATATATATATATATAAAATTCCTCTGGATTTTCTTTCTGTATTATAAGTAAATATAAACAAAAATAAAAACTCAGATTTGTAGAGACTCCATATTTGCATTTGAGTATTCAGTAGACTGAGTTATTGTCATCACAGCTGCTGGAGAGACTACTGGCATTCAGATGAGTGGCTGAACATTCTAATGAGCTATCATCCTGTGAAACTAGATCATCACCTTGACATATGGTTTCAGCCACACCGCTTATTAGTCTCATGTGACTGAGACTTGCCCGTTCCACCAAATCTGTAGAGACATCTTCAAAAGACTCATTATCACTTTCTGCTGAATCTTTTGATGGTGCTGCTGCCTGCTGTAGAAAGCTGCTTGGAGACATTTGAAGAGAATGCGGCAACTCTTGGCTCGTACTGAAGATCATTTTTCTACCTGCAAGAAAAGAGACGGATAAATATTGAAAGATACTGGTTTCAGCACATTACAATATTGGTTTAAGATTACCATAAATCCTCGAGTATAATCCGCACTTTTTTTAATAAAATTTAAAGGTCGAAATCCCTAGTGCGCACTATATACGAGGTTAAAAATGAAAAATATTTTGGACCATATGACCTTTAGTCACCCCTTTTTGATCTTGATTAAGAAAGGACATGTCTTTTATTTACACCGTCAATATCCGGTTGTTTTAACAGACGATTTTTAGGTTCATAAAAATTTTTTTTTTTATAAAACTAACCACTAGCCCCTAACAAACAACCGGATATTGACGGTGTAAATGAAAAACATGTCCTTTCTTAATCGAGATCAAAAAGGAGTGCCTAAAGGTGATATGGTCCAATATTTTCTAAGCAATGTCCGAGTCTCTATTTGCTGTCAGGCAATGTTTATTCAGACACATTTTTTTCAGAGGTGCAGCCCCCTAAAAGTCTCCTGTGTATTATACTCAAGGGCGGACTATACTCGAGGATTTACAGTATGTATTGAAATAAATAAGTTAAAAAATGAATACCATTTGTTATTTAGCCCTTTTGCAAGCAAATTATTTTTTTATACATTAACATTAAATTGGCCAATGAGCAGCCAATTGTAAAATGCATTACATTGATATGATGCAAGATAAAAAATAAAGTCACCTTGCCTGTGTATCGCTGGCGACAAAAATGTTGCTTTGCCTGCAAAAGGGCCAACAGGGCAAGCAAAAAATATCACATGCAATACTTATTAATTAATGTTAATATTTTCCAGAGTGAGTTTAAAAAATCTTGAGAGTTTAAAAATATTTAGATGCAACAGAAATTGATTAATCTATATTAATATTTAGATAGTCAGCATCACTGGTAGGTATTTACCAAACCTGTTCATCATGAGTCAGATTTGACACAAAGTCACAAGTATGAAGTATCCAACAAGGATTGAACTCGCTTTTCAGTAGCAATCTTGAGAGTTTAAAAAAATATTTGGATGCAACAGAAATTGTTTAATCTATATTTATATTTGGATAGTCAGGATAATGTATGTCAGAGATGCTGATAGGTACGTGTCCTGCATCCCTGACGCACAAAAATCTAAAAGGACGCAGTAAAATCGTATCCATGCATCCCAGTATTTTTCTTTTTTCTTCCCTCACCATTTCAAGCTAACTGTAAATGCATTTCAATAGTTTCTTAGAAATGAATTACATAGGATATGTTACAAGGTAGGAGTTAGACAGCTTTAGTTGGGACCCATAAATTTTCCCGGGACTCATTCAAAGCAAATATGTGCATGCCAGTATGCACTAAATCAAAAAGCTGTCAGCATCACTGGTAGGTATTTACCAGACCTGTTCGCCATGAGTCAGATGTGACACAAGGTCACAAGTATGAAACATCCAACAAGGATTGAACTCACTTTTCAGTGGTAATTGATCGTGCAAGACTAGTTTGCTAACCAGTACAACACGATGGGATGCCTTTCAAACAGGATAATGTAGAGCTATCAAATTTTATATGCATACTTATTGTAGCCAGGGAACACTATAACATATCTACCACGTACACCATGTGTACGGTTTAGGCACAAGGCCCTATTAATGTGGGATCACCCACAAACCGAAGCTCATAAGTGGCGGGTGTAAAAAATGCGTTGATCCCGTCAGCATTACCTCTCATGGGGGGGTTCAGGCACTGGGCAATAAACCCAGCCCTGCCCCTTTAAATCGAAGGGACAGGTGTTTTGTTTTGTTTTATGGCATATCAACCCTAGTGGGTCATTTAATGCCGACAAAGTTTTGAAATAAATTCATTCTTAATGGATAACAAATTTTGTTTATCAACTCATGTTTTTCTATTCAACCCATAGATGGGTCCCAAACAGGTACTACCACCCCGGGTCAGAGTGGACCAGGGAGCAATGGTGATGAAGGGGTGCTCCACATTCCCCAAACCTCCAGAACTGGAACCTCACCATCAGATAGAGTTTAACATCATTCCCAGGACATGTAGACCCTCAATCACCGCCTTCTAGCACTCATATGATAAAAAGTTGGGGCTTGCCATAAGGGCAATAGGGTTGGGAAAATCATATAGGTGCTAGGGCTTGACGTGACCAGCCGATTGATCGGAGGGGGCCTCTCTGACCACCCATCTAGCATAAGTAAGGGTCTAAGTGGAGTGTTGCATGTCATGGAGGGCAGGGATAGCCCCCTAGGATCAACAATGTTAGCTTGTAAAGGTCCAGGGCCAAAGCCACTGGACCCCCATCTCAAGGGGCAGGTTTATTGTTGCTCATGGGAAAGAAGAAGGGTGATCATCAAGAGAGGGACTCTATCAAACAATCACTAGGAGTCCATGTTACCACAGAATTTAAATTTCCAAACTTCAGAGAAGAAAAAATAAATTAAATTGAACATTACTAATTACGTTTATAGGGGAGTCCGAGTGGCGTATACTGGAAATAAGGTTTTGCGCTAACAATAAAGTACTTTGCAACATAGTGCTAAGAATTGAGGTTGTAAGTAGACGGTTCTCGCAATGATCTGCCAACTGCTCTAACCAGCAATATACAAGTAGTCTTGGGCCAGTTAGTTTACTCTCTAAGAAAAGGTAAGATAAGCTAGTCCACAAATGGCTAACATACTGGATTGCAAAATAGTAATTATCCCATCTATGGGTTAAATAGAAAAATGTATTTATAAAAAAAAAATGAGTATCCATTAAGAATGAATTTATTTCAAAACTTTAATCGGCATTAAATGACCCACTGAGGTTGATATGCCGTAAAACAAACAAAATAGTAATTAGCGAGTCTGAACCCCACTCACGCTATTATGTTCACTTTCAGACTAATACCCTTGGTAAAGGTATGAACCCCCCCACTCTCTACCCATGGGGACAGTACCACTACTGTTACTCTGTTACATAATTTATGTGGTAGCATGAATTATTGATAAACCCTGTAGAATAAGGGACCATTGGCTTTCAGATCAGCAAGTGGAAAAATACAGGACTGTTGGTAACCCCATCTGACCCCTAAAGAACACGTCACGAGAAACACGTGACTAGTTTTGGAATTTAGTTTCAACCAGAGATGGAAGCAGAGTAGACGTGTTCTGCTGAGGTTGATTCTCCCACGCAGTGAATAAGAACATGGGCAGAAATAAATCTTGTTCAAGAAAAATAAAGTCTTATAGTTAATTAATTGCATGACGAAAAGAGTTAGACCAGAAGAAGCCCTGAGAAGAAGTTAGAAGAGACTAGACGACATGACAGCCAAAGAAGCAAAGGAAACAGCCAGACCAGAAGTAAGTCTCAACTCTGTCTCTCTCGCTATCACCGAGTATACTCTCTCATGTATATAACCGGTGATATTCGACGATGGGGTATATAACAACTCTACAAGGATGGCTTTGTCATTAAATAACCCATGAAGGTTGATATGCCATCAATCAAGGTAACATAATTAGGTTCATAGGTATTTCTTCAAACTAGAAATGTAAAATAATTACAGGACGTTGATTCATTAAGATTAACAATCTGAACAATTTTTTTTATTTTTTAAAATCAATTAATCTTAAGTGTCACTTATATAATTTTCTATGAAATTGAAATTTTTCACAGTATAATAAATTCATAGATAATATAAAAAATAATCTCTTTCTTGTTATTTAGATTTATCTTTAGGGGCCGGTTAAGCTCAGTCGGTAGAGCATTCACCAAGGAATTACAAAGTTCTGGGTTCAATACTGGTCCTCGCTAACTCAGCAAAAGGAGTAGCACAACTCGGGTAATCTGATCTATGTGGTAAAGCAACTGGGAGCTGATGGTAGATGTGGCATTTCACCTCAGCAAAATAATCTCCCTGATCTAGCACTAGTGAAAAAAGGGTAGTAATGTAATAGTAACTTCTTGTAACCATTCAGTAGAGATGAGTGTTTTTTTTTCCCCAGTTTCATCAGCACACTGGAAATTGCACCAAGATTTTTTTTATGAAACCAAAACCATTTGTTGTAGTGCTATTACTATTACTGAGTGACCATATCCAAGGAAACATGGTTGAATAAAAGACTTTCAGATTTTAATAAGATTAGATTTTATCAGCATTTCTACTCTATTGTAAGAGGAAAAGATTCAACAAAAATATGATAAAAAAACATTTGACTATTTTTGAGGAAATAAATGTGAAATCTATTTGTTTACAAGAAAAAAAAAAAAAAGGAAATACAACAGATAGGACACTTAGAAAATCTATATCTTAGCATAGAATGTTTTCAAGTGGAAAATCTATTTGTTTCAATTATAAAGTTAAATGTTTAAAAAAGCCAAACTTTTTGTTGTAAAAGTAGATAAATAATTTGTCTCCCTAAATACCTAATCATTATTACATAAGTTTGAATGAATAGTTTCCTTAGAAAGAAAAAATACTAAATTAAAAACAGAAACCGAGGTATCAAGGAAAAAATAAGTGAAATCAATACCAAAACTACTAAACCAGCCAACTCTACCATTCAGTGGTAAGGAATTGATTTACTGTCATCAGAATCAGCTTTGATTCTCTTGGAATATTTTGTGTATACAAGGTGTGCTACAATTCACCACCTAAATTTATAGACTGGGCAAGGTCACATGGTCTATTCCTCCACCAATAAACAGTCATAATGTGTGGCTAGTTGACTACTTAATCACTGATACTGAACAGACGTCCATTTTCAATCATTGATGAAGGATTTCTTTTGGACAAGCACTCTTGCTTGAAGCCTAAAGGATGGCCCATACAATCGTAACAGATTCAAGTCCTAACCTTTTACCATTATAGATGGGTACTTTATCTAGTCCATAATATCTGACAAATAGTGTTTAGTGGTGAGATAAAGCCTATATCATAATTAAGAGGAATGGATCCTGAAAAAAAAAGTAAATGAGAGAATATATGTAGAGAGGTAGTTTTTTTTTAATGTGTGTATGTGAGAGATGATACTAAAAATAGTTTGAAGGTTACAAAAATAATCTTCATACAATGACTGCTATTTACACAGTAGCATTGCAACCAACAAAGCCTTCATCAGATGATGACTCTGGGTTCAGAGCATGGTTTCAGGGCCGAAGCATCATTACCACTAACCCAGAGCGCCCCAGCAGTATCTCATGATACCACCAGACTTTGTTGGTTTGATGTCACAATATAGGACTGCCATATCAGGTGTGTATGTGAGAGATTATACTAAAAATAGTTTGAAGGTTACAAATGTATCTATATGGGAAAATATAGTAACTTCTTAATTCTGTTGTATTTTATTTTATTTTTTCACAGAATTCCATTCTCATTTTTTTCCTTCACAGCAAATCCAAATATCTTTGTTTCATTCAGGAAATGTTTTTCTTAAAGTACCAACACAGCATTTCTTTACAATACTTTCCATCTTGGAACTATTTAGTATTATTCCTTTTAATCCAATATAAAAATCATAATTAAGATTTTGGTTATAACCAGCTTATTTCTTTATAAACTACTTAACTAATTTCAGCCAAAATAAAATTCATCTAAATCAAAACAATTAGCGTACCAAAGTAATGACTTTCATTGGATTATTGTAAACCAATCTAAGTATAAAACTTGATACTATCTTAGCAAATATTTCTATCAATATTTTTCTAATGGTGGATTTATCAAACACATTCTTACTTCCTGATTTAAAATATATGAAACCTTTATTTGTCAAATTCTTTACTCCATGCACATGCACAAATATTAATTTATTTGCAGTAATACATCTAATTTTAAAAACTACTGGTGTATATATTTTAATGTATATATTTTAATGCCTTTTTAAATTTAACCACCATTTTGTTTTTAGTAGATATTTGCACTTCCATCTTTTAAAACTAATGTAGGTATGACCAAAATTGTCCCCCCTTTTTTTTAAACCCCTGCCCATGAATTAAAATTCAACAAAACTTTTTAAAAATTATTAAAACTTGAGGAAAAAACAAAAACAAAAAAAAAACAAAAAAAACACATGCAAAAATTATTTTGTTTTACAGTCTTTAAAACAGAAGAATTATATCAATTAAAATTTGTATCTGTCAAAAATGGTGCATTTTTTCCTTTTTTTTTTTTTTTTTTTGAAGATGTGCTCTTTTCAATGTGATTTATTCTATTGTTATAATTGAAAAATTCACAGCAAATCTTTTTATATGTAAGTTTATGCTCAATTCTTAATGAAAAAACAAAATTGAAATTAGTGACAATTTACAATTTTAATTTTTTTTATTATAAAAGTTTAAAGAAAGGTAGAGGTGCTATCATACCAAAGTTTTGGCCATACCTACTGTAATGTATTTCTGAGAATCTGAAAAAAGCACACAAAAATTTAATAATGGTTGTTACTGTAAAATAAATAAACATAAATAAAATCTTTAAAATAATAAAAATCAAAAAAATTGATTTCAATCCAAGAAAATATTTTATTTGACGACTGAATACTTGTAAAATCCAGTACACCATTTTTTTTTGTTTATTTGTCAAAATAATAAACATTTGTAGAATAAATATAAATATTGATTAAATCTTTTAAGTAGAAATGTCACCAAATGGCACAATTATTATTCACCTTCAGAATCTATTAAATCTGCTTGTTCTGGCACTGTTTCTTCATACTGTTCTGATGCTGAAGATGTGGTAGAGATCATACTGTTAGGGCGGCTGCTAGCACTCACACTCAGGGAACTGGGCATGCTGGCAGGAGCTGCACACATAAGGCGCTTAGTTTCTTGCAGTTGTTTTATCTGTTCTTGGGCTGATTTTAGTTCTTGTCGAAGTTTAATTCTTTCATCATCATGAATTACAGTCTAAATGGAAAATAAATAAATAAATAAATAAAAATACAAATGAAACAAAATAAAGACAAAAAAAAAAAAAAAAGTCACTATAAATATATTAATATCATTAAAATAGAAATCTTTCAAATAGATCAACTTTGAACTTAACCAAATAAAAAATTAAAATAATGTACCTATACAATCCATGTTAAAACTGTGTGGTAAGGGTAACCTGAAAGCCAAACTTTTTTTAAACCTTATTTTTCTGTTGTAGTTATCAATGGAGAAACAAGAAAAGTTTTGGTAAACTACAATTAGATTTCTTAAATCAAATTTCTATTTCCTCATTCCCCAATGATACTTGCATCAGAAAAATAAGGTCTAAAAATGTTTGGCATTGGGTTACCCTTACCACCCTTTTAACCTGTCCTAATAATATTAATATCATTAAAATAAAAATCTTTCAAATAAGTCAGCTCTGAACTTATTCAAATACAATTTGTTAATTAACATGGCAGAAGATTTGGAAAATTTACAAATGAATGCACATTAAAAAAACCCAACTTTTTGGCCAGAGCAAAGGGATCATGACTAAGCACAATTCATAAAAGAAGAAAAAAATTGTTGCTTAAGAATTGTGATCAGCAATGTTCATTCTAATTTTTTAGGTAATCTGAACATTAGCTACATAAATGAGAGTAACCTCACTTTGTTTATTTCACTTTGAGGAAGCCATATGTTTTGGTCGGCCATTTTCATTTCACTGTAATCAATACAACTGCAGGTTTTAACATGAAAATATCATAGTCTGTGTACTAGACATGAGACTTTGATGAGTTGTGGTGCACCTGAGCACTGTACACAATAAATTTAATGTCATAAAATGTGTTCTTAATAACAATTAAGTTAATTTCAAATAATGTGCAAGCACAATTAAGAGCACATTTTATGATATTTTCGTGTTAAAACATGCAGTTGTATGGATTCGAAGAACTTCATATTTTCAGTGTAGATTTACGGTGAAATGAAAGTGGCTGACCAAAACATTAGGCTTCCTCAAAGTGAAATAAACAAGGGGAGGTTACTCTCATTTATGTAGCTAATGTTCAGATTACCCTTTTTTATGAGGAGTGTGCAAAAATATTACTTTTGAAATGGTCATAGATTTTTTTCTTTTCATCTAAAGTTTATGAGAGAAAGATCAGAGCAAGAGCAATTAGTCCAGGTTAAAAGGGAAGTACAGGTAACCCGTCGAAAATAAGGTCTAAAAAGTTACCACCCTTTTAACCTGGAATACAAATTACTTTTTTGACTATATATTTTTTCTCTCTATCTAAAACTTATCAAAACCTTTATAAAATATTACTTTAAGCAAAAAAAATAAAATAAATAATTTCAAATTAGATGGAATATATATATATATATATATATATATATATATATATATATGTGTGTGTGTGTGTGTACCTATACAATATAATCCAGGTTAAAAACCGTGGTAAGGGTAACTTGAAAGCCAAACTTTTTTAAACCATATTTTTCTGTTGCAGTTATCAATGGAGAAACAAGAAAAGTTTTGGTAAACTACAATTAGATTTCTTAAATCAAATTTCTATTTTCTCATTCCCCAATGATACCTGCATCAGAAAAATAAGGTCTAAAAACGTTTGGCTTCAGGTTGCTCTTACCACACTTAACTTGGACTACAATTACTTTTTTGATTTATAATTTTATTACTGAACTTTTTTCTTTTTTTGTAATCAGAAAATTTCAAAATTCATACATGACATTACTGTTTGATTTTATTTGATCTTGTGCATCTCTGTGTAGATTAAAGGAAAATTTGATTCTCATGTAAGATTGAAAATATTAAAACAATTTTTTTTTTTTGTGTGTGTGTGTAAGTCAAAAACAAACTAGCAGCAGATAAAAAAAGGAGAGAAAAAAATGTATACATTGAAAACAGTGCAATATAGCAACGACTACTTCATTATAGGATGAAGATTATTTTCTAATTGTATTGTTTATTATCATTTTGTTATGAATTCAAATTTTAAAAGAAACTAATGAAAATTAGGCAAAACATTAATGTGATCATTAAGATTGATTGATTTTAATGGCATATCAACCCAACTTAGGTTATTCTATGTCTAAAGGTTAGGGAATCATGTTCATTGTATGTTCATATTTACATTATCTTTGTGTAATTAAAAAGTTGTTTTTTATTTTTTGCACAAGGTCCTATCAAATACAAATAATTTTAAAACATATCTATTTGTAGATATACTACCAGGTACTACCACTCCAGGTCAGAGTGGACTTGGGAATAATGGCAATGAAGGTTGGTTGGTTGGATTTTATGGCATGTCAACCCTTGTTGGGTTATTTTATATCAAAGACATTGTTTTATTCTTGATGGGTATTTTTTAAATTTTTTTTAAACAAACTTTTTTTTTTAAAACTCATTTGTTTTTTAACACATTTTTTAAAAAACTCATTTTTTCTATTTAACCCAAAGATGGGACCTTAACAGGTACTACCACTCCGGGTCAGAGTGGACCTGGGAGTAATGGTGATGAAGAGGTATTCTACACTCCCTAAAGCTCCCAAACCGGAACTTCACTATTATATGCAGTTTAATGTCATACCCAGGACACGGAGACCGTCAGCCACTGCCTTCTAGCACATATATGATAAAAAGGGTGGGGGTGGGGTTGACATAATGGTAAAGGGTTGGGACAATCATGTAGGTGCTAGGGCTTGACATGAGACAATGAAGGAGTACTCCACACTTCCCAGATCTCCAGAACTGTCGTAGTCATATCCAGGACCCTCTTTTGGAGGGAGGGACACTTTTACCTCTTTGTAATGAATATAGTCAGTGTATTCTAAGCCCCACTAACAGAGATGGTGAACATTAAGAATATAACTGAATGTCATTATATGATATAAAAGTATTAGCTGATCTTTTCTGATCGACTATTTATTCAATTGTTGGTAGATACTGACAGCAACACAATTTGAATGTTTTAGACCAGTGGTTCTCAACTGGGGGTCATATGGACCCTGGACACCATATAACATTTTTTAGGGATACAGGTAAGCAAAAGATATTTAATTACAAAAATAGAATAGGACTTAAAAATTGAATGGCTATGGGGGAATTCACCAGAGTAAAATAGGAGAAGTTGACAACCACTGCTCTTGAATAACTAAGTATTCTATAGCTATGATGTCTATTGGAGTCCACCAGAGTAAAATATGAATCAAAAGGGTCCATAGGTAAAAAAAACCCCAAAAAACCAAAAGGTTGAGAACCCCTGTTTAGACATCTTTGAAAAGCTGATATTCTTAATTTTCTTCTCTTTTTTTTTAATGACAACAAGTTGGGAATGAATATGAATAACTCACCAAGAGATTGGTCATTAAAGTATCCAATTTATTTGACATATCTCTTAATTTGTCCATTGAGATAGGAATTGACACTTGTTGATTTTCTGCTCTTGCTGCAGCTGCTGACAGACCTGATATGAGTAGTGGTAAAAAGTTAACATGTAAACAGAACAAAACTGAATGAGGACAAGAGATGCAACCAACAGTCACTTGTGTGTCATGTTGGAAAAGACAAATTGAAGATGGAAAAAAAAAGCATTTTCTTCAGTAATTGAGTATAATCTTTAATAAACAAAAAGCAAGCCACTGTTTGTTTTTAACAGTGAACATGCAATAATAAGTTAAGTTTGATGAAGCAAATATTTACATTAATTCTAAACAAAATTACATCTTCCCATTTCAAATATTTTGCCTCTGAACTTGAAGAAAAGCAAGTCAATTCATAGAAATATATATATATATATATATATAATATATATATATATATATATATGTGTGTGTGTGTGTGTGTGTATTTGTTATAAATGAATAACACTAGCACATAGGAATTTACCATGCTTTTGTTTAAAAGAAAAAAGGAGGAAAGGCAAGTTAATTCTTTTTTGTGAGTGTGTATGCACAATTAATTAAAAAAATTAAAATCTATAATACATTGATATTTAGTCTACTTATATTAATGAATTTGATTTTTTTTTTTAAATAAAAAAATGTATTATACTTATACAAATTACTTTAGTAAAGTACAAATAAAGATTGACATTAAAGTATATAAAAGAATTTGTGGACCAATTCCAATCACTGAATACAGATCTGATGCTTTAAAATATCTGTTCAAAAAGTAAACCTGATGTAATGAATCTGATCTGATAAACTTGATAGATACTTTATATAATTAAAATAGACCAGCTTAATAACCATCACTATGAAAGTTGCAAAACAAAACAGTAATATATTATGATCTAAAATTATTTGGACAAATCCTTGGTAGCATAATGATAACTGTGAGCATGTGAAACAAGAGCTGAGTAAGAAATAGCTCACCCGAAAATGGTAGCTAGTCATACTTCTCAAAGGTACACAACTCAAGATCAAGGGAGATAATCAACAATAAACATCTGCCTGTCTTACACAGAAAAACAAATTTAATTTTTCTGCAGAGGTAACATAATTATTTTCTTTTTCCTTGTGTGTTGAAAAAAAAAAAAAAAAAAAGGTCTGATGTGTAAAATCTCACTGGTTATTATTGGATGGTTGTTTATGTCAATAGTTACTGTTGACATAGTTCCATGATAGCATAAAAACGTTCATAAAGTATTTTGAGCCGAATTGGTAGAATGACAAATTGTAGATAAATCATTCATAAGCTGATCATTAAAGGAGAAAATGATGTGTCATGTAGTCAAGTATACGGAGTGCCCTATTGTTGGTACCAGCAGAATAGTGAGGGAATCTATCCCATTTTTGCTAGTGCTATACCAGCAAGATTTTTTTTCTTCTGAAGGAATACCACACCTACCGTCAGCTCCCAGATGCTTTACTGTACAGATCAGATTACCCAAGTTGGGCTACTCATGTACTAAGTTGGCAAAGACCAGTATCAAACCCAGGACCTTGTGATTCTTAGATGAATGCTCTACCGACTTGTAATTCCACAGAAAGAAAAAAAAATATATGTCTCTCAATGGTATATAAATACTGTTGTTATCTATCTGCAGATAACAGCATGATTCAAGCCAAATTTTACAGCTGGGAAAATTTGGCTCAAGACCGCCCTCGGTGGCGGCAAGCTCTCCGTAGAGGACTGTTCATATAAGAAGTCACCCTAACGCAACACCAACAAAGCACCGGCACATCAACATCTTCAGGGACAGCCTTCAAATGCGACATCTGTGGTTGAGAATATTTTTCAAACATTGGACTTCACAGTCATAGGAGTCGCTGTAACTTCAGGGGCACCAAAACTTTATTATAGTCTTCTGAGACTGAAATGTCAATATATCTATTTGCAGGTAACAGAATGATTAAAGAACAAATTATCCAAACATTTTTATAAAAAACAACAACATATATTTGTAAAGAATATAAAAAGAATTAATATATATAATTAATATCATATATAAGTTAAAATTTCAACATGTAAAGAGGCAGAATATGAAGAAAACAAACATGAGATGTGGTCAATAAAGAATTAATGTGTATTTATACACAGAAAATGAATCAGTTATAAAGTACATATATATATATATCTTTATTACAAATATGCACATCTGTGTGTTGATAAAACGTAGCATGTAATCAAAATATCAGTATTAGTAAGTAATGTAAAAGTGCTGGTTAGTTGTGTTAGTAAAAAAAAGGCAAAGCAAGCAAGGCAGCTAGTACATAGGAAACAAGCCATACAGTCCTGTGGTTGAAGATAACTAATCCACGTAGCTAGACGCGCATCAAGTCGAGGGAAAAAAATGTCAATTTGTACAATATATTTATTATTCAACAAATCTAAAGAAAAAATAGTGGTGGTACTTTTTTTTCAACTTGTGGGAAACAGACACAAAAATCAAATCATTTTTAAACCCCTTGGCTCAGATATTTACAACAAAAAGTTTCAGAAAATATCAACTTAAGAGGTTGGCAGGTTTGACATGATATACCAGTAGAGGTACAGAGAGAAAAAGCCATAGAAACTGTAAATTGTTGTTTGAAAGATATAGATTTATTCTTATATCTCTTAATCAAGCTATCAATATGTAAGTCAATGCCTTAAAAACATCCGTATGTAATATAATTCTAAAGACTTATATAATGTTAAAAATACCAAGAGTATTTTATTAATAATATTGCAACAGAAATAGTTGCAGCATTATCCTGAGTAAGTTTCATGCATTAATTCTTTATATACATGCATATGCTTTTTAATGCATTTTTGTAATGTCAAATTTCCTGCAAACAATTTTTGAATGAAACCACAAAATTTAGTGATTGTGGAAATGAGTGTTTAGTTAACACTAATTAATGTCATCTTTCTATTTCTATTGGAATTTTTAGTAAAATTGAAAAAAAAAAAAAAATAAAAATAAAAATAAAAATCTGCTTCATTTGTTTATAACTCCCACTATACACTGTCAGAATAACGTTCCTATGATTTTGCATTTATACTCGATATATAAATTGTAAAATTACTCCTGAATTTTTTTTTCTCAAAAATCAAGAAATCAAAAAATCAAATTCACTAAAAGCCTAAAAATCCCCCCCCCATTAAGAAACTTATTGTAGCTTGAAAAATGAAATTCACTAAATTAAAAAAAAATTAGATTAAAAAAAAAAAAAAAAAAAAATGTCTTATCAAGAGCAATATATTTTTACAAAGTCACAAAACTTAAAAATTTTTATCTGGAAAAACAAATTTTGATGCAATGGACTGGAATGAAATGTGAAAAGATATTGAAAAATGCAAAAGAGAATGTTGCAGATGGTAATTCCTGAGAGGGGAAAAAAAAACATGAATGGGTTGATATTTTTTTTTTTAAAGGAAAAGGGGAAAAAAAAAAAAAAAGGATAAAAGAGTGATAAAAAGAAGAGCTGAATAAGTGAATCAGTCACTGCAGAATAATTTGAGGAACCAAATAATTTACTGCAGTGTTGAGGAGGTCTTAGAAGTTTAGTATATAAAGTTATTATATATATTGTGGTGTATGGAAAAGATGAATGCAAAATAAATACTGGGAAGCACACGGCTGCCTGAAAACCAGCAAAGTCTTCTTAAACAGGTACTTATTTAAAAAAATCATAATCTCAATTATCAAGATGACATTTTTTTCTTCTTCTTATCAATAAACACCTGCAAAGATTTCTTAGCATTTATATATAAGAAATATAAAACTATACGATGACATTAAAAAGAATTGTTAAAAAAAATAAAAATGATCTGAGCTTATGAAGAAAGATATGTATTTAAAGTAATGTATTATCAATGTATTGACAATTTCAGTAATAAATCCAATGAAAGCAATGGTCAGTTTTTGTAAGCCATAAAAAAAAATGATTGGTTTTTAGATGAGGTATGTTGTCATCTATAGTAACAGTTATGGATATCATACAAGTTACTAAGAAAAAACAAATGATGTTCTTTAGTACATAACATCAGAAGCAATATTGTAGAGAAAAAAAAAATTGCAAAAAGGAAGATACAGGCCTAAGAACCACTAGCTTGGAAAAGTTACACCATTGTATCTGATAACAGTAAATACTTGCAATGAGGATCTTGGTCTTAGGACGAGCAAGCCAGGTAACTACTAGGAGCAAGCATCTACAATATAGATGGTTGCAAGTTTACTCTTTATTTCAAGCCGAACAATGGTAGTCTCCGTAACTGAACATGGCAGGCAGGCACAATAATTATATGGTCAGTTGTTGTTGACTTAGGGAAAAGGTTTTTTGATTGTATTTAAAAAAAAAAAAAATGAAAATAAATGAAAAAAAAAAAAAAATCCTCCAGCCTCGGTTTTGCTTGGTGACAGGCATAGACAGAGGGGCAGCATGACAACGACATAACACACCCAGCTTTGTCTGGATTTTGACAGGTCAACACAATCAGTAATTAGATAGTAATATAGGAGCATTATTAGTATAGGATGACTGCTGACAGAGCACTAGTGAAGGATATGGTGGCAGAAGAGAGCCAAAAAGAACAAATTGGCAGTAAGAAATATTGGCCTCAATAAATAAGCCTCTTTGAAAAATTGCAATAAAAAAAACAAAAAAATAAAAATAAAATGAAAAAATAATACCTAGTTGATGATTTATATTTATAACAAATATTCTATGATTAACCCCAAAAAATAATAATGTATGCTACTTGAATTATTCAATAACTTTTAGAAACATAAATTGAAATTTTTAGATATTTTTTTAAGTTGTTATTCATCTGTTTTTCTGTCAAGCATAGATTAAGGTTTTAAAATGTTTAATATAAACAAAAGAATTTAATATCTTAGTTATTCATACAAGTTTTTTGAAAAAAAAAACTGATTTGATTCGATTGAGAAAGACAAAATGGTCCCAATAAAACTTTTTACACCAATGAAATTATTTTAATGAAATATGTTGGCAAAGACAAGTTCAATGAGCAAATGAAAAATAAGCTTGAAATTCAAACTGTTGTGAATATATTCATTTATTGGTTGTTTTGTTTTATGGCACATCAACCATTTTCAGGTTATTTAATGCCGAATCATGTCATTTTGATATCAGGTTGCTTACTACTTTAAATGGTCACCCATCTAAGTACTGAACAGGCTCATCACTGCTTAATTTTGGTGATCTAGTAGGAACCAGTGCTTTCAATGTGACATATTCATATTTGTCTAGTATGTTCGAAAGTAATTTAAAATAGCAACATAAAAAAGTTAGTAGTAGTTTATATTTTGCATGAGGTCACAGATATTTGGCACCCAGTGAGGACTGACCTCATTACTCAGAATTGATCTGGGAGACTATTATACTATGATGAGTTGACCTATAATTACATAAAGAATTCAGAGCATAGCAAACATTTGTTTCCCTCATCAAGATATCATTTAGTGAAGGTTTTATCATTCATAGTTTTTATTTAGATTACTTAACACAACTTAGGCAATGAAACTGCTTATAATATACAATTCATCGATTACCAAAAACCATAATGAATTTGTCTTGGATTCCACCGCAGTAGTTTTATAAGTAATGATTTTATACAGCAAGGAAAATTAAGGTGGAATTATAATTTGATTGTGTTTATTGGGTGCAATTTAGCTGTAATTGAAAACCTGCACCATAAGTGAATCCTGTTCCACCACCTCTTGTATAAAAAAAAAAAGAAAAAAAAAAAGAAGAAAAGTTTTATACAAATAGAAATTGGAGAAATAGAATTCAAGTATCAGTGGATGGTTACAGTGAAGTCACCTCTCAACAAATGTGAGCAATCTCCAAAAGAAGAAAATAAATCTTGCTTAATAAAATCTCTTACATTTTCATCTGCTTTATATTTTATTTTCAGAAGTAGCAAAAATAAAATAAACAAATGTGACATGTAAGAGTACAAGAAACAATGCCCACCCATAAGTACAATTTCCTTATTTTGAATTGCTAAAGATTTTATATATACCAGGGATGTGACAAAAAAAAAAAAAAAAAAAAAAAAGATTAGTTTGAGAAGCTCTGTATAGTAGGATTCATCAATGGAAAAACCACTCAAGTGTTGTCCACAGTGCAAAAAGATTGGAAAAGAAAGAAAAAAAAAAAAAAAAATGAAAAAGTTTATAAAAAAAAAAAAAAGAAGATAAAAGATTGAAAAAAAAAAAAAAAAGTTGAGAATATGGGGCTGAGTCACCTACTAGAAATAGTTGAATGATGTTCTGTGGTTGTAGTGGTGTTGGTCACTAGCCCATGTGACTGTGTGCTAGTGACTATGAGTTCATTCAGTTGCTTAGCCTGGTCAATAAGGCCGAGTATCAGGTCCTGGAGATCCACATTCTGCCGATGCTGCTGCTGTTGCTGCTTCCGTCTCTCCTCTGCACAAGACTCCTCCGACGCCATCTGCCAGCACAGAGACAACTCCACCAGTTAGACACACGACACCGGTTATAAATGTGCACAATATTACTTTAGAGCCATTGCCGCGAAGGATTTTTTATTTTATTTTGTAAGAACTATGAATAATTGTTGTTCTGATGAAAAGGTAAGGGATCAGTTAAATGTTGGTTTATCCCAATGGTTGGGAGAATTAGAAGAATAATGTGTAATCATTTATGAAATAATCTTTACATACAACACACACACACACACACACACACTACTTTGCCAAGTTTATCATAGAAATATCACATCTCAACTGCCATCTAATGATACATTCTCAGTGAATCAATGTAAATAAAACCTGTCAAAAGACACCTAAATAAATATATGAAAACTTTAATCTATCAGAAATAAATTTATTTTGGCTACCTTTGCTTCTTCAAGCCTGATTTTCTAATTTATATATAATATACTCCGTATATGTAAAAATATGAACATACATTATGCATAAATGCAAAATCATTATATGCATGTTTGAGTTCTAGAGTTTGGTTGAATCCTATAATGGAAAGACTAGATACCATTAACATATATATATATATATATATATTATATATATATATAAAAATAAAGTATGACTTTTCTTTCCTTATATTTGAATATCAACAAAAGCAGCCACATACCAAAAGACTTTTGTTTTCATTAATAATTTATTTTTCCTTAAACCAACTAAAACTCTAAGGAAGGTTTGTTAAACAAACTGAAATACTGCAGCGTCAGCTTATTAAATATTATTCGTTAATGAAAGTTGTATTTTTAAAATTTTTATAACATTACACGGGCCATTACAACATTAAAACAATTCTTTTGATCAATGAATAATTTTAAATCAACAAAGATTATTTATTTAAAATATCTGTGTTAGTTTCATCCTTTATGAGTTAAACTTCCCCCATATTGCTTTACTTCTGCTTCCAGATATAAGAATAAAACAAGGAAAATTTCATAATTATTTGTATATTTGTATATTTTTCAAATGAAAACAGTTGCACACTTGCATTCAAAATATTAACATCATTCATGCTAAAGAAAATGGGGGAAGAAATAGTATAATATAAAGCTATCAGCAACACAATTTTATTTCTATTTGATGAGAGTAAAAAAGAAGAAAAAAAATCCAAAACAACTTCTTTTAATCTATATTCAATTTATACTGTTTAAAATAAAGTTATTAAGTTAAATAATACCAGTAATAGAACTAGTTCATAAAATCCTAATTCACTAACTAAAGACTAAAACTGGTAGTGTTGGTAAAAATTAGCACAAAAGGCAATATTTAAGTAAACATAAATTTACTACATTATATGTAGCGTACAAGATTTAACTGAGTCATTAATTCTACTGTTAACATTTTGATTAACAATCTTAAAATCAACTTTTCTAATGAAATTGGAAACTTTAATTTTAATTTAAGAACATCATGATTCTATATATATATATATATGGAGATTTCTCATTACAAAATTACCATACTTTTATTCTTTTAAAGATAAATTGTTTCCACTTTAGAATAAATATCAAGATGCCAGATGTGATGTTATTCATGAAAAAAATTTAAAAATTTTTAAAAAATAAAATAAAAATAAGGGGGGTGTGGGGGAAAAAATCAACAGAATATTTTGTTGATTTTACTGAATTCCAGAAATAATCAAAAAAAATAAATAAGAATCAATCAAATAAGAACTGAGAATATTAAACCAAATCTTTGGCTGCAGAAGTAACAAGAATTATTAAAACGATGACATTATTTTGAAAAACAAAAAAAAAAAACACAAAAAATACAAATAAAAAAACACTGATGATTGCATAAAAAACATGAGTAACAGCAATAACAAGACAGAAGAAGTAAAATACAGACAGACAATACTAATAGGTTCCGCCACACTATTGGAATATCAACTAGTAGTATATAATTTGACAAATCAATTTAAGTCATTCTTTTTAATTTTTTAAAAATCACTTCTTGAAGATGAAAAATGATACCTACTATTATTATTGCCGTTTCAGATTAAAAAATTAAAATTATCAGTTTGACTAAACTTGGAAAAGAATCTAGTTTGAATCTAAATATAAAAAGGTTATGTGTATAAACAATTGGTAGTAGAAGAATCTGATATAAATCAGAAATATTAATTCATAGGATTTTGCAATGATAACAGGTTGATTGGATTTTATGGCATATTAACTTAATTAAGTTATCTTATATTGAAGACTATTTTGTTTTATTCATTATTGTTGGGTATTCAATTTTTTTCTTTAAACTCATTCTTTGATCTATTTAACCAATAGATGGGAACAATGATATCAGGTTTTTGTTGTTTATTTTTTTGTTAAAAACTACCACTTAAATTCTGTCATCTAAAATTTTTTTAGAAAAAAAAAAAAAAAGAAAAAAAAAGTAAATATTTCATATGAAATCAAAATTAACATCTATTATATTGACTGTCTTATCCTTAATTATAGTCAGGTTTTATATATAAGATTTGTTTTAAACATTTGATCACTAACAGGAATTGTATAATCAGGTGTAACAGACCAAAATTAATGATAAAATGAATAATACAAAGGAACCAAATGATAATAGAGAAATGTAAAACTAACCAAATTGACAAAATAAAATAAGTTGGAAAATGATTTCAAGTGAAAATGTTTAAAAGAATTTTTAGTAAACATTTAATCTAAGGCAATTGTAATATTTATTGTTAAATTATCTAAGATGAGACGTTTATATTACATTAAAGAAAAAAAATCAACCAGCGATATATAATCATATATAACTTAGAAACATTAATTCCCTTTTATAAATTAGCCAAAACAAGTCAAATTGAAATTTTTTATAAATAAGAACCTAAATAACATTATTTTACTAAATTTTTAGATCCTACAAAATAAGAAGTAATAATAGATAGAATAAAAGAAATTTCTTATGTCATAATGACCATATCAACTTCCACTGCTTTTTGCTTGACTTCACAAAATGTGATCAAGTGTTTGTATAACAAGGATATATGTACACATGTT
Organism: Doryteuthis pealeii; assembly: GCA_023376005.1. Taxonomy (NCBI): domain Eukaryota; kingdom Metazoa; phylum Mollusca; class Cephalopoda; order Myopsida; family Loliginidae; genus Doryteuthis; species Doryteuthis pealeii. Next base: position 96,887,782 of record CM042158.1, on the reverse strand, counting down.
TGTGTAAAGGGAAATTATTTCCCTGATAGTCAATGAATTTTATAGGAAGAAAAGTGCATAATGATGATGAACAATCTATCTGTCCACAGAACTGAATATTTATATAAACTATCAATTATCTTAGCATCAAAATATAATTTGGAAGAATATACAAAGATACAACAGTAAAATAAAAGAAGAAAATTATCTTTATTTTTATAAAAGTTTAAAAAAATAATTTGAAGATATCTACACAAAATTTTAAGATTAAAATAAATAACCAACTAAGAAAAGGCTATTAATATAAATTACTAAGCGTTATCTTAAGGTTTGTTTATTTTTTAAATTCAAAGCTGACAAAAATATTCTCAAGTAACAGCCGTGTTCACTATAGAAATTATTATACGGATGTAATAATGGAAATTGAGGAGAGGAATTTTATTCAAAGGGATTATAAGATTTGTTTAAAAGTCTTTTTAACACCTTTGGTAACCGGCTATGAATTAATTGTTGGGCAATTGAAAGTAACTATGAATTTGAACAGATTAACAACATATCAACACTTGAACAACATTTATACACATGATAGAAAGAGAATAATAAACAATAATCTCATCTCTAATAAAAAGGAATTAAAAAAAAAAAGTCCTTAAGAACCTTCATACTATACTGTAAAGAACAAGTACAATAAAAAGAAGAAAAACAATGATTAAAAAAAAACATCCGTTCCCCCATTTATGAAATGAAAGTAGAAGTAGAAAAAAATAAAAAATAAAAAGAACAACGTGTAAAGACCATTTACCTCAACAATGTGTACGTAATCATCGTAAGGAATGTTGAGTATTTCTGCAATTAGTTTTTCTCTCTCCTTCAGCACTCGTTTGATGAGGTCATCATTCCGTCGCAGCTTCTCTGAGGGGACAAGATCAATTGGCTCTGAGTACATCAAGTGGTGCACAATAAGATATGGAGACTGACTAGTCACAAAGGAGAACCAGTGGCTGGTAAAGCATAGACAGACAACACTAATATCTTTCTGGGTTAAAAGGAATAGCTAAACACAAGAAACTGATGATACTGGTGTGATTGAGTAGCTTCATGTCAGGTAAAAATGGACATTAGAAACAATGTATTCTGATGTCCAGTATGGAAAAAAAAAAAAAAAAAAAAAAAAAAAAAAAGCAAAAAAAAAATAAAACACATCACCTAAGAAGAAAAAAGAAAAAAAAAAAAAAAAAAAGATAGCACTTTAGTGTCACCTGTCGACAGAAGTACTGTAATTCCAGATGATAACCTGTTATACCTTGATATAATGATGGTTGATTCAATACTAAAGTCATGCTGTAACTATTTAAAAAAATATTAATTTCAATGTACATATCTGACTTGACATATATTTACCCAATCCCTCCACCACAGGCAGGATGCGACGCAAGTTCAATTTAAAACAATTTTTTTAAAGCAAAGTAAAAACTGGTCTGAATTCAGAGTTTTCCTTCTAGAGTGACCAGTCAGCCCTATTATTTACCCATAGCTGAGAGGAGAAGAGATAGATTCATGCCTTTCCCGAAATTAGCACGAAAGTGAAATGCAAACACCCTTATCCAGGATTTGAACTCGGGTCACCATGCCCATTTCCTATGATGATAACTGTTAGGCCACATGCCTCCTATCTGATTTGATAAAACTGAAACGAGACTTGATATTTTCTTATAATTGGTGGATTTATTGATTTTAACGGCATATCAAACTGTCTGGGGTTATGTCATGCCTAACGGTTAGGAAGTAATATATGTTGTGTATTTATATTTATACTTTTTAATAATTGTTTTTAACAATGTGTTAGCACCATTGGTGATCATGTTGTATGGTATTGATTAAGTTCATGTAAGTAAAAATAAGAATCTCAGTAATTCTTTAGATTAGCTGCTAAATAAACTGACCTTAGAAAGAGAAAGTCAGTCTAAACTTTTTTTTTTCATTATAAATGATTTCATTATTATTAAAGCAAATTAGAATAAGATTTAAAATCTATGAAAAACCCAGAAGTTAAAATAGTAAGCATCAGCTCCAAATAGATTTTAGTATTTTGTTATCCTTTCAAACAACAGTCGCTTGCAACAATAATCAATATTTGAAAATATTATTACAACATAACCCATACATAATTCTGTATATATTAATTAAAAGATGTTTTCCAATTAATGTCTCCTTTTATGTTAGTTTTAATAATAAAAAAAATATTATTTCTCTGAATTTTTGAGATGAGGCTTGATAATTTGGATTATTCGGACTATTGTCCTCATCTTTATTGTTATCTGCACAATGTTTTGGCCGACTGTACCCAGTCATGGTTAACAGAATGAGAACAGTCTAGCCCCATGGATTAAATAAAGGGTTAGGTTTAAAGTTCCAAGAAAGTTTCCGAGTCTGACAAGAAATACCTGAAGAAAGCCAGAAGGCACATCGGCTGAAACTTTATGCAGATAACAAGAAAAATAAGGACAATAATTCGAATAATCCAAATAATTAAAAAAATGTTATAATCATTTTCAAAGAATTTAGCGCTAGGTTCTAAATTTTTTACTCTAGATAAGGAATATAATAGATATGATCATAAGATTACCAACTACTAGATATATTTAACTACATACCACAAATATTATAGGACTGTTAAAAAGCAACAACCTTATAAATCCAAAGATGATTAGAAAACACGCTATTGACACGTTTTCTTAAAAAACTAAAAAAATTAAGATGAGGATATTAACCATGACATGAAAGACAAATATGTCATTGAATAATTTTAAAAATTCATAAATTATTTGTGTTTTCTTGTATGAATATATCCCTTTGATATCAACTGTGTTGGTTATTCAAGAGTTAATTTTTTTCCTAAATTCTTATTTTATGTGTAAAATAGATCTAGATAAATGAAAATAAGGGCATTGCACTTATTTCCCGACATTCATTAAAAAAAAAAAATTTAAAAAAAAGATAATAAAAATGCACAAGTGGATATAAACAGAATGGGCATTAGCAAAATAGCAGCATTAAATAGAATAAAAAGGAAAAAAAAAAAAATCTTTGGTCTTAAAATTAGCAATGAATGGCATCAGTAAAATCTCATCACAATGCATGGCTGAGTTAGCAGTTATCTTTCACGTCTGTGGCAATATGGCTGATAAAAGCCAACATGCAAGGTAGCATTTCTAAGTTTTACAAAGCTATTACCCCCATCTTAGTTTGTTTGTTTTTCCTTTGCAATGTTTTGATTATTATTATTTACTAATGTACTCAGAATAGTATCCCGATCTTGGTTGTTATTATAGTCACAATATTTCAGTAGTTTCACATTCTGACTTTCTTCGGGTGTCTGTCACTAACTTTTTTGAAATTTTGAACTGGGATTTTATCCAATCCACAACAGTTGATCCTCTCATTATGTCATCCATGCTTAGATAATATCACATATCAGAAAATAATTTCTTGTTAATTTCTCCTCGAGATATTGCTCGTTTCTTTCACTTAATCAGAATATATAAAGCTGAGTTGAAAAGTTTGTGTGATGACCTCATACTCATGCTAATGAGATCCAAGCACTGTAAAAATGATGGAAGAATGTGGATCACAAAAGGGAGTATGTTGAAAAATAGACCTCATTTGGTCACATTTCATGCAAGTATCTTGGTCAGCCTATGAACTTTTCAGCCAAACCTTGTATACAAATTTTGATGCACTACCTGACCAGGGATTGAACTACTCATAACCACCAGATAACTAGATACACTTTAACCAACACTTATATCCACTATGCCAGATTAGGACAATTTAGTGATGGTAATTAGGAATCTTAAAACTAGGCTCATTTTGTGTGCATTGTAACTCGACTATCAGAGTTAACAGAGAAATAATAGTAATAAGGATAGGGGAAAAGGTTTACTAAGATGCAAGGTGAACAGAGTAATTCACAATTGTTAAGTTGAATTAACAGGACCAGTGAGATCTTGTTTCCCCACTCCTTGGTTTCGTCAGACAATATATATATATAAAAAACAGACAATTTCATTCTCATTATTTAGGTACTATATGACAGTCTTCAACTGAACTATTTATAGTGTAATTTGGTGGTCCGAGTACATCAGTGAATAAAAAGATAATTCTTCATCTCAGAGATTCAGACAAAAATGTTTTGATCAGTCTGTACTGATTATCTTCATCTTTGTTGTTTTAGTATTTTATTTGTCTGGTGTATTTACCCATTATTAGTTGAGAAAATATGACTGATTAACCGTCATAAAATGTAAATGAAAATTCATTCTTGATAACAAACAGAAAACTAATATGGATTAACATTTTATTACTTTTGTCAATTCCACACTGATTCCTTTTGTTTATAAGAAAGAAAAAAAAATCATTTACTTTCAACTTTCACTGAGGTAAATTGGTAATCTGAACATTAGTTACATAAATGAGAGTAACCTCCCCTTGTTTGTTTCACTTTGAGGAAACTGTTTGTTTTGGTCGGCCATTTTTATTTCACTGTAAATACGAATTTGTTCGAATTAATACAACTGCATGTTTTAACATGAAAATATCATAAAATGTGTTCTTAATAACAATTAAGTTAATTTCAAATAATGCAAAAGGACAATTAAGAACACATTTTATGATATTTTCGTGTTAAGATATTCAGTTGTATTGATTCAAACAAATTAGTATTTTCAGTATAGATTTACAGTGAAATGAAAATGGCCGACCAAAACATACGGCTTCCTCAAAGTGAAACAAACAAGGGGAGGTTACTCTCATTGATGTAACTAATGTTCAGATTACCAGTAAATCTTATCATTTCACATAGTCTGATCAGGATGAAAGAATGCAAAGACTAAATATTGCAAACAAAAAATAAAACTGATAAAAAAAATAAAAAAAAGATAAGAATAATAACAGAGGAAAACTTACTAATGCTATAGACACTTCATATCCCATGAATACTGAGCCATAAATGCAGTAAGCAGTTTGAGAAAAAAATAAATAGTTAACTTGGAGCAAAAGAAAAAAAAAAGGGAAAAAATAGAGATTTCTGGAACTATGTACATAGTGTTTCTTATTCTAAACATTCTGTCTTCAGATAATTTTAAAGAACATAAATAGGGCAGATAATATTCACTTGAATATCTTTTTAGGTCTTGTAGTACTAGTAACTAAAAATATCAATTTATACACATTAAAGTAACAGAAAATAACTGATATAAAAATTGTAAGCAAGCACGCTTTATTTAGGAGCCAGAAGTTTATCAATTTTGCTTATTATCTCCCATTAAAGCTAAAACAAGTTGTTTGTCATATTTAATTATACTTATACATAATCCTACCAAGAAATAGAATTAGGATATTTTGAGGCATGCACATCTAAAATTTAAGGTTGAATATATTTTTTCTTTCCTTTTCTTATTATATATTACATTTTTACATGTAATCACAATTTTTGCTATCTTGCAAAAAGAAAAAAAAAAGAAGGAAGATCCATCTTAAAAAGCTAAAGGGGAAAATATCAGAGGTCAACTAAATTTACAGGTGATAAAATGATATAATCCAGAGGAATGAAGCTTTCAAAGCTGTATTGAAAAAACATCTATCTATCTATACATATATAAAGGGCTGTTGTATGTATATGTCTATCCGGAGGAAACTTTGAAAATAAAACAATTAATGACAAAGTAAATATATATACACATTAAATACCCCCAGGGCTTGGTTTTTTGAGCAAAGATAATAGAGATTTGATTTATATTCGTGAAAATAATTAAAAAATGAAATTTAAATGATAACAGCATAGATTTTATTTTTCATTTAATATTTTAGATAGCAGACATTAACATTTCTTTTCAGGGCAGCTGGATCAATGCAAAATCTATTTCTTTTTTTACATAGGGATTTAAATGGGGCATCCCACGAGGATTCAATTCCCGATTCAGTAATAATGGATCTGCGGGACTAACTTTTAAAAAATCCCCCTCTACCCAGGCGATGCCGGGTAGCCGCTGCTAGTTATTATCAAAGTAGAAAATCTAGATCAGTTGAAATCTGGGAAGAACAATTTGTATGAATATGACTAACACAATGGATGGAGAAATGATGACCAGAGAATGAAAATGGTGATGAATGATCATGATTGAAATATCAATTAACAAAAAAAAAAAAAAGAAAAAAAAAAGAAAAAAAAAGGCAGTCCTTAAAATCTGTTGATATGGAGTTAAGGACTTGTTGAATCTTATTTCTTGATATTTACAGCTGACTAAGTTGAGATCAGAACCAAACACCACATAGAGAAATGGGAAGTAGAAAAGAAAAAAAAACAAAAAAACCTTCATTCACAGAAGGTTTTTAAAAAAAGAAAACACTGTTGGATCATGCCAAGAAGATTAAATTATAAAAGAAAATACTTTTGTGTTAATAAGGAGTGAGAAAAGTTGAGAGTGAATGTTGATTTATTTGTTCTATTTTAGCAAGACATTAGCATATCTGCACCAAGCTGTGTTCCAATATTGTCTATCACCAATTACAGGGAGAAGGGGGTACCACACCGAGAGGGACATACAAATATTGAATATAACAAGTGAGGAAAAAGACAAGAAAGAAATTTAAAGGGATTCTGGGTTAAAAGATAAGAAAAAAAAAATTAAACATGGATAAAAAGGTGAGTTCCTTTAAATATCTTCTTTTTTTTTTTTTTAACAGTATAGAGTGAATATAAAAACAATTTTTTAAGAAATCCACTTTTGTTTTTGAAACAAACATGTCCCAGTAACAAGTTAACAAGCAACAACTGGAGATAACACAAAAACAAAAAAACAAAAAAAATGAAAGGAAAATAAATAAACACAAAAAACCAACAACAACAACAACAAAAAGAAAAAAAAAAAAGAAAAAAGAAAAGAAAAACACCACCAACAAAATTCCACTAAATGTAAATAAAAAAAGAAGAAGAAAAAACAACAGAAAAATGAAATAAAAATAAAAATTTAGTTTCATTAATAATGACACCGGGGCTATTGAGAGTAAGGAGAATTTTGTATATTGATGGATTTATACAATTGTATATACAGAGGATATCACACATGATTGTAATTTGTTCAGTACACAGAGGAAAGATAAAAAAAAAAAGATATAGTATTCATTTATATAGACTAGTACAAAATAAAAAACGCACTCTGGGCGATGTAAAAATAGATTTTTGAAACATATTGTCTGATGGGTGGGAGTAAAAAATTCAATGTCAGCGAGTTTGTACCCTAAGTAAGTAAAATCATCAAATTCATTAAAGGATTAAAAGATAAAACAATTTGAAATGTAAACTTTAAATATGTATTAAAATAAAACAAACTATATATAGATATATAATACCAGTCATGTATTTATTAAAACTTGTTTTAAAAAACAATGAGGACTGTCTAATGTTGCATGTTCAAATTTTGAGTGTATTTATTGAATGAATACACTCAAAATTTGAACATGCCAAAAATCGTAGAATAAATTTTATTCTAGGTTATGACAATTTTGGGTAATATGATGTAAACAGTGATGTAATTTTTGTTACAGACAAAAACCGGAAGCGAATCTCCATTATTAATAGATTTAAGAAACAAAATGCTTAACTAGCAATATTTGAAGTAATCGTGTCTACCAAAACAAATATGAAATCTTGTTTAGCTTTCTTTACATAGTAGATGATATCCTCTGTGTACACATAAAAATAAACAAGGATTATTCCTTTCTCTCAAAAGAAAAAGCATCCACCAAAAAGCATTCACCAAAACTGATTTTTAGAGACACTGAAAAAACATTTGACATTAAATACAAATAAAATACAAATTGAAACACCCATGAAATAATGAATGAATAAAAAAGATGAATGAATTAAAAAAAAAAAAAAATCATGTACACCACCAGATTTTGTTATTCTTTAAACTGAAATATAAAATTCAGAACTTCCCTTTGCATTTAAAGCACATCTTGATTTTTCACAAATATATATAAATAAAAAAATTAAAAATATTCTAGCTGTGGAAAAAAAAAAAAAAAAATGGTCCTGTTTTGTTGGTCATAGGATTAAAAAAAAAAAAAAAAAAGCGTTTGCCTGGTCGTTACTGTCTACCTGTCAACATGTAAGTAAAAAGGTAGATAGGTTACAATAATGCGTTAATGAGAAGTGAACCCGGTTCAGCTAAACGTGAATGTGAACAAACTGTGTCATTCCTATGAAATAATAAACAAGAAGCTGAATGGTGCACATGAGAAATAGTGTGTGTATAGTGCAGCATAAATAAAAAAAATAATTTTTTTAAATGGAGATTATCACTGAATGAAATGGCTGGAAAATAGCCAACCATAGTAGCAAAGTTGCAGTAAGACCAATGAATCCTTTTGCTGTAGTAGCTAAACAGTTCTGATAAATACTTCATGGATAAATTAGAAACCAAAATATCTTAATACACTATTTCCCATAAATAAGTACACTTCTGACAATTTTTTTTGATAAAAAGTTATTAATCAAAGATTATCATTATTATCATCATGTCACACTGACAGCATGGATTCTTATGACTCTCCCTTGCCACCCATCCCTATCAGTCATAGTCCCAGGCAGATCTACTTTTCTATTTCTCATTTCTCTATGTAGTGTTTGATTCCGGTCAGCTGTAAATATCAACAAATAAGATTCTTCTGTGCAGCATCCAGAATCTGCACAGAGCTGACTGATATAGGTTTTATCTGGTTGGCTTACACTAGTATGTCCATGAGTAGTTGTCCACAGAAGAAAATCATTTAGGAGTTGATCCATGCCTCTTGCCCCAGCATCTCTTGTTTGGCCTTACTTGAAAGGCTTGTGTGGCAAGTGGCTGTACAGCTGCTTTTATTGTGGAATGCTGCTTCAAAAATTTGTTCAAGACAGCCAGCAGCATCCTCATGTAATTCTCATCTAGGTTTTCTTTCTTTCTTTCTTTTATTGTCATCGCTCTTCGTAAGTCCTCTAGTCAGCATCCATAATCTGAACAGAGCTAATGAATGTAATTTTTTGCTGGTGGGCCTATACTTGTGTGTCCATGTGTAGGAGTCCATAGGAGAATGATGCTTATGACTTTGTACCTGCCTCTCCAGCAATACCCAGCATGTCTTGCTCATCTTACTTAGATGGTCTGTGAGATGGGAAGTTAGTGGCCGCTTTGTAGTGTGCTGCTTTCCAAGATTTGTTCAAGACAGCCAACAGCATCAATGTATAGTTACCATCAAGCTTTTTCTCTAAGTGTTTCATTAGGGTCCAAGTAGTGCAGCCATACAGTAGCACTGTGTTGTAACCTAACAAAGGTTACTAAATGAGAAGTAACCAAACAGAGGTTGGTAATAAAATGGAATCTTTATAACATTAACAAAATACAATACTTGCCAGTGGTATAAAGAAGGTAAACCACTACTAGTGGTATAAGACTACTCAGTCAGCTTAGTACTCCCATATTTATGAGGATTGGGACATACCCATTAATGTTCATAGGTAGGGTATATAACACACAGCTACAGCTTGGAAGAATTCTCATTTTATCTTATCAGGGAGATCAGATTTCCATATGATCGATAATCTATCTATAGCAATCCATGCCTTTACTACGAGTATATTGACATTACTTTCTGTAGATAAGATATTACTACCTATTGAAGTCAACATTTATTGGACAACAGCAACTGGCTAAGCACAACTGAACTAGTGCCCAAGACAGCTGGTACTTATGGAACTCAAGAATAGTCCATTCATGTATTTGGGTGATTCCATTCCTTGAGTCCTGATTGGCCACTTGGTTTCTCTGATATTATGAGGCTTCATAAATACTCTGGTATTCTGCAGTAGGATTGCAACAAGATTAGATCCGTATTCAGTTACGGCTACTTGTAGCCTTGTCTTACCAATTTGATGGTAATTGGAACTTAGCATGATTATTCTACACTACCTAGATTTCAGAGGCCTACCATCTAGAGTGGAGATGTCTCCATCTTGTTTAAAACTCATGGACTGCGTTTTATCTGAGTTCACAGATAGCCCAATACCTCTTGCTGCCTTTTCTAGATTATGCAGCAGTAATTCAGTTTGTGCAGGTGCATTTGTGAGAAGCTCTAGATCATCTACACAGTCCACATCTGTAATAGTTTCTGCAGGATATCTTGCCTTTTTTAGCGTGAAGCTTTTTTCTTTCATTAGATCTAATGACATTTGTAGCACGTAGTTTAGGCATATTTTAAATATAAATGGCGCTAATGTATTTCCTTGTAGGACTCCAGTGACAATATTAATTAAGATCTTATTAATTCTTGTGAAACATTATACAATCAAAACAGATATTAGGTATTATTTATTAAACTTTACAGTATTGAAAGTCTATGACCAAAATGTAGCAGTCCAATTGAAATTTATTTTTTGGTTGTACAATTTGGTAATAAATAATAACTGATTGTATAATATTCTACAAGAAATAAAATCCTGGTATCTTTGGTATTATTTGTATTATTCGGACAATTGTCCTCATCTTCATTGTTCCGTGATGGCTCCTGATTACTACAAGAAGGTTCCCGAGTCAGACAAGAAACACCTGAAGAAGGCCGGAGGGCACATTGGTTGAAATGTTGTACAAATAACAATGAAGACGAGGACAATAATACAAATAATACTAATTATCAAGCCTCATCTCAAAAATTCAGAGAAACTGGTATCTTTGGTATAAAAGAAAAATTAACTTTTTATTTTAGAAAAAATTGTTTGGGTGTATTTATTTATGGGAGATACTGTATTAAGGCACCTTGATTAAACTTATTTATGGGAGATACTGTATTAAGGCACCTTGATTAAACTTATTTATGGGAGATACTGTATTAAGGCACCTTGATTAAACTTATTTATGGGAGATACTGTATTAAGGCACCTTGATTAAACTTATTTATGGGAGATACTGTATTAAGGCACCTTGATTAAACTTATTATATGGGAGATACTGTATTAAGGCACCTTGATTAAACTTATTTATGGAGATACTGTATTAAGGCACCTTGATTAAACTTATTTATGGGAGATACTGTATTAAGGCACCTTGATTAAACTTATTTATGGGAGATACTGTATGCAAGAAGCACTATATAGAATTAGAAAGAACTGTCAAAAACAAATACAGTGTGATAAAAATTATTCACACATCTTCAAAAGAGGAAAATCTTTTAGAGAAAAATCAAAATATCTAATACATCTATTTCATTAGATCAATAACTAAAAACTTGATATCTTGGGATATCACAATTATTTTAACAGAAGTATCATTAGTTTGTGTGTTGATAATGATAGTGAAGTGAAGATATCAGACAATTCTTAATCAAGTTTATACATGTTGGAAGTTAGTTCCGTCTTTTAACAACACAGAAGTTGAGATAAAAAGATGAATTTTAAATATGTATTGATAACATATAAGAAGAAATAAAATCCAATTTTATATTTGAGCATGAGGATTTAATTGAGGTTCTGGACAAAATATGCAGAGACCACATTAAAAATGTAATCAGGGGACTATTATGTTTTATTTTAAAGAGTACATGTTTGTATATATGCATTTGGGTAGATAAAAAAGCAAAGCCTTTTTTTTATTTTTAAAATCTAAATATTTAAAGTAAATTTGTAAAGAACTGGTCAAACTATATGCAAATCTGCATGTGACAAGTTGGAATAAAATTCAGTGTCTCCAGATAGATTGGGTAGAAACATTCATTTACATAAAAGTGTAAACAGAAAGAACAATAGTAACACAATACTGTACCAAACATGTCAAACAGCAATGTGGTACTTCTACTGCACTACATTAAAATACAGACAGTGACCAAATAACAACAACAATAACGACTCACTACAGTGTGGTTAATAAATTGTACAGCCACAAACAATGTACCAAGTGGACAAACATAGTAAAAAAAAAAAAAAATTAAAAAATTTAAACAGATTTGAAAACAAAAATAAGGTGATGATATCAGAGTTTCTGAAATAAAGAAAGCTCATAAAAAAATTGTGAATAAGTTTTCCAAGATAAATGCATTCATTATATAATCACAATTAGAAGAACAAAAGGATGCACAAAATTGAATTCTTCTTTCAGAATGTGAAACTGTTTTTAATCTTATTTTATTTAAACTAAGTGGAAGCTTAGTAAAAAAAAAATATAATGAAAGTGCTCAATATAAAAACAATAGTAAAAGCTATAAAAAAATAGAAATAAAATTTTTTTTAAAAAAAGAGGCAGAAGATGAGCTGTTGTTTGTTCAAGTACTGACAGAACAGTAAAATGAAAACTTCTTAATCTTCTAAATTGGATCAAAAATACTTTTGCAATTTAGAAGCAACAAATCAAAGAATGGAAGTCTCCTGAAATAGTTTAATTTTTTTCTTTTTTTTTCAAATAATACTTTCTATGTCTTCCATATTACTTTTTTTTTGACAACTGTCTTTAATACACTAAAGACGGTTGTCAAAAACAAACAAAAAAAAGAAAAAAAAAAAAAGAAAAAAGATATCTAAAAATATTTTTTAAAAAGCCAGATTATCAGACTGCCTAATTTCTAGCAATAAGATTGGCATAGTATATTATATGTTTGAGAGAGAAAGATAGAAAAAAGATTTAAAAAAAAAAAAAAGATGACTAAATTCTAGGCACACTTCAAAAAAGTAGCAGTCCAACACAAGTGTCAATTGGTAGATGACAGCACACCAGGACATTGTAAACTTCAAGACATGCACTAACTAACAAAGCATAACTATCACAAAAGGAAGTTCAAAAGATATAACTAAGAAAGGGGCAGAAATTTGGAGTGGGCCTCTGAATTTAATTCCCTAAACAAGCAAAATATCTACAAAACTTCTATTAAAACTATGTATTAAAAGGATATCTGTGGAAAGAAATGTGTCTTAGCTCTTATCTAAGGAGAATAATGTTTAGAAAATTAAGAAAAATATGCGAAGCAAGGACTTAAAAAATCGTATGAAAAAGATAAAACTCAAATTCATTGCTACAATTATATATATATATATATATATATGTTGGACAAAAGCTTTTTAAAAATCAGGCAAGGAAAATTAATCCAATAAAAAAATCTCAAATATGTTTTCAGTAAATAAATACTATTTCAAACAATAAGTAAATAAATGAATTAAAAATAATGTGATCAGATCAGTAGGTTTAGAATAGGACTTAAGTCAATTATTAATCATAGCAGATTTTATAATAACAACCAAGAACATTTGCTTGATTTATTATATATATATTTAATTCAAGACTATTTAACAAGTTATGAAATACTGTTATAAATAAATGGACCATGAAAATTTAAATCAGCTTAAATACAATATGCAAATCACTAACATATGGAGTTTTTTTTCTATAGAGATGCTCTATAAATGTTTGGTTTTATCAAATGTTATGAGATTTTGTATCTGTTACACTATGTTCTGTATATAAAATTATTTTTACATTAGATGATGGGCTCAAGGAAAAATGAGATATTAGTCAATTTTTTAGTGTCTAATATGGGCAGCTAGCTCATTATTGTATTTGTAAGATACTGCAATATCCAATAATATATCTAGTGTACAAAATAGATTCAATTAAATAAGATATCAGCCATGACAGAATGTGATTAAATATGTTAAAAAAAATTCTCAACAGGATGTTAAGAATTAAGCTTTCAAGTCCAGAGCCCCATTCCTCTTAGGATTTATCAATAAATGGCTAAAAATGGTCTTTTCATTTAAAGTTACCTGCTATTTCCCTTAAATCAAAGACTTCTAAATATGTTTAATATTACATCTAAACAAAGGCTATCATTTGGGGTAGATTAGAAAAATGAATGTAACTTCCGGCCGGGTGGAATGAGGCGGTATAGGACATTAAGAGTTAAAAGGTAGTAAATCTTCTGATACAGAACTTCAAAATTCTTTTTATGAACTATAAATATTTGTAAATGAGATAACATTTTGCCCTCTTTTCAGTAAGTATTGAACAACAGCAACAGTCCTTCAGCCATTATTTTTTTTTGATGATGATAGTGATTTCAAATTAACACAACTATTTAAGATAATTAAAACTTATGGAATCAAGTAGAAAGTTTTTTTTTAAGAATCTGTAAAGATACATCATGGAATAAATTGAATTCTTTTTCACAATGAATTATAATAACTAAGAAAAAAAAGAAAAAAAAAAAGAACTTGCTTTGCACATTGTAATTTAAATTCATGCTGAAGAAATATAACTTGGTTAACTAAAATGAGTGAAAGTAGCAATTGAATTTTGAGTAAATGATAAAACACAACATTAGGGTTATCTTACCAACTGGAGACTGAACAGACTCAGCTTCGCCAAATGATACATCAGATACTATCACATCCTCAGGACCTGCAAAATGAACTTCTGACTGCTGGCTCTCACCAACTTTCTGTACACTGGCAATCCCATCAATTGTATCTCCAATAGGTTCTTCAGAATCTTTCTCCCTTTAAGAAAAAAAAAAAAAAAAAAAAAAAGACATGCTAAAGTTATCTTTTTATCAAGTTGAATTATAAAAATCTTTCTTATTGAAAATTAATTTATACAAATATTTAAAATGAAGACTGATTTAAAGGGGCAGGGCTGGGTTTATTGCCCAGTGCCTGAGGCATCCCCTCAAGAGGGAATGCTGACGGGATCAACGCATTTTTTGCACCCCCCACCCATGAGTCTTGGCTTGTGGATGATTCCACATTAATAGGGCCTTGTGCCTAACCCGTACATGGGGGGTATGTGGTAAATACCACTATAGTCAAAAAGCTAGGAGATTAAAACATTTGTATCACTTAAATTAATTTGGTAAAATTGGTCCCACATTAATAGAGCCTTGTGCCTAACCTGGATACATGGTAAATATCAACCATAACCGGGTTCAAGTGTTAAGCTATGTTAAGTATTCTATGTTATTTTTGCCTGTAGTCAGGATTGAACCTGCAACCCACAGATGATTATCACTTAAACTGCATTAACTCAACCCTTATATCCATTGCACCATGTTGAAAATTTAAATAATACTATGGGGATTTTCACATTTGCCTGGAAGAGTTATCTTCCCGCTGGGTTGTCGCTGGTTCTCACCAGGGGCTAAGGTATGTAAGCGGCTATTTCAAACGCCTCTTCCTCTCTTAGCTACATCTTCTCGGCTGAACCACATGGGTTAGTCATTTAGTGACTACACCCCAGTGGGGACCAGAGGCCCCACGAGGGGACTAAGTCAGTAAGTGACTTCGATTATATGAACTATGTGTAACTCTTTTTGTATGTAACGGATTCTCCAGTCCTTTTATCTCTACTCTTTATGTTATGTACATGTATGTTATTGTTCATGTATTAGTGTTTCTGTATCTTGTCATATTCCTGTGCTGTTATAAATATAAAATGTTTTGTCCCACAAATGTGTCAGATTCGGTTTGGTTTGTTTTATTTTACGGCATATCAACCTTAGTGGGTCATTTAATGCCGATAAAGTTTTGAAATAAATCAATTCTTAATGGATAATACAATTTTTTTATAAATACATTTTTCTATTTAACCCATAGATGGGACTGTAACAGGTACTACCACTCCGGGTCAGAGTGGACCAGGGAGCAATGGTGATGAAGGGGTGCTCCACATTCCCCAAACCTCCAGAACTGGAACCTCACCATCAGATAGAGTTTAATATCATTCCCAGGACATGTAGACCCGCAGCCACCGCCTTCAAGCACCCATATGATAAAAAGGGGTTGGGGCTTGCCATAAGGGCAATAGGGTTGGGAAAATCATATAGGTGCTAGGGCTTGACGTGACCAGCCGATTGATCGGAGGGGGCCTCTCCGACCGCCCGTCTAGCCCAAGATAGGGCCAAAGTGGAGTATTGCATGTCATGAGCTGCTCATCCACCTGGGCTCTATCCTTAAGCATCACGGGTCGCCACCCACGGCCAACAGGTGGCCCCATTGGGGGAGCCTTACCCCTCTGCAGAGGTGCAGTCGGTGCATTCTAACGCCCCAGCCGACAGGGCGACAAATGTGTCAGAGTTTGTTATGTTTCAACTAGTTATGACTTTGTTATAACCTTGAACCTTACATTAAAAACCATCAAACAAATGAAATAGATGATTTGGCTAAAGAATACGTACTTTAAAGTGGAAGTGTTTTGTATTTGTTCTGTATCAATACTGTCCGTCTTATTTAATTTATCTGCAGGGGCTGATGCAGATGTTGCTGACACCGTTGTTGTTGTTGCTGCTGCTGTTGCTGTTGTTGTCGTCGTTGTTGCTGCTGCTGCTGTTGCTGTTGTTGTGCTGGTTGTTGTTGTGCTGGGTGTAGATACAGCTGTACTGGAGGCTGGAGCTGCTGCACTATTAGATCCGCCTATAAGATTCTTGTTATAGGATGAATTTTTCTGCAATTCTGTAGCACTTTGTATGCATTTGAACCACCTAAAAGAAAAGTTAAAAAATAATAAAATAAAACCAATTATTTCCACAATTCATTAGACCTATGAATAAGTTGTGTGGCAATAATAAGCAAGTCCATCCATCTATCTATCTATACATATATTACAATGGTATATACAGGAATAACCTACTCGAATTTCACCATAAGGATCTTCAGGGTTATATCCACTGAATTAATCAAGATATCGATTAATTGCAGTTAACTGCATGAGTGTATTTTGTGATTACAAAATTACAAAATCACAAAATACCCTTGTGCAGTTAACTGCAATTAATCTATATCTTGATTAATTCAGTGGACATAACCCTGAAGATCCTTATGGTGAAACACGAGTAGGTTATTCCTGTATATTCCATTGTAATAAATTCGCTCTACTTACATATTGAGCACTTTATATTTGTTAAATCGCTGTCTTATCATTGTGAAACTTGTATCAACTAACCATTGAGACCAATTTCACCAGTAAGTCACCATTTTCATATATAAAATCATATATCTATACATATATTAAGGGCAGTTATGTGTATGTATGTATGTCTGGCTGAAACTACGAAAATAAAAGAATTAACAAGAAAGTAAATATATAAAGACATTCACTATTACCAGACTTTGCTTTTTGAGCAAAAATAATGAAGATTTGATTTATATTCGTAAAGATAATTAAAAAAAAATTAAATAGTAACAGTATGGATTTTCTTTTTGTGTATTTAATATTTTAAATAGGAGAGACTGATTTTTCTTTTCAGAATGTTGGTGTACTTTTTTTCTGACACCCCACCAGGTCAGATCAATGCAAGGTCTTTTTTTACATTTAGTAATAATGGATATGCAAGACTAACTCTCTGCCTCACCTTCTACCCAGGTGATGCTGGGTAGTCACTTCCAGTTTCTACATAAAGCTAAAGAAAAACTACTATAATCAGAATCAATTTATGCATTATCAGATATTATATTAGATATGGCTGGTTGCTTATCTTTTTTTTATTAATAGTATTTTCAAAATAATTTAAAAGTAAAAATTGCAGATGCTTTAAATTAAAGGAAACTCTTACGGTAATCTGAACATTAGTTACATAAATGAGAGTAATCTCCCCTTGTTTGTTTCACTTTGAGGAAGCTGTCTGTTTTGGTCAGCCATTTTCATTTCATCGTAAATCTAAACTGAAAATACAAATTTGTTCGAATCAATACAACTGCATGTTTTAAGATGAAAATATCATAAGATGTGTTCTTAATAACAATTAAGTTCATTTCAAATAACGTGCAAGCACAATTAAGAACACATTTTATGATATTTTCGTGTTAAAACATGCATTTGTATTGATTTGAACAAATTCGTATTTTCAGTGTAGATTTACGCTGAAATAAAAATGGCCAACCTAAACATAGTGAAACAAACCAGGAGAGGTTACTCTCATTTATATAGCTAATGTTCAGATTACCACTCTTACTATACCTATATGAACAGGTACTGTTTCATAGTTATCAATTTTACATCTTCAACATAAACTGATAAGTGAATAGTTATCAGCAAAACTGATTATCTTAATCAGATGAAATATTTTTTTCAGATTTGTACAAATATGCAATGACAATTGAAATATCTTTTTATTTAAAGTAAAATACAATTTATAAGAATAGCAAGCCATTAAGATTTTATTTAAACTATTTCAAAATGTATTTTTCATTTTATGTTTTTCACAATTTGATTCTGTTGAAAATCTTACTTTTTTTGGTCTTCTAGACTATGTGCTGTAAGTTGATAAATCTGTGGTCCTGTATTTGACGTATTGACAACAAAGAAACCCTTTTTATCTGTAAAAGAAAAGGAAAGAAAAAAAAAAGAAACCATTTAACTTTCATGGTAATATACAAGATGTGTCATAAAAGTATCAAGATTGAAGCTGTATTTACCAAGATAGAAATGAACAATGAATGGAATGTTAATTTTTTTCAGAATACAAGGTGTGTCATGAAAGTGCCAAGTTTGAAGCTGTATTTACCAAGATAGAAATGAACAATGAAGGGAATGTTAATTTTTTTCGGAATACAAGGTGTGTCATGAAAGTGCCAAGTTTGAAGCTGTATTTACCAAGATAGAAATGAACAATGAAGGGAATGTTAATTTTTTTTCAGAATACAAGGTGTGTCATGAAAGTGCCAAGTTTGAAGCTGTATTTACCAAGATAGAAATGAACAATGAAGGGAACATTAACTTTTTTCAGAATATAAGATGTGTCAAAAAGTACAAAAAAATCTTGGTACTTTTTAGACACCTTGTATAAACATTAGTAATATTACTCAGTTGGTATAGCATCCACTTAAGAACTACAAGGTTCCAGGCTCAATACCAGGTCTTACCTACTCAATGGACACCCTGAGTAATCTGATGGTAGGTGTGGTGCTCCACAGTGGATACAAAAAAACAATATCCCTGGTCTATTGCTAGTGAAAAGAGGAAAGACTCCCTCGCTGTCTGGTTGATACCGACAATAGATCACTCTTTACTACTACTACTACTACTACTACTGTATTTGACAGCATATAAGACGCACCCCCATTTCAGCAGGTCAGATTCAGGAAAAAAAAGTTTTTAGTGTATTTAAGCATATATTGTTGAAAACAGTCTAGCTGTGTATTACACAAGCAGACACATAGCTGTATAAAAACAATACCAGCAATAAAATAAGGATGCAAGGAGTTTAGGGTAGGTAAAAGTACCGAGCGTAAGCTGGGTTAGTGAGCATCATAGAGAAAATTAGTCTAGGCCTACGGGAGGTCTCAAACTTCACCTGCAATGTATAAGACGCGGGGTAATTCTTTGAGCCAAAATTTTGGGGAAAAAGTGCATCCTATATGCCGTCAAATACGGTAATCTTGCAATACTTTAAAATATTTTTGTTTTTTGATAAAAAACTGAACATGATAAAAAATTAAATAACATCTGATTAAACAAAAAAGAAATAAATAAGTAAAGCTTCTTCATATGCAAAGAATGCAATTAAGTGCAGCTTCTAATATATACGAAAATGTGGATATAACAACACAAACAGCTAAATTCAATTGATATTTCGCCTCATTATTGGCTGAAGCTTTCTCAAAACTTTATTGCAATAAAGTTTTGAGAAAGCTTC
This sequence comes from Doryteuthis pealeii, assembly GCA_023376005.1. Taxonomy (NCBI): domain Eukaryota; kingdom Metazoa; phylum Mollusca; class Cephalopoda; order Myopsida; family Loliginidae; genus Doryteuthis; species Doryteuthis pealeii. The sequence continues at coordinate 96,868,102 of CM042158.1, read as the reverse complement.
AGCCAATAATGAGGCGAAATATCAGTTGAATTTAGCTGTTTGTGTTGTTATATCCACATTTTCCTCTGTTCTCAACCACATTTTATCGGATTTATTCAAATCCTTCACTCCTCATAGAGAAATGTGTATGTAAATAGAAAAGAAATTTCTTACAAGTGCATGTGTAAATGCACTAAAATTTTCAAATACTTCATTTCCCCCTTAATGTCAATGTAATATCTTTATGGTAAAACATTTGCACATTTTAATATTGTTTTGATTTTTATTTACAAATAAAATTATACAATGCATTTATTCATCTAAATGATATGACAGAAAAAAATTTTGTGATATTTTTTTTATTGAAACTAAATATTTGTATCAGCATAAAAATGGACAATTTTTTTAAAAGCTTTTAGATTCAACCAACGTATTAAGTGTAGGAATATGTGACATTAAACGGTAAAAAAAAAAATTCATTTTATGCTAATGCAGCTATTTAGTTTAACCATGACTGAATACCAGTGTTTATCTATCTTATTTTTGTCTGTAGTCAGGATTGAACCTGCAACCCACAGATGATTATCACTTAGAACTGCATTAACTCAACCCTTATATCCATTGTGCCATGTTGAAAATTTAAATAATACAAATCATCAAGCCTCATCTCAAAAATTCAAATAAAATAGATTCTGTTGCTAAAGAATTTTTTTGTATTTGTATATCACAAATATTTTCTTATTATTTATATGCATTTGTATACATGTGTGCATATATGATAATATTTGAAAAAAAAAAGTGGAAGTGAATCCGACAATATGTAATATCATGAAAAATTGAAAAAACACAAGTTCATAAACGAATGTTTATTTCGCTTATGCTGCATTGTTTTGATCTGTTTCGATAGATCTTCATCAGAGCTTTCATTAGTTTGAGGAAAAATAAATTATTATTAAAGATAAGAAGTCTGCAAGCCTCTGTTCCTTTTTGGTCGATCTTGAAATGTGTGAGAGAAAAAAATCTATTATCTATTATTATATCTATTATATATGATAATATGTTATTATATCTATTATATATGATAATATGTTATTATATCTATTATATATGATATATGTTATTATATCTATTATCTATTATATATGTTAATATGTTATTATATCTATTATGTTATATATGTTATATATATATCTATTATATATGTTAATATGTTATTATATGTTATTATTATTATATATGTAATATGTTATTATATCTATTATATATGTTAATATGTTATTATATCTATTATATATGATAATATGTTATTATATCTATTATATATTATAATATGTTATTATATCTATTATATATGATATAATATGTTATTATATCTATTATATATGATAATATATTAATATGTTATATATCTATTATATGATAATATATTAATATGTTATTATATCTATTATATATGATATATATTATTATATATTAATATATTAATATGTTATTATATCTATTATATATGATATGTAATGTTATTATATCTATTATATATGATAATATGTTAATGCTATTATATATGATAATATGTTAATGCTATTATATATGATAATATGTTAATGCTATTATATCTATTATATATGATATGTAAAAGTAAAATTTAACTTACTTGTGGCATCATTTCTTGTTATAATATTGCCAATTCTTAAAATAGGGCTGTGTGTATATTTTTGTGGTTCTGAACCCTGTACCATAGTTGTGTCATGGCACTTGAGCACAAGCCGGTCGTCTTGCTTCTGCAAGAACACTAGTAAGTCCTCTAGTAACACAACATGTAGATCAATTGTTTTATTTCGTGACTGGTTGATATGCCAGGTTAGGAAGCCATCATGGATCAATTTGTGTTTTGTCAAATCAATTTTCTGAAAAGGAAAAAAAAAAAAAAAAAAGAAAAAGAAAAAAGGAAATTTTAAAATAGTTTTAAAATATGAATGCAAATTCTCAACAAAAAAAAAAAAATTTTTTCAAATCACTCAAGTAAAGAAAGCAAACTGGAAGGAAAAAAAAAAACAAAAAAAAAACAAAAACAAAACAAAAAACAAAAACAAAAGAATATGAAATAACACACAAAAAAAATTATTAAAAAAATGTAGAAAGAAAAAAGTAAAAAAAAATAAAATAAAAAAATAAAAAAATAAAAAATCATTGAATTTTTATGAGATGATTTTTTCTATTTTGAAGAAAAGAAACAAAATACTAGAGTTGAAATCAAAAGTTTTGCAATATTTTGATATGTGCTAATTTGCATATGTATATCATGTGACTGAATCAGCTAAAACTGTGGGAGGTACTTGCTGTGGTTGGTAATATAATGCTAGTTGGTGCACTGACATGTTTTGTATAGCTTCACTTAATATTTGATTTGAAAGCCACACAGATGAATGTGCAATGTAGTCTAATTGGGAAATTATACTTTACAAGTTTGAACTGTGGAAGAAACTAAAAAACATTTGTTGTGTGAAAGGTGAAGGTGTAATTTGATTGAGTTTCAAGAACCTTGATGATCAGATAAGGTCAGACAGACCTAACACTGTGGATTTTAAGGCCATGCTCCAAATCATAAAATTAAATCCGGTAACACACAGAGAGTATCAGGTGAGACCAGTGAGGTCTGTCACCTTCATGATCTTGGTAAAAGTATCCAGAACTGCTGAACTAGTAGTGTTATGCCACTACCATTCACATCCATACATTTACACATTGTAAACCCTTTTTCTGTTGTTGTTTTTGGTAACTAACTTGTTCCTGCAACTTGTGTAATTGGGTTGTACACGTGCACAAGTCATGTGAACACCATGTCCCTTTGCCGTGTCTTTGGATCAATTGAAAATATCTTCAACAACGAGCACACAGAAAAGACTCCAAGTAAAGACGCATCTCCAATTTCTCCATAGCTGAACATTTTTTTACCTCCTCTTATTTATGGTCTGTTAAGAAATTTGAACTTTTTCCTTTGTATTATTTTGTAAACTTGTTCGTTTGTGTTCATCAATACATATATTTATTGTTCTAATTCATTCCATCGTCTTCAGTTTTTTCCTTTATTGTTTATTGTTTTCGTAGACTGTATTGGTTAAACAATCTATCACTCAAACTAACAGCACAGAATAAGTAGTATATTTAGATTCATTTATTTTAGCTCAAGTAATGCATTATGTTACCTTAATAGAATTTCTCATGACTCTGTAGTTAAACCAGGTTGTGTGACTGATAAATATATATTCACATTGTATCTTATTCATAAGTAAACAGGACTGTATCATAACATTTTATAAGCAAAGAGAAATGATAAAAAGATAACTTACTCTGAATTCTTCATCAATACCAGGAAGATTTTCATACTGTCTTTTATCCAACCGCCTTTGTAGTTCCCTAAGACGGTGGTGGTTTTCACAGTCCTGTACAGCTTGGTTGACAAACTCTAAAATACGCTTACTCAGCTTCTGTGCCTTTTCAAGCATCATATATTCTTCGGTATTGGCTAAGAGTGAAAGATAAAAGCAAGCATTAATTTTGGTAAATTAATTATTTTAATGAAATAGCATTAATCAGAAATTAACCTTTTTGAAAGCTGTTTCAATATATTTTCCTCAAAATTACTGTTATGAAATAAGTTAAAATAGATGGGGAATTATTCCATTATACATTTATAAATAAGTGGTTTATTTGCTTCATTTAGGGTGTGGATGAATATCTTTATCACAAAAAAAAAAAAAAAATAAAAAAAAATGACCCCAACAGGGCAGACTGTATATTAAATGAAAACCATTGATGTTAATGTAGCAACTCTTCCTTTTTTAATTAGATGCATTTCGAGGTAAAAAATTCAGGATAGAAAAGAAAATGTGACAAAAAGAAAAAAAAAAAAAAAAAAATGAAAGAAAAAAAAAAGGTTAATTTTTAAATAAGATGTGTTTCTTATGAGAGAAAATATATTAAAAAAGAAAAAAAAAAAGTTTTCTTACTGGTAGTATATTTCAGCAGGTTTTCTATAAGTAGCCGGTATTTTGTAAGGCGTTGCATTTCTGCTGGAATGAGATCTTTCAGTTGTAAACGCCGACACATACTACTTGATTCAGCATCCTTTAAAGAAAAAGTTTAGCAAATTAGTTATTTATGAAATATTAAATTAAAAAAATCATTCGGAACTTTATCAGCAATAAAGCTAATAATTGCACTCATAACCCATTTCTTTCCACTTGGTCTGATGATCAAATAGGTGAAAAATTGACATCTCTATTTACAATGTCTATGCTATCCTAATTCCTACAACTAAAAATAAGTAAGTAAAGTTGACGGGGCGGCCTAAAGTCGGCATCAGCCAATCAGCAAGGGAGTCTATCCCCTTTCACTAGCGCTAGACCAATGAGATTGTTTTTTGCGTCTGAGGTGGAGTGGCACATCTACCATCAGCTCCTTACTTTACCGCACAGATCCCTGTGCTAATTATACGCCGAGTTGGCGAGGGCCGATATCGAACCAGGAACCTTGTGGTTCCTAGTCCAAGACTTTACCGACTGAGCTAAACCCGTTCTTAATTCCTACAACTACTTGTCCAAAAACAACACTGATTCCTCAAACAAAGCCTGCATCATAATCTCATCCCCATAATCTCAGGGTCAAGCATTATTACTACTGAGGTTGCTCAAGTAATACCTCATGATATTATCAAAATCTTTGTCTCAACTTGGAGCGACACATCCAGGCACTTGATGTTGTAGTAAAGTAGGCAGAGTGGCCTATTGTCAGTATCAGCCAGACAGCAAGGGTGTTTATCTCCTTGTCCCTAGTGCTAGACCAGGGAGATTGTTTTTGCATCCGAGGTGGAGCACCACACCTAACATCAGCTCCCCACTTTACTGCACAGATCATGCGCTGAATTGGCAAGGGCTGGTATTGAAACTGGAAACTTGTGGTTCCGAGGCAGATGCTCTACTGACTGAGCTAAACTGGCCCCTTGTAAGCTCCTAATAAATTGTCATTCTTTCTCTCTTGATGATGAGATCAGGATTCTGGGCAATTAACATGATCTTGGAGGGAAAAGCATGACAATATGTCAAATCTACTGTAATGTTTCAATCTGTATAATGATGATTTACTGAATAATCATAAAACCCTTCTTAATATAGGAGACATACATATCTCACAACGAAAGGCTAGGGGAGTAAACCCCCGAAAACAAATCAGGAGCCAGAGCCCCTAAAGGTGGTGTAATGCTTAAATCCAGTGTTACCCATCAACTCCTGCAACATTACCGTTGCCAAACTGCATTGGTACCTTACCTTTCCTTTTGGATCACACCAGCAGTGTGGAGAGGGGGGATTTGCTGCATGGGCAACAGCTTATCCTCCATGCGAACAATGTAGTTCAAAAAGAAAAAAAAAAAAAAAAACCCAAAAAAACAAACTTTGACACTGCTCCATTGTCTCTCATAAATGGAAGGCTGCCAACCAGATATCTCACAACCTAGTTTGGTCATGGCAGGAGCACTATTCATGTAGAGTGTCTTGTGCACAAATAGCCAGGTGGAGCCCATCCCACTCCAAGTCAACAATGGGTTTGAATACAGTTTACCTTCTCCTAGACTGGTTGCAATACTTAGTATTATTCAGACTATTGTCCTCATCTTCATTGTTATCTGTACAACGTTTCGGCTGATGTACCCTCCGGCCTTCTTCAGGTATTTCTTGGACTCTGGAACCTTCTTGTCATAATTGGGAACCATCATGGAACTTTGAACCTAACCCTTTATTCAGTCCATGGGGGTATCCTGTCCTCATTCCACTAACCATAGCTAGGATACAGTTGTTAAGCTGTGTTAATTATTATTCTATGTTACTGCTGCCCCTGACCAGGATTGAACCTGCAGTCCAGAGATAACTGTCACTTAGAACTGTCTTAACCTAACTCCTCTATCCACTAGGCTATGTGTCCAAGAGAAATGGTTGCAATACCATTGGTTAAAGAGCCCAGTTTACCCTACTATTTATTATAGTAGTTATTTTGATTTTTAAAAAATTTTGTGTGTGTGTGAGAGTAACAGCATTCACCCGACGTGTGTTAAGCCAGCTCCGCATGTGTATTCATGTGCGGAGTTTCTTTGGGATTGATGTCTGAAAGCGATCCCCAGCCAAATTCGTGTAACAGGTTTGAATTAAGTTTTCCTTCTCCTAGATAGGTTGTTATATCAAGGTTAAAAAGCCCGGTCTGCCCTACTATTTACCCATAGCTAAAGGGAGAATAGTTAGATGCATGCCATTCTCAAGAGTATTGGCACTATGTGAAATACAAACAGTCTCATTCAGGATTTAAACTTGTGGCCACTTTCTACAATAAGTTATGCCACAAGAGCTTCCTTCTTGACTATTACCATTCTATACTGCCTCATTCCGCCCATCAGGAAGTCATATTCGTTTTCCTAATCTGGCCCAAACAATACACTTTGTTTAAATTTAATATTAAACATAATTAGAAGTCTTAGATTAAAGGGAAATAAAAGGTAACTTTAAATGAAAAGGCCATTTTTAGCCATTCATTGATAAATCCTTATAGGAATGTGGCTCTGTTAATATCACACACACAAAATTAGGATTCTTGTTACTTGACTATTTAAATGGATAATATCAATGAAATAATAAGACTTCTTAATGTTTCTACTTTATAAAAACGCACCCTCCACCAAAAAAAACATGGTTTATACTCACCATTAAAAACTGAGCAAGTCTCTGGTCTTTCCTTTGTTTTATCCGAAGTGTTTCAAGAGCTGATGACTGATTTCTACAGAAAAGTGCACAGTTTTTTTTAAATTCTTCTCCAAATTCTCCATCAAACTAAAATAAAATTAAGCAGAAAAAAAAAAATATATGAGAAAACAATACATAAGGTATAATAAAATTTCCCAAACATTTAGTTAAATTAAAACATCAGTAATATATATATATATATATATATATATATATATGAACCCCTCCCTCACATATATAAGAGCATCTAAAAAATAACCTACCTCATAGAGGTTCTTCACGGAACAAATGAACATGCCACTATTAAACACACTCGCCTACCCGGATTTTAACAGCATGTTAAACCCACTATAACACTTGAACTTTTATAATTCTTCTATAATGCTCCCTTTCTAATAATCTATCAACAATTTCTTCAAATAAGAAATTTTCTCCTGAAGATGACCGAAGGTCGAAACTAGTTGAGAATAAACAACATACAAGAAATATTCCTGATTATCTTAATAATTTTTGTTCACACTATATATATATATCTCGCAGTTACCATTAAATTCACCAAGCAAACAATGTAAAATCTTATTTACTTCTGGATTTTTTTCTAAAACCGATTTAAAAGTGCTCAACATAAAGAGCTAAATATACATTTAGAATCGAATGGCTTAAAAACTACCGACTTAAGTTTCTTGCAGTAATGCTACTGCAAGAAACTTAAGTTAGTAGTTTTTAAACCATTTGATTTTAAATATATATATATATATATATATATATATAATGAAAGTTAAAAATTCTATCAAATAAAGCTGCAAGAATTATTCAGTAATCTTCACAGAAAGAAACAATGAATGAGTTTTTTCAAAACATCAGATCAATAATATTTAAAAAATCTTGTGGATTATGTTTTATAAAACAAGTGTAGCATATATAGTTGAGTATCATCTGATACTATCCAGGACTATTTGTTGATTCTTGCAGCTGGGAATTGTAGGTATACCAGTTGGCTTAGGTCTAGCCTTGACCAACTATTCACACACACAGAGTTTGTATCTTGTGCATAGTGCAACGCCTCTAATATTTTAATAAAATTTAGGTCTCAGAAAGTCATCTGATACGTGAGTATATACAGTAATTTATTAATTATAAAAATAATATGCTTGATAGGTCAGCTGTTAATTTTTATGAAAATCAAGCACAGTTACCATGCTGAGTATAAGTAGTAAAAGTAAAGTTGACAGGGTGGCCTAATGTTGGTATCAGCCAGACTGTGAGGGAGTCTATCCCCTCTACACTAGTGCTAGACCAGGGAGATTGTTTTTTCGTTTGAGGTGGAGCACCACACCTACCATCAGCTCCTTACTTTACTGCACAGATCTCTGTGCTACTCATGCGCTGAATTGGCAAGGGCTGGTATCGAACCAGGAAACTTTCAATTCCTAGGTGAGTGCTCTACCGACTGAGCTAAACCACCCCTAAAGTATTAAAAATCTATATATGAATTTTATAAATAAAAAGTTTTTTTTTTTCGTAATGATTTATAAAGACTATAGAGTAAGAGAAAGATTTATTACTCTTTTTAAAAGAATGTCTCCAACGCCTGAAATCAATGGATTTTCTTTTCGTCTCGCTTTCATTGCCTCATTCAATTCCCCTGTGACAAAGAGAAAAAAAAGAAAAAACATTAAAACTCACATTTAACAAATACAATTACTTTGAAAAAACAAAACAAATAGTATTTATACAAGCACCTTTGTAAAATGGGTCATTTTTATTTAATTTCTGATACAAAGTCAAGTAAAAAAGTAATGCCATTTTGTTTAGGACAGGTATAATTACCAACACATGAGCACGTATCATACATCAAAATGAAGCTGGTCTTCTGTGGATCACACCTCTACTTCTCCACATAAGTGAGTCAAAAAGTAATGCCATTTTGTTTAGGACAGGTATAATTACCAACACATGAGCACGTATCATACATCAAAATGAAGCTGGTCTTCTGTGGATCACATACCTACTTTTCCACATAGTCACTGTTTCTCTCAATAGCAATGTTCCACCTTTGAATGAGAGCATGTAACCCTGCCTCGTAAAATTCTGTTGACTGTTCTTTGAACCAATTCATCACTACAGATTTCACTTGCTCATCACTGGAACAATGTCTGCCACTCAAACCTTTATGGAGCCAAAGAGATGATAGTCTGAAGGTGCTAAATCTGGTGAGTATGGAGGATGCGGTAAAGTTGTCCATCTGAATGAGGTGATTTTCTTCCATGTCCTGATGCTTGTGTGTGGTTGAACATTGTCATGTAGAAGGAGGATATTATCGATTGGCAAGTTGGGTCTTACTCATTGGATTCTTGCTCTGAGCATTGTCAATGTAGGCCTTAGTTTAATAAAAAAAAACTTCACATGAAATAAAGAAAATGGCATTACTTTTTGAGATGGGATATTTTTATAATCATATATATATATATATATATATATATATAAAGTGCTCACATTCGAAACTGTTGCATAACTTTTTTTTTTCTTTTTTGCAACATCAAGGTTTTTGTTTTGAACTCGTATGACTTTTGTCTCCGATCTTAACAACATGAAGTATAAACAAGCTCTGAAGATGGTTTTTATAAAATCGAAATATTGTTCAATATCAGCTATGAATATGTTATAAAATGTTTTCACTTTAACAGCATTTTGTGGTGTTTTCATATTCTTTTTTCTATACTTATATATATATTGATTTTTCTCGATTTGTTTAGCTATACATTTAATAGGTATTCCCGCCTAATTCATTATTAATTAATTAATTTTCAAAATTAGGTACGACTCCAATTAAGCACTTATTCTCCAAAAAATTATCGGCAAAAAGCCATTCTAAACAAACCTTGTTTATATATATATATATTTTAGTTTTCCTTCATCTCTTTGTGTTGTTTGTTTATTCGAACAGTTTTTAGCTGATCTTTTCTTTGACTATCACTAAAGGATTAAAGTTTTATATCAACAATGATAAACGTAATAATTGTACTAGGAGTTTGATACATATAACTGCTATAAATAATATAGCACAAATCTCATTTATTCATTGATAGATATCATCATCAGGTCATGCTGATAGCACAAGTGCCCGTGACTCTCTTGCAAACCGTCCCTTTCGGTCATCATCCCCACCAAACCCTCTGTGCAGCATCTAGAATCTGCACAAAGCTGATAAATGAATGTTTTTGCTGGTCAGCCGACATTGGTGTATTCACGAGTAAGTGTCCACAGGAGAACATCGCTTATAAGTTTGTCCTCACTTCTCCAGCATGTCGTGTCTGTCTTATTCAGATGGTTTGTGCGATAGATATACAGAGCTTCTAGATAGCAGGTTGCATTGACCAGATCCATGTAGTACACACCTACCCCCACACACGAGGCCTACGTGACAAGGAACAGGTACTCCAACTCCACCCTTTCCTGTGATTTTGACAATTCCACAGTTCTTTCCACAACACCAAAGCAAACACACGTAACTCCAATTCTTTACTGAAACTCAATATTTTGTTACCGCATGAAAACTTTGAATTCTTTTTATCGTATTGTAAAATTGTTTGTTTGTATTACATGTTCATCAATATATATATATATCGTTCCTGTTGAATCTATTGTCTTCAGTTTTCCCTTTTTTCGTTCGATTGTTTAATGTCCTCATAGTCCGCCTGGTTAACCTATCTGTTGGACCTTCGCAGACAAGAGAAGGCAGAATAATCATAAAAATTACAAATAGCCACACTGGACTTAAAGGGTTAAAAACTTTATGGTAAATTTACAAAAGAAAGGAAGAGTAAAGCAATAATTAATTTATACGTGTTAATTTATTAAGAGCCATTTGGCATTCAGACAAAATCAATATAGAGAGCTGAGATAAAGTTTGTACATAAAGAATAAAAATGCATTGATAATATATATATATATGTATATACTTACGATGAAGAGAAATTATTTTTTCTAAGTTTGGGAATAACGCGTTCACAAGATCCTGGGGTATATGCTCTGTTTTCAGCATTGGTTTATGAAATAATTGGTCCAGGATTTTCATGTTTCTCATGTGGGCACGTTCAGTGTGGAGTAGTTCTAAAAAGTAGAAAACAAATATTTTCCATTGATTATTAAAAAGTGACAAGGTAGAGGAGAGAAAAAGAGAGAGCACGATGGATGGATGAAAGAGAGAGAGCACGATGGATGGGAGAGAGAGAGCACGAGGATGGAGAGAGAGAGCACGATGGATGGAGAGAGAGAGCACGATGGATGGGAGAGAGAGAGCACGATGGATGGGAGAGAGAGAGAGAGAGCACGATGGATGGAGAGAGAGAGAGAGAGCACGATGGATGGAAGAGAGAGAGAGAGAGAGAGAGCACGATGGATGGAAGAGAGAGAGAGAGAGAGAGAGAGCACGATGGATGGAAGAGAGAGAGAGAGAGAGAGAGAGAGCACGATGGATGGAAGAGAGAGAGAGAGAGAGAGAGCACGATGGATGGAAGAGAGAGAGAGAGAGAGAGAGAGCACGATGGATGGAAGAGAGAGAGAGAGAGCACGATGGATGGAGAGAGAGAGAGAGAAGAGCACGATGGATGGATGGAAGAGAGAGAGAGCACGATGGATGGATGGAAGAGAGAGAGAGAGAGAGAGCACGATGGATGGATGAAAGAGAGAGAGCACGATGGATGGATGAAAGAAAGAGAGCACGATGGATGGAAGAATGGGAGAGAGAGAGACTGATGGATGGAAGAATGGGAGAGAGAGAGACTGATGGATGGAAGAGAGAGAGAAATGGGTAAAGAGAGATTGGTAGAGAAGAGAGAGAGGTAGCATAATGGGAGAGATAGATTGATGGTGAGAGAGAGACTGATGGTGAAAGAGAGAGAGACACACGCATGAACAATATTTTACCGTTAATCACTTCTTGTCGTTTCTTTTCCTTTGGTTTCATTTTTTTCAAACAATCTTCAGGTAGGATTTCATTTAGATGAGGTAAATCTGTTTGTACCTCAATATCAGAATCATCATTAAGGGAAGGAGTTGAGTTGATAGAGACATCATTAACAGCTTCATTGGAATTACTTGGACTGTCAAGACTCCTGAAAAGAGTAAGCTTTCTTTTGTAGAACTGTGATCAACATGACCATTAACAACAGCAACAACAATAAGAAGAAAACAATGAAGAAATATTCTAAAATCTAGCAGTGGGACAATTAAGGATTCATGCTGAAAAGAAATAAAATTGAATAAAAGAAATAATTTTAAATGAATTTTATGTTAAAATGCAATGAGAGTTAATGAGGCACCAGAAAGATAAAATTCTAATATTAATCTCACTGATAATAAATTGAATTCTGCTTCAATCAAAGAAAAAAAAAAAAAAAAAAAAAATTTGAGGAAAGAAATTTAAAAAAAAATCTAATGCTAAAACTAACTACACTTATGAGTTTAATTCATTCTGCTCGTAACAACAATTTCTTTGTATATCAAATCAACGTTCCCCCATTGAAATAAACTGAAATTGCCATTAATCCATTCCAGCCAATCACTAGCACTAGACCAAGGAGATTGTTTTTGCATTTGAGGTGGAGCGCCACACCTACCATCAGCTCCTTACTTTACTGCACAGATCCCTGTGCTACTCATACGCTGAGTTGGTGAGGGCCAGTATCAAACTAGGAACCTACTGGTTTCTAGCCGAACGCTCTACCGACTGAGCTAACCCGGTCCGTATACTCATGTATAATATGATTTTGCATATAGGTCTACCTATAAATCATTAATTTATGAAATTAATTTTTGAAATTTTGAAGGGCTACTCCTAGTCCTTTGCGTTATATTTGAATTTTAACCTTATAAAATTATTACTCATATATAGGCCAACACCAATGTTTTTGCACCCCCCCCCAAAAAAAATAGGTCTTCAAAATGTGCCCTACAAACAATCATAAGCAAGAGAAATTGTATAACCATAGCTTCCTAGATTAAGCTAAATATTCTTATGAAACATATTTGTTTTTTTAATCTTAACAGCAAATCTTAAAACTTAAAGATCTGAATTTGGACCTAGCTGAACATTTAGCAAAAGATTGAAGAAAGAATATTTATTTTTCATATTAAAAAACTTGCCTTAATAAAAAAAAAAAAAAAAATCATACATTTTACAAAAATAATATAGAATGGTGTAGGTGAGAGTAAATCAAGTTGAATGCAAATAAAACTTATGTGAAAAGTTAATCTATACATAAAAGCATAGAGTGACTCAAAGAATATTCAACCATCTTTTTTGTAGAAATTTACTTTTAAGAATTTAATTGAACAATTTATCAATGAATGCATCTATCTGGCTTCCCATACAAATTAAACTCATGGTTAACTAATTAATCAAAATTTAATTCAAAATAAATTGTCTTACAATTAAACCAACACAGGCTTCCACAAAATATAATCTATCTATATCTATCTATCCATATATAAAGGGCAGTTGTGTGTATATGTATGTCCGGAGGAAACTTTGAAAATAAAACAATTAATGACAAAGTAAATATATATACACATTAAATATCACCAGGGCTTGGTTTGTGAGCAAAAATAATAGAGATTTGATTTATATTCGTGAAGATAATTAAAAAATAAAATTTAAATGATAACAGCATGGATTTTTTTTTCATTTAATATTTTAGATATTAGACATTAACATTTCTTTTCAGATTAGCTGGATCAATGCAATGTCTATTTTTTTTTACATGAGAATTTGTGATGAACAAGCTTACTTACCTCCGGCGAAACGCATCTGCTTAGCTTGTCAGATTTTGCCTGAACTAAGCTAAAGAAGCATAGTCACCATTGACGAGCAGATTTATAAGGTGTGGTCTCGTTCGTGGCATGAGTATAGCGTCGCCCATGCAAATTATGCCGACAGTATAAAAGGAGCTTATTTCTTTGCCAGAGCAGCAGCAATCTAAGCATTGAGAGCGTGAACTTACTGCTACTAGAAGACACAGAATTTAAATGGGGAATCCCACGAGAATTCAACTCACGATTCAGTAATAATGGATCTGTGGGACTAACTTAAAAAAATCCCCCTCTACCCATGTGATGCCGGGTAGCCACTGCTAATAATAGATAATGATAGCTTGATAAAAAAAATGTCATCTATTAAAACTTTTGAAGTGAAAACTGGTGCCTTACAAACAACTACATTGCTAAATAGGATTGAAAGCACAAAAACATTGGCAATAATACAGAAAAAGCATAAATCATTGAATAAAAAAAAAAGAAAAAAAAAGTGTTGCTTTTAACTACATATAATAATCTATGTTTTGTTAAATGCAACAGTTCAAAATTTCCTAATAGTGATCTTTTTATGATATTAAATTGTTTTTCAAATGTCATAATTCATGTTGTCTTGAAAAATATAATGTTTAAAAAGTAAAGTCGACGGGGCGGTCTAGAGTCGGTATCAGCCAGTCAGCGAGGGAGTCTATCCCCTTTTCAATAGCGCTAGACCAAGGAGATTGTTTTTAGCATCTGAGGTGGAGCGCCACGCCTACCATCAGCTCCTTACTTTACCGCACAGATCCCTGTGCTACTCATAACACTGAGTTGGCGAGGACCGGTATCAAACTAGGAACCTTGTGGTTTCTAGCTGAACACTCTACCGACTGAGCTAACCCAGCCCGTCAATAATGTCAGTGAAGGAGTCTATCCCCTTTTCAATAGTGCTAGACCAAGGAGATTGTTTTTAGCATCTGAGGTGGAGCGCCACGCCTACCATCAGCTCCTTACTTTACCGCACAGATCCCTGTGCTACTCATAATGCTGAGTTGGCGAGGACCGGTATCGAACTAGGAACCTTGTGGTTTCTAGCCGAATGCTCTACCGACTGAGCTAACCCGGTCCGTCAATAATGTTTAACATCCACTAAAAGTCTCGATAATGGTGAAAAATCTGTTAAATATGCTTGACATTGGAAGAATTTAACAATATATTTGTAATGCTCACCAGAGCACACTAAAATTATAAAAAGATCATTGTTAAGAAGTTTTGATGTTATATTCAATGAAACAAATTTCAATGAATATTGGCTTATATATCTCAACATACACACATTATATATATATTCACCTTGTTTTTCATCAATTTAATAAGATTCTTCAATGTATTCATGAAGCAAATACTGTGAAAAATTTGAGATGATCATTAAAGTCTAAAGGAAAAGTGGATACACTTAAAGAAATACTGACTTAAGATTTCAGTAAATAGTGAAGGATTAAGTAAAATAGTAAAGAGAGAAAAAGAAAAGAAAAGATAAGTGATGCACAGTGAAGAGTTGGGAGCTGCCAATTACTTTGTGTAGTTTGATTTGCTTTTAATAATGTGTCTGGTACAAGACTTTATTTAAAGAGCATCCAAGGATCAGATCAAAGTTGTTATCAACAGCTGTTTGTGAGATGAACATGCTTTCCATTGCATCCTGAGAAAGTGAATTATGATTGGTGTTAGTATTATTTGAATTATTTGGACTATTGTCCTCATCTTTATTGTTATCTGTACAATGTTTTGGTCAATGTGCCTTCCGGCCTTTTTCAGGTATTTCTTGTTGAACTTGGGAGTCTTCTCGAACTCGGGAACTACCAAATCGGACAAAAAATACCTGAAGAATGCCAGAGGGCACATAAGCTGAAACGTTGTACAGATAACAATAAAGATGAGGACAATAGTCCAAATAATCCAAATAATACTAATTATCAAGCCTCATCTCAAAAATTCAGAGAAATAGTAATTGGTGTTATTTTTTTTTCTTTTTGCATAGTGATTGAGTTTTATTGGTGAAAACGGGCAAAAAAAATGCAAACTCAAACTTGTTTACAATTCATATCTTATTGAAAAAAGCAACTTTGTTTTTATGTACACTTTGTTTTGAAGACAGACAAAAGAATATAAAATATAACCATTATTCAATTTGATAATTATTAAAATAAACAACTTACCCATGTAAATCTGTATATTAAAGATTTGAACAATTTAAAATCTGAAATTTTTTAATTACTTTAATTTTGTGCAATTAAGAAATTCTCAGAATTATCTAAATAAACATTAAAGCTATAATCTGAATAGAAAACATGAAATTTCTGAAATGCTGGAAAAATCAGACCTTTCTATGTTAGATAAAGATGTTGCGCAAGAAAAAATTATATAAATAGAAAATAAAATTATTCAAAAGTTTCAGTCGATTTATTGCATTATTTTAGCATATCATGCTAGAACAAATATTTTCACTAGATTTGCTTCATTCTACACAAGAATTTCCAATACTTAGCAAGAGAAAGAGAGAAGAAAAACTCAAGGGGGGGAAAAAAAAAAAAAAATTTTTTTTTTAAAAGCCAATCTAATTATCATGCTTATTGACAGATAATAAGGATAACATTTAACCCATGATAATAAATTTGTAAGCATGGAGATGAAATATAAGACAAGATAGAAAGGATTGATAAAACAAAATTACAAGTAAAGCTGGCAGGCAAAATGGAAACTGCAATTGCCTTGAGAATTATTTCTGCGGCAATTGCTATAATTATAAATTGCAAATTAGCACTTAATTTTTTTTCTTCATTTCTCTGGTTATTTATTATAGTGTATGTGTGTGTGTATATATATATATATATATATATATATAAGAAAATTTGAAAAAACAAGTGTTCCGAAAATAGGATGAATTTATTTATCGATGTTTAAACATTTCGGTTTCTTTAAACCTTCATCAGGATGTATCTTGGGGTGAAGAAAATGATGGATGTTTTTATAGATGACAGGAGATGAAAATCTTTTTAGTTGTGACATCTTCTGTCATCTATAAAAACATCCATTTTCTTCATCCCAAGATACATCCTGATGAAGGTTTAAAGAAACTGAAATGCTTAAACATCGATAAATAAATTCATTCTATTTTCGGAACACTTGTTTTTTCAAATTTTCTTAATATTGTCGGATTTATTTTCCATATTTACTCCCATATATATATATATATATATATATATATATATATATATATATATATATATATATATACACATTTAAAAACTATTTTTATTCATAAGAAAAAAAAGAAGATAATCATGAATAATTAAAATTTGGGATACATGCCATAACAATAATAGTGGCATTCTGTTCTATATCTAAAAACAGGTACAAATGTGTGTGTATACATAATATTATACATAATGTCGGAGAGGCGTGGCAAAAACTGATGAGAAAAATAATTCCTGACAGTCAATACATTCTTATATCTCTTTTTGCTGAAAATAAAAGGAAAATCTCTGCTCTAAGTATAGAGTAGAATATTTGACCTGTGTAAACTTTAAATAATGAAGAATGATTTATGCTTAGTGATATAATAAATAACCATGAGTTATATTTCCAATATAAAGGGAATTTGGAAGCATTCTACATGACATTATGCATATGATGTATCTTAAAAATGATACAATGTTAAATTAATTGACAGATTTTCATAACAATCAACACTGCAAAATGTTTTCTCCAAGTTTTGTTTGGACAACTGAACACCTCAAGAAAACTTTAAAATAAAAATAAAAATGGGAGTTTCAATTGTTTTAACAAAACCTGGAATGTTAGTGACACTTTTCAAAGTTACTGTACAGATTTAACTTAAAAAACCTCTAAACTATTTAGAATTATTAAATAATACTCAAGTATTTAGAGTTTAGTATTGCAGTAGAGTTTATATTTAAATTTTATTATATGGTGTATTTATTTGTATAAAAAATGGTGTCATGTTCAATTTTGAAACCATTTGAATGATATTTGAAGGGTATATCCATATATTACATCCACAGTCTACACTCTTTCATATATATATGAGAGAGAGAGAGAGAGAGAGAGATTACTATATATAAATCATATCATGCACATATTATTGGAAACAATTATATATTATATATAAATGATAAATATCAATCCTATTTTTATATATAATATATTATTGGGAATAATTATATATTTTAGATAAACAATAATATATATGAATAATAAATATGAATCCTATTTTTATATCTAATATATTATTGGAAATGATTATATATTATAAATAAATGATATCATATATAAATAATAAATAAGATCCTATTTTTCAAATGATCTTATTAAGATTAAAACCTTAAATTATATTTTAGTGACTATTGATAAACCAGTTAATACTCAAATGGAAAGTTTATTTTAATAACTTAAAATATTTATTTAAAAATTAATTCATAATATTAGAAATGTCACAAAATTGTTTCATCAATTTTAGTCTGAGGTTCTCAGACAAGAAATTATTATTATAAACTGATTTACTGATTACTGTCCTTATTTTGGTTGTTATAGTTTAATAGTTAAACCATTTCAGCCATTGTACTTTTGTGTCTGTCATAGTTGATAACATTTTGGGAATTTCAAACAGGAAACCTTTATTCATTCCATGAGGGTAAATTGTTTTTATTCAAAATTTCCATGATTCCTGTAATTCGACAAAACTATACCCGATACCACCATAGACACACATATGCATGCACATGAACACATACATGTATATTATTACTGTACGCTATTCATGTTCCTGACACTAATACATTATTCTGTGTACTAGGCATGAGACTTTGATGAGTTGTGGTGCACCTGAGCACTGTACAGAAACGCGTATATTATTACTGTACGCTATTCATGTTCCTGACATTAGTACAGTATTCTATGTATTATACATGAGACTTTGATGAGTTGTGGTGCACCTGAGCACTGTACAGAAACGCATATATTATTACTGTACGCTATTCATGTTCCTGACATTAGTACAGTATTCTATGTATTATACATGAGACGTTGATGAGTTGTGGTGCACCTGAGCACTGTACACAAATGTGTATATTATTACTGTACGCTATTCATGTTCCTGACATTAATACATTATTCTATGTACTATACATGAGACTTTGATGAGTTGTGGTGCACCCGAGCACTGTACACAATAAATTTCATTATCAATCTACTTCTGTTTTTTTAAATAAATGGTTTGGTCTGAAATTTGCAAGTTACTGACTACAACAGAAAGCTGAAGGATAAAATGTTCAAAATGGTGTGACTATAACAACAATCAAAATGAGGACACTAATCAGAATACAATAGTGTATAATAGTAATTCATCAAATTGTGGTGGAAAAAAAATGAACAGAATTAAATCAAAGGTCTGTCATTGAATCAGTCATAAAACAAAAATAAGTTAGTATAGAATTAGTTACGAGAAGGAAAATACAAAGTACTTCCTATAAAAAATAGTTTACAAACATGATGAAAAAAAATCCCAAACAATTAATGTATTAACAAAATGATAAAGTGAAAATGAAATTCTTGAAAGAATTGGTTAGTAGTGATTATCATGACAATGTAAAAATGTATGTGATGGTTTCTTATAAAATGAACATGAAAATGAACACTAATTTCAAGAGAGAAAACAGTGATGTTGATAAAATAGAAGATACAAAATTATCTTAGATAAAATATATATTTTTTTCAGTCACATGCATTAAAGAATCAGTGTCCATTTTGCATGGAAACAGAACTGTCTTCCTATTTTGTTTTTCTTTTTTTTAAAAAAACAATTCATATTGTAAGGTGTTTATGAATTAAAAAATAAATTATTTTCAATAGTTGGTAGGAATTAAACATTGTGCTTAGATAGCATTTTGTTTATATATTATTTCAAGTGTTTCCAAATCATTTTTTTTTTTTTCAAATACAATTCATAGTTTTAATTAATAAACTGTTTCACTTTATTACCAATCAATAAATAGAGGATATTCAACACCTAGAGATGCTTACTGTTATTAGATATAAGTAATGATTTAAAAAAAAATTATTGTTTATGTTGTACCGGCCGTTCCTACAGTGGAGAATATACACCGGTTCTCACTATAAATAGTGAGACACTGAGTGAAAGGTTGTACTGTTACTGTTTAACGGCAAGCTAGCCGTTCCTGTACCATTATTGTAAATACACTTGTCTTATTTTACCCTACCTCGACTTGACTTCTTTTTTACTGTTGGATTAACATCACAACAGTTTATTAAAAAAAGAAATAGATAAATAACTACTTAAGAGATATGAATAAGTTTGCATTTAAAAGGTTTTTTTTTCCACTTGTCTCTTGTGGTCATAGATAAATTTTTATTTTTTCTAAATTTATTAAAAATAGAAATTATATACAAATGTTGCTATTATGATGAACTTACTCACTTCTCCAGAAATAATCGTAAATAAGTGAAAGGTTTTTAACTAGTACAGTATCTGCACATTGGAAGAATAGACACAAAGCTTATTTCAGTAAAAACATAGCATTAATATTTTATCCCTTTTCTCGTTTTTGACATAGAGGCTTAAAATACATTAAAATTACAATTTCCATTACTAGTTTCTATATTAATCTTTATTTCTCTCTACTTTTCAAAAATGTAAGAATGTTGTCAAAATTGATGGTACCAATAAACACTCTTGCTAAAAGTGCAGATATAAAATTAGATTCATAATTTTATTTAAAGTAGATACATAAAAGGGTGAAAATATTCACTAAGGGTCATAGAAAATTCAATAGATTTCTAATTCTAAAGATGAATTAGACTGTGCTCAAAAGAGGATAACTATAAAATAGTGCATAACGGAAAAGAAGGTATTTTGCTAAATTTCACAACTAGATATGTACAACAAAAACATTGAAATTGCAAATGTTCTTTGAACAATTGGACTCTTTTATATTGTTGATGTTGGTAGCAAAACATTTTGACCAATTTATATGTATAATTGAAAATATATATATATATATATATATATATAATTTAATATACCAAACTTGTTAGTAAACCTTTGCGGTAAGAAAAAATCTGGCAAATAGTTTGATTGTAAAAATATACTACCAAACATTACCTGTGGAGAAAAAAATATTTGGAAAAAAAAAAAAAAAAAAAAAAAGACCAAGATAGTTGTACCAACCGAAAATAATCGGTTGATACTATAATACTTGGCCAAAAGAAAAACAATTTATATATATATATATATATATATATATATATATATTCATACAAGAACCGCTAGGATATACTAAGGCTAATAAGCAAAGAGTGCTCAATACCTAAGTAGAGCAAATAATAAACCTATCTGACTCATTAGGTTTATCTTTATATATATATATATATATATATATATATATATATATATATATATAAAAATGGAATTGGAATTGAATCTGACGATATGAGGAAGAAAAGAAAGTACAGAATGGATAATAAAAGATGAATTTAATCAATATCATTTTATCATTCAAAATAAAATTTCACTCTGATGAAGGTCAAATTTTCTCTGTGTACAGAATATTTTTACATTTTACCATTATTATTTCATTTCATTTGTTTATTTAATGATAATAATAGTTTGAGTCGTGTACACATAGATAAACTGACCGAAACACGTGTAAGTGATATTGATTAAATTCATCTTTTATTATCCATTCTGTACTTTCTTTTCTTTATTCATTCTTCCTCATATATATATATATATATATATATATATATATATATATAATAAATAAATAAATAAAACTAAGAAAAAATAGTAAAAAATTTTTTTCTTCTTCAGAAAATGGTGATAGAAAAATATTTGGTAATATGTGATCTGGATGAGTCCATTTCAGTAACAGGGGATATATGGATGGAGGCATGTGGTGTAATGGTTAGAGTCATAGTTCAAATCCTGGATGACGCTGTTTGCATTTCACATAGCGCTAATACCCTTGGGAAAGGTATGGATCCAACTACTCTCCCTCTAGTTATGGGTAAATAGCAGGGTGAACTGGGCTCTTAACCATTTCTAGGTAACCAGTCTAAGAAGGAAAACTCTGAACTCTAACCTGTTAAACTCTGCACACGTGGGCATGTCTACAAAGTAAGAAAACAGCACTGCTCACATGACTTTCAGAAACATTTTTTCACGCTCAGAGTTGCGGAGACATGGAATAAACTGCCTGCGTCTGTTGTAGGTTGCCGAAGCACTGAGTCTTTCAAAGCCTCCATGCTTCCTGTAGTCTGCCGACACTAGACCTGATGCCACTCTCCACATACATATGCGCACACATACATGCATATTACTACTGTAAACTGTTCATGTTCCTGACACTAATACATTATTCTGTGTACTTGACATGAGACTTTGATGAGTTGTGGTGCACCTGAGCACTGTACACATACATGCATATTACTACTGTAAACTGTTCATGTTCCTGACACTAATACATTATTCTGTGTACTTGACATGAGACTTTGATGAGTTGTGGTGCACCTGAGCACTGTACACATACATGCATATTACTACTGTAAACTGTTCATGTTCCTGACACTAATACATTATTCTGTGTACTTGACATGAGACTTTGATGAGTTGTGGTGCACCTGAGCACTGTACACAATAAATTTCATTATATAAGAAATTGACTGTGTCGCATTCTACTCGTGCGGAGGGTTTGGTAGATGTATATATGTACCCAGATGATTCAATCTCAATACTTTTATGACACACCTTGTATATATTAGATGAAGGTTGAAGAATGGATTGGCTCAAAGGGTGAACTTACAACATCAACAATACCAAGAAGAGATTCAATTGTTCAAACAAAATTTCAATTGTTAATGACTCTTCTCAAAGTTTAAAAAAAAAAAAAAAAAAAAAAAAAAACATTAATAAAAAATAAAAAGAGAATCATGTAAAATTTATGGAATTTTAATGATTCAAATATCCATAATAATGCATATTGATACCAACAAAATATAAACATATTAAAGAAATGCATCATTAACCTTCTCACAAAAATGTTCTTAGAATAACTTTTTATAATAATTAAGCAATAAGTGAAAATACAACATAGGTGATCTAAGTATAGAGTGAGACAGTGAAAACTATGACTAATATTTGTACTAGTGAGTCAGTAAATGAGCAATGTGGGGAGAGTGTTTTACAAAGCTGGATCTTTCTATTTTATAATGTTTAAATTAAAATGAATAGCAAAAATATCTGTTGAGGATGCATATTGTTCAGAATAGAATTTCTATGAAAAAAAACCAAAAAAAAAACACAATTAAACTTGTTAAATGAAAATGAAAGTATTTAGTGATAAGACTCACTGTAAATTCCTTGTATACTGAGTCTTATAAATTTGAAACAAAATATACAAATGCAAACCAAATCCTCAAAAATAAAATAAATAAATAAATAAAAGATTTAATAAAAAAACAAACCCTTTAATCAATTAATTATTAAACTTGTAAAATAGATAAACTCATTCGGTTTAGAACTATTACACATTTCTTATTCATCTGATTCACTATAATTTAACCATACATTATATATATATATATATATATATATATATATAAAAAGATTCAAATTTAACTTAACCACATAAGTATTATACTTATAAAATTGATCAATTACAAATTATATTTGAATTATTTAAATAGTCAAATCTATATAGTGCCAAAAATGACCATATCTTTTATACTGTCCATCAAAAACATTTCATTATTATAGGATTAGTAGATAAAAAATATTCTTAAATGTGGCTTGTTCACACTGTCACACATAAATTGCACAATAATGCTGTTACAGAAGGCGGCCACACCTGAAATATTTTGTTCAAACTGAACCCGGATATAGAAGTAATTTTTACCACGCATCTTCTAGCTGTCTACAGAAAACAATATTCATTGAATCTTTTGTATTCCAGAACAAGTTAGCAATATATATATATCAAATATTAGCAACATATACGATCACATGCCTTAAGAGCATAAATAAAGGGAAAGCACTAATGTGGGGATATCATATACCTACCCAAAAAGCCTGTCGCTGAATTTCCTGAAAAATTCAACAACAATAATAACAGACATTGACACAAAGAAGTGAAGATAAAATAGTGTACAGGAATGAACGAAGAAAAATTTCCATTGGTCACAAATACAGAAGCAGGACTGTAACCCTTCCAACATAAATCCTAGCAGGCCCACATAAAGATCTAAGGTAGATATTTTAACAAAGATTTGGAAATCCAAAAACAAAAACCTTGCTTAGGAAAAATATTTTTGGTAAGAAAAATTCTAATAAATTTCCTAGGCAGTTGTTTATGAGGGGGGTGCTGAAAAGTTCTTGGATGGTCAAGAAAGGAAAGATCTACACCGGTGTTACTCAGTGATGGTACGTGTACCAGTATTGGTACACAAATCATCGACTGGTGGTGCATGATGGGTTTCCAGTTTTACATTACCATAATATATAACATGTAATGTAAAAATGAAAATGTATAAAATCTTTCAGTATTGTTTAATATTAATCTTTTCACATGTGTGATATGATGCAACAAATACTTTGAACTTGATTGGAAATGAAAGTTATGCACAATAATAATATGGCACAAATATAGTACTAGTCTGTGGCACATTGGAAAAATATCAAGTTAGTACACCACATCAGATATTTACCAATGGTTCTCAACCTTTTTTCTTAACCTATTGACCACCTTTTAATCCTATTTTACTCTGGTAGACAGCCCCATAGCCATTCGTTGTTTAAACATTCCATTGTATTTTTATAGTTAAATACATTCTACTTGCCTGGGTCCCAAAAAATGTTATATGGTCCCCGGGGGTCCATATGGACCCTGGTTGAGAACCACTGATCTAGACCCACAAAATGTTGGTTGGTTGGATTATTTTATGCTGAAAACACTGTTTTATTCATTCTTGATGGGTATTGAAAAAAATTTTAAACAATTTAAAAAAAAAACTCATTTTTTTCTCTATTTAAGCCATAGATGGTACACTAGCAGATACTAACACTCTGTGTCAGAGTGGATCTGGGTGTAATGGCAATAAAAGGGTTATTCCACACTCCCCAGAGCTCCAGAATTGGAACTTCACCACTAGATGCAGTTTAACACCCCCACAAAATGTACATGCTATTCTCTACATATTAATTCCACATTCCAACTAATTTGGCCCATTATTTCTCAACTTTCTTTAAGCCTACCAATTAAATTCAATAAATATTTTTAAAAAGGTCATGTTCTCCTTGGTTTGGTTGAGAACTTTCCAGCACCTATTTGTGTATGTGTATGTGTGTGTGTGTGTATGCATGTATAAAAGGACAGATTGCAATGGGTATATAATGAAAGTTATTCATTAAAAAAGTTTCATCTTCTTTTAAATTCTTAAACTTAGATAAATGACTTCAGAAATATTCAAAAATATTTTATCATTCCTTATAATTTAATGGGCATACTATTTCTCTGAATTTTTGAGATGAGGCTTGATAATTTGTATTATTTGTATTATTGTTCTCATCTTTATTGTTAAGTGTACAACGTTTCAGCCGATGTGCCCTCTGGCCTTCTTCAGGTATTTCTTGTCGGACTCGGGAACCTTCTCTTCTATCTTGTAGGGTACATCGGACGAAACATTGTACAAACAAAAATAAAGATGAGGACAATAGTCCCAATAATACAAATTAACAGGCATAGTTTATTATTTATTTTATAGTTAGAAACTCAACTATGTGTACAGATTCAAGATGGCTCCCTTTCTTTCTCTGAATTCTAACTTGGCCTGCAGTATTGAAAGGGTTAACAGATAAGAGACAAAAAGGGTTAAAACTTAATCAAGTACCAATAAATACATTCACTTTGAACACAAAAAACTAAATGTCAAGATCACTGAACAGTAAGAAGAAACAAAATCTAACACAAGTGGAAACATTCACAATAGAAATCACAGAAAAACATACATTTTCAAATATCTAAAAAGAAACACAAAACTTAGCATTTTAGTCTAACAGAAAACGAGGGTAATTTCTAGTAGCCAGGGAAAAAAAACATACATGAATAAATTTATAATGGAACTGATTTATTAAAAGCTACTAAAAAAAGATTTTATGTCAATAAAGAAGCAAAATACACAAATATACACAATTAAAACATTTAGGGGTGTCTGTACGACTAAAACTAATTCAACTCTTTAGCGGCGTTTAGTTTGAATGTACAGCACATACAAAATCAATTATTGTATTTTTGTAGACCCTGCTCTATAAACACAGAGAAGATATTAATAAATAAAATTTGGTCTTGTGGCAGAATTGAAGATGAAAAAAAAAATTTTTTTTTTTTTTAGTTGAAAGAAATTGTTTATGCTAAACAGATGAAATATAATTACTATCAATCAATTATCAATCTAAATAGTATCAAATGTAAATACAAGTCTTTGATAAAACTTGTTGCATTAAAATATAAATGTAAATTATATAGGAAAAAAGATAAGTAGAAACCAGAGAATATAATTTAAAATTTGTCTTTTTAAATTAATGTCTATCTGGTAATCTGAAGATTAGCTACATAAATGAGAGTAACCTCCCCTTGTTTGTTTCACTTATTTGTGCTTGTACATTATTTGAAATGAACATAATTGTTATTAAGAACACATTTTATGATATTTTTTCGTGTTAAAACATGCAGTTGTATCGATCCGAACAAATTCATATTTTCAGTTTAGATTTATGGTGAAATGAAAATGGCCGACCAAAACAGACGGCTCCCTCAAAGTGAAGCAAACAAGGGGAGATTACTCTCATTTATGTAGCTAATGTTCAGATTACCGATAGTCATGACTATTGTCATTTAGTGTTATTGAATTGCTTTAAATAGTGTCAATATAGTCTTCATTCAGTTTAAGGGAACTACAATATCTAGCCAATTATATACATAAATTGAATAGTTCCAATTCACCTAATGAGATATAAGCCATAACTGTGAAATGTTTACAAAGATATATTTTAATTAGAAACAACCAAATATATTTTATCTTAAAGATATAATATATTTAGTTGTTCTTACAGTATATTCTATTATTCTTTATGATAGAATATACTAGAAACTAAAAGATAGATACCTAATATTCTTTTCAGCCATTTACTTTGTTATTACAACATAGTGTAGATAGATTTTAAAGTAATCATAAAAAAAATAAATAGTGTAATATAGAGAAGGTGAAAAATGTGAATGGATGGATGGATGAATGAATGAATGAATGAATGAAAAGTAAAAAATGAGACCCATAATTACATTTGATGACTTCTCTATTTGACGTCTATTTACTAAGAGTAGAATATCATTATAGGCATGGCAAAATAACATCTTTCAATTAAGTGTGTGTGTGTGTGAGTGTGTGTGTGTGTATAGTTGTTGAAATATAGACAGACATAAATACACAAGAGGATAAAGAAAATGGATTATAACCAACCTGCCAGACTGTAGACTTGATGTAGATGAGCTGCCTGAGTTATTAAGTGCCTTCATTGTGTTTTCATCCATTTCTACATCACTCTTCGCCCTTCTTGTCCGCCGATCGCCCTTCTAAATAAAACAGAGACAAAAAAAATCCATTAAGTCATCAAGTAGGGTATGTTAACTATAAGATAACCTGATAGTAAAATATTTTTTTGTTTTTTTTAATGATACTAAAAAATTCTTAAAATAATAAAACGTTTAAAAAAGGTTAAAAAAAAAAAAAAGATTTAAAAAAAAATGAACACTTATACAATATTACACTATATTTTATATATTACTGAACAATAAATAAAAATATAATTCATAAAATTACTGAACAATATTATATTATTATATTTTATATATTATATTTCTAGAGATAACTGTCAATATAGCAATAATTCTTAGTACTAATATGAATTACAAGTTACTGAGCAACTGGCATTAATAGAAGTTACAGTATAAATCCTTGTAACACAATAATATTTCTATGTTAGCTATTGCAGTGTATTGACAGTAATATATTACATAATTACATCACAAGTTATAAACAATATTATCTGTAAACGTTTAAGAAATAAACAAAATATATTTATAAATTTTAAAAATAAAATACAATTACCGGATCTGGCCTGTCTTTTAAGCTTTCTGACCTGCCCAGATCAGTACCTCGTCTGTTACAAAAGAAAAGAAAATATCAATATTTATAGATCTATTTAATTTTAACTATAAAAGAGGGGAGAAGAAAAGAAAAGTAGTTTCAGGACTAGCTTTTAAAAAGATTTAAAAAAATAAAAAATAAAAAATAAAAAAAAGAAAGAAAAAAAAAAAAGGAGAAAAAAAAAAATCTATTCATTCAACATAAAACTATGCATTAAGCTAAGTCTTTCCAAATAGTCTATCACTGATAATGTTTATATATCTGTTCTTTTTTCTTTCTTTCTTTTATAATTCGTAATGTCCAGTACTGATGTACTGCACAATATTATATTGAACAGCCAGTCTTGACCCATATGATACTGAATGAATTGTACTAACTTTTGTTTACATTCATTTCAAAGTTAGGAAATTTTTAATGTAAAGAAGAAAGTGATAATTCTTTCCATTTTGTAATGCACATGTTCAATATTGATCCATGTATTGCTGAATTTTATTGACTTTTAAAAAATTTTTTTTTACTCCTGATAAAAAATAAATTTAAAAAAAAACAAAAAGTCCACTGAATATTCTATCAACAACTTATTTGACAATTTAATCAATGAATTAATAGCTGATATAGCTGTTGGCTTTGGAGATGATATCCAGAATGACATAGCTAGCTCTTCTGTAGACACCAGTGATTTGTCCAATTTCAAACTGGCTGATTTTTCAAGTAACTAACTGGAGCACTCCTTCATCACCATTACTCACAGGTCCACTCTGACCCAGAGTGGTTGTACCTGTTAGGGTCCCATTTCAGAGTTAAACAGAATTTTTTTTTATAAAAATAAAAAAATAAAAAATTGAGTTAAAAATTTTTTCTTCAAAACTATCACTATGAATCTTTCAAAACTTTGCCGGCATTAAATGACCTACAGGGGTTCATATGCAGTAAAACAAAATAAACAAATTAAGTGACTAATTAAATGTTTACCTTCAGAATGGTTGAACATTGCTGTTGATATTAAACCATGAACTTTTACAAATATTGTAGGTTGTAAATCTTTTTTTTTTTTCAATTTTGATTGATAAAAATAGAATGCAAGAGAGGACACAAGAACTAGATTTGTTTGTTTGTTTTATGG
The DNA here is from genome assembly GCA_023376005.1 of Doryteuthis pealeii. Classification (NCBI taxonomy): domain Eukaryota; kingdom Metazoa; phylum Mollusca; class Cephalopoda; order Myopsida; family Loliginidae; genus Doryteuthis; species Doryteuthis pealeii. Next base: position 96,839,125 of record CM042158.1, on the reverse strand, counting down.
CATATCAACCACGGTGGGTTATTTAATGCCAGCAAACCAAACAGCCAACAGGTAATCCCATTTGAGGGAGGGGTCTTACCCCTCTGCATAAGTGCAGGTATTCTAAAGTGCCAGATGACAGGGCTATGTGAAAGCAAACTATTTTGGTGTGAAAACACCCCAAGCACCTGTGTTTCTTACCTGTAAATTTCATAATAAATAACATGTATAAAAATCAAGTAAAAACATTTTTTGTTTGTGATGCTTGTCTGACAATGTCTGTTACTATGTTATTAATTGCATTTATTACAAACAATTTTCTATTCATCATCTTTTTTGAGTGAACCTATTTTTAAAAAAATATTATGTAATCAATTAATAGCCACATAGACATTTTTTAAAGCACAAATGACTATATGACATTAAAAAACAAAATATTTCCTGAAATACTGTCCACAAGTAGAGACACTATAAACATTTGAATAGATAAATCTGTTTTTAGAAAGTTTATGCCCAATCCTTAGAGACAGGACAGAGCTGTTGATGACATAGAAAATTATCAACAGGATGTTAAGAGTTAATTATTAAGTAGACTTTTCATTGAATTATATCTTTTTATATCCATTTTAAATAACATAGGAGGTTTGGCTAACTTGAGTAATGTGCCATAAAAAAATTAATTTTAAAAAGTTTGTCAATAATGCAAAATGTTTTCAAAACTCTGCAATGGGCAATTGTGATTGCCTTTAAGTTTGTTGTCAGATTTTAATTTAATTTTTATAACAAAATGAAAAGATAATTGATATTTTATATATTTTGTTTTAACTTTGACTAATGCTCAATTCTCTCAAGTTTATTGCTTAACCATTTTGCAAGCGGATAATTTTTTTTTTAATCCTTGTAGAGTGGGCAAATTATTTTCTGAAAATTTGCAAAATAGAGAGTATGTTCAAACAAGTCAATTAATCATATATATATATATATATATATATATAAAAAGACATGATAATTTGATCAGCAATTGTGTGCCCCCATTGTACAATAGCAATATAACAATAAAGCACTCACTTTTGATTATGATATTTTGCAAAATAATTTTTTATGCAATTCTACACTACAGTGGGGCCTATTAGTGATGTTTCTATACATTAATATTAGAAATATCACTCTGCCTTTGTATTCAATGACAACAAAAATATACTGTCAACAAAAAGGGTTGAGTATCTACATTTAAAAAATTTTTTTTCTTAAATTATAAAGAGCAAGGTTTATATTCATTTAGTAAAATACTGCCAATAATGAAAAAGATACATTTATTTATTATGTGTAGTGTTCAAGATATTACCGTAATTGATGGCATATAAGACGTATGGTTTACAAAATGTATTTAGGGAGACTACCGCTCTCTGCAACCCCTCCAAACTATATAGCTGTCAATTTCAAACTTCAATAGATAACTCTCTATTCATAATACCAGCAAATGGGATGCTGTGTGATATTGGTATAGAATTATCTTAATGTTAAATGTGTCTTTTATATGCTGTCAAATATAGTATATGAAGTTAACCAAACCTTTTTGACAAAAGAAATATGGTTAAATCGAACTTAATTTCACAATTGTATTTCACCCCACCGAAAGAAAAAAAAAAAAAAATTCCAAAAATCAGGAAATTGACCGAATTTAATTAAATTTTCAGTGTTGATATATTAATGAATAAAAGATATAATGCACCAGTTATTTAAAAAAAACAAAAAAACTTTTACATTTTTTCAGGCCAGTTAATTTGAACCACATATTTTTGAGGCGTAACACAAATTCTCAAAGATATGTAGTTCAAATTAACTGACCTGAAAAAATGTAAAAGTTTTTAAATAAAATAACTTGTGTATTATATCTTTTATTCATCAATATATGAACACTGAAAATTTCATTAAATTTGTTTAATTCCCAGATTTTTGGTATTTTTTTTTCTTTTAGCGGGGTGAAATGGTGGAATTTAGGCCCGTTAAGTTCGATTTAACCAGAAACACTTTAAGTAATTTACTATAATGCTTTACTCTTGTATCTGACTCAATACATATCTTTGATTACAACAACACTTACTAAAAGCTGAACAGTAAGCAATGTGCCTAACTAACTTTGATAGTAAACAATGAAGACCCGAGTTTATATTAGAAAAAAAGAAAGGTGTTTGGTGCCATTTAAACAATTTCAGGTAATTTATGAGGAAGTGCGTCCTGGTCTCCTGCCTCATAAATTGCTACCTGGTGACTATTAAAATAACGACCCAGCTCAGTCTATTCAAAACTATCCATCTTCATATCTATCTATCTCAATTTGTTCATATTTATCTATATTACTTTAAATACTAAGATTTTCTTTTATTCATGTTTGTTTAATGTCTTGTTTTTAGTTCAAATAAACAAGAATTACGACAAAAAAAAGAAGCCCCCCCCCAATACATTTACTTGTCGAAAATATCTATCTATCTATCTCCATTTGTTCATATCTATCTATATTATTTTGTTTGTTTATCTATCTATCTCAGTCTATTCCAAACTATATATATCCATCTTCATATCTAAACAAGAATTACAACAAATTACGATAAATAAACAAGAATTACGATGAGCTTGGGTCGTTATTTTGATAGTCACCGGGTAGCAATTTTTGAGGCAAGAGACCAGGACGCACTTCCTCATAAATTACCCAATTTCACTTATTAGTAAAATACATTTTTCATGAACGTCTTTTTCCTTGGGAGGGGGGGGGGGTTGCATACAAAAATAATAATGAAGTTTAATTATTTACTTACTTATGACGCTCATCTTCACTATCACCAGGACTTTTCTTCTCAAACCTCTGGACCAAGTTGTTTACTGAATGCTCTACAATAAGAAGCTTTTTTCATTCAAAACGAACAAGGCAAATGGCCTATTTAATACTAGGGTAGTTTTAACTTTAATATCTATATTAATTGAAAATTACAAATTACTGATATGCCAGTCTGAAAAAGATCTCAGTTTTAAGTATTTAGAGAAATGCAGTATATTCAATTAATAAAAATTATTATTTATAATTTACTGGCATGACAAGGATATTTGAAAGAGCATAATCTTATTAAATAAAAAGATTATTATTACAGTACTATTTAGATTATATTCATACAGTAAAAAAAGAAAATGCTATCAAATTATATAGTATAGTAATATATAAGGAAAGCAATGTATTTTAATTTACATATATACATATATACACCTGAGAAAAAAAAATGAAACAGATTTTTCATCATATTTCCTTTAATTACTCTTTTGTTTTATTGAATAGAGGCAAAATAGGTGACAACACTATACAAGAAATATACTAAATTTGTATGGATACCTAAGAATTATTAATAACTTCTTTTTGGAAAAATTTTTCAAAGTAAAACAAGTTCATTAATATCATCATTTTGATTGTTCTTCATTAGTTATATCAGCTTTAAAATTAGCAAGATTCTGATTTGCCTTTATTTAGATGTTAAATTCATATTGGAATCACACACACTAATTTTGTCTTTTGTATAAACACAAAACTAGTGTGTGTGATTTCAGAGAAATATAAAGTGAATTAACAAACCAAATTAGCTTAATAACTATACCAGTAACTTGCCTATGTCTATCTAGTGTGGGATTCTTAGAAAAATGCTTGTATACTCAAGAGAACAATACAAAGTTTTTTTTTTGGGGGGGGGGGCTATAGAGTTACTATTTACTAAGTATAGCTTAGTTTTAGTACAACACCACAAATGAATATACACTTTGCCTATATCTTGATCCAAGTGACAAACATTAGCCACATGACATCTTTCTGTATTGTCACACTGTGCCTAAAGAGTGAAACTCATTTTTAGTATTATTTGTATTATTCAGACTATTGTCCTCGTCTTCATTGTTATCTGTACAAATACTAATTATCAAGCCTCATCTCAAAAATTCAGAGAAACTCATTTTTATTTCAAAAAGTCTAATGATCAAGTCAAAAACTGCATTACTGGTCTTTGTCCTTCAGGAAAGTCTTATCCAAATATTCAAAAGACTTTTGAAGCCTGAGGATATTGTCCTCATCTTTATTGTTATATACACAATGTTCCAGTCCAATGTGACCTCCGACCTTCTTCATGTGTTTCTTGTTGAACTTGAAAACCTTCTCATCAAACTCGGGAGCCTTCATGCTGTAATCGGAAGCCTTCACAGAATTTCGAACCAAACCCTTTATTCAATCCATGGGGGTAGACTGTTCTTGTTACGTTAACCATGACCAGATACAAGTGTTAAGCTATTCTGGCCAGGATTGAACTTGCAACCTAGAGATGATTGTCACTTAGAACTGTATTAACTCAACTCTTATATCCGTTGTGCCATGTGTCCAACTGGAAAGTTCCTGATTATGGCATGAAGGCTCCCAGGTTCAAAGAGAAGGTTCCTGAGTTTGACAAGAAATGCTTGAAGGTTGGAGGTCACATTAACCAAAATATTGTGTATATAATAATAAAGATGAGGACAATAGTCCGAATAATCAAAGTAATACAAATCATCAAACCTCAGAGAAATTGTATATTTCACTTGTATTTTTTAGAATAAAAGAGTAATTGCTAAAAATTTTTTTTTTCAAATTGATAAAAAAGATCTTGCCTCATTTTTTATAGTCACGTGTGTATATTTGTCTGTAAATCAATTAAGAATTAGCATAAAAGCTTAATATTTTAAAGCAAGTTAAATAAAAGCATAGTAGGTATTAAGCATTAGTAATAAAGAATAATATCAAGTACAAAATATAAATAGTATCGTCAATCAGGAATATAACACAATTTTTTTTTTCTTTTTAAAAGGGAATAACACAACAGCACGGGTAGGGCCAAAAACAACAACACACAACAGAACAAAGAATAAAAAATGGTAAAAAAAAAAAAATATAAAATAAAATAAATAAACGAGGAAAGACAATTGAGTGCTAACAAAGAAAGAAGGAGCGTGATAAAAAAGCATTTACCAGTGGCCAGCACACTGTATTATGTGAGCCGAGAGAGGAAAAAAAAAAAAAAAAAAAAAAAAAAAAAGCAGAGAAACGAAGCAGGAATAGCAAGTGCATAAAACACACCAAGTGATAGGAAGAAAAACAAAACAAAAAAAATAAACAAAAAATAAAAAACACAACAAAAAACAAACAAGTGCAAAAATCTACAGAAAAACACCACAACACCAAGCACTTTTACTGCTTCTTTGTTTTGCGAAGACGTAGTAAAAAAAAAATAAATAAAAATTTAAATAACTATTTAAAACACTTTAAATTAGTAAAGATCATATGATCAGCCAAAATAATAACCAGGGATCCAAATTTTTTTTAGTTTTTTTTTTTTTTAGGGAGAGTACTACTGTGACCAGTTTGAATTAGACATTAAGAGGACAAAACATCATTTGTTAGTTTCTACCTAATAGAAATATATTGAATTTAATTTTATTTCTTTACTTTAATTATTGCATTCAATTTCAAATGTATATAAGTCATCAGCAACAAATTTTGAAATTGGAATGATACTTAAAAAAAACCTGTTATTTTAAACAGATCTATTTTCAAAATTGTAAGAATTCAAAAAAAGAATTGAAAAGACATTTTAGATACACGAGTTTAAGACAGGGGTGTTCAAACTTTTTGCAAAGAGGGTTAAATTTTTATAATAATTTGAACATGCCCAAGGACCAATGGTTCTTTCTGATATTTTTTAAGAACAAAATTACATGCAAATATACACTTCAAATTCTTCCAGTATGTTGTTGGGAGCTGTTCCAGAAATCTCAGATTCGATAGGGGTCCCTTTGTAAACAAGCACCAAAAAGATTTTGCTAGAATTATTAAATTTATCAGAAGTGAGAATCTCCATAAAACATTATTTATATTTACAAATCAACTGGAACGAAAGCAAAAAGTGTGACATTTTCAACTTGTCTGGTGATTTTACAAATTCTGGTCCAAATTGCCCTGTTTGACACTGCTCTAGCAGGCCATAAATAATATATTATAAGACTGAATTTGCAGGCCATAAGAACTCTTACTGTGTACCAATTATGGCCCATGAGCCAGACTTTGGACATGCCTGGTTTATGCAATAGTATTGACATTATTAGGTGTTATTCAAATGTTATTCCTAATAGAGAAATGAATAAATTAAAAAAAAAAAAAAAAAACCTGAACATTGGTTTTTAACTAGTATAACTAAAGTTATACTCTGCAGACCCCATTCCAATAAAACTGCAAACCTCAGTAGTTATCATCATTGGATATAAATGCCTATGGAAATATAGCACGAAATGTAATATTTCAATAACTATGCCAGCAACTTGCCTTTCTATGTCAATCTAGTGTGGGATTCATAGAAAAATGCTTGTATACCCAAGAGAACAATACAGCCAGAATTGTTTGGGCCTATAGAGTTCCTATTTACTAAGCATAGCTTAGTTTTGGCAAAATACCACAAGTATGGAGCAATCAGTAAGAATAAAACTCACTACTCAGTAGTAATGATCTACTGAGACCATCTTGCTAACCATTACCTGACAAAGTGGTATCTATGGATATATATGGTAAAGGACTTTTTAAGGCAGATAAAACTTACCTATTTTTTAATATGAAATATGGGACTACTTTGTTTTCTTAACATAAATGTCAGTATCAAATACTAATCAAATAAAAGTAAACTAACAAGTATTACCAGTATTATCTGATATATAATCTGTACTAATGTCATAAAAATCTTTTGTACTATCAATCAGCCAAATACTGGCCTACCTCATTAATATTGATATGATTATGAAAAGCATTAATTTTGCAAATTCCAAATTTTAAGGAATATTAATAAAGCCCAAATTAAGAATTAGAGGCAAGTTTTAGCAGTAAAAGTGTTACTGACAACACAAAGAAGTAGGATAACGTGGATGATGTACACATACCCGGATCACAGTCTTCATCTGTGTTACTAGATTGAAATGTGGTACCTCCCACTTGGGTTGAACTGCATGATTCTCGTCGATCTAATCCCAACAAAATGAAGAATTGAAAGTGTAAGAGTATAGAAAATACAAAGTTTTAATTAGTGAACATTACTGCGTGTGTTTCAGAGCTGAAGAAATGGATGAGCGACTGAATAAACGAGAAAGAAGGAGAACCCAAGAGTGTGTGCGTCAACCATAGCCGTGCTGAATGTGTGTAGAAAAAAAAACATGAATAGTCAGACTCATAACTTGACAAGTGATAAAAACTAACTACAGATTAAACAATTAAAGTCACAAGCGAATCATAAGTTTGCAGATATCAGTCATAAAAGATACATATGCACTCTCAGAATTATGACAATACTGATCTTGAATGTATGTCCGAACAAAAAACTGACAGTATATTTCTTTTGGTAGTAAAGACCAAATTCCTTGGATATTTGTATGTACCGATAGTGAGAAGCCTATCAAACCCAAAATGATCAGATTTAAAGCCTTAAAAGAATGAGTACTATGTACAATTGAAAGATGCATATTTAATACTGTGGTCTCCCGATGAGTATTTAATATGGAGACATAAGTTGTATAATGAAGCCATCACTCACCACTTATGCTGCTAGGTTTACGTCCCCATTTATCCATTAATCCTGAAGTCCGTTTTACATTCTTCTTTTTCACCGGGACACATGTTGCTTCAACTAATTCAATACACTGTTTATGAACATTCTGCTCACAATCTGGGGGGAGAAAAAATTCATATTGTCAACTGTTAACTGAGAAGATGGGGTGGGAAAAGATAGAAAAAAAAAAAGAAGCCATTTTAATCAAAAGATAAAAGGGTTTTATAATTTGCTTAAAGCATTGTGTTTATATTGGTTTGGTGGTTGGTTTTGAAGGCTATCACAATGCAAGTGTAAAGAAAAATAAGGTAACTATGGTGTTGTTTGTTAACCTGTAATTTTTTTTAATTTTAAAAATTCTTAATATTTTGAGATAAAAATCTCTTCAACAGAAGATCTCCGAAAGTGAAGTTGTTGCTAGTGGCTGTCCATTTGGTTTTGTATTCATGTCTTCCAAACTCTGTGTGTGTGTGTGTGTGTGTGTTTGTTTGTTTGTTTGTTTGTTTGTTTGTGTGTGTGTGTGTGTGTGTGCCTGTCCAACAGTGTAATTAAAAGATGTTTTTAACACAGCTGTGTTAACATTAAAAATTAAGTCAGTACATAAAATACAAATAATTCCTTCTGTTAATAATAGAGCAAATTATGTCTGCTTTAAAGTATTAAAAAATACAATATATAAGATAAATAAAAATCACACAATACTCACTACTACACTGGTATCCTTGATAACCAACACCCCATATAATACTATGACATTGTACACACTCAGTCAACACATAATAATGCTGTGGTATATATTGATGGTTGCGATGAGTCTAAAAAATATGCAAAAATTTGTTAATAACAAACAAAGATATTTTTATTAAATTATTCTAATCTTAAAAAATGATGAATCTATAAATATATAATCAGAACAGGTTAAGTATCAAAAAAAAAAAATTATTATAATTAAATTATAATAAAGTAAAATAAGTTGATAATTATAATGAAGTAAATTATAAAGTAAACAAAGTAAATTATAAATAACAAATATTATAAATTTACAAAAATTATAAATATAAATAATAAAGTAAATTATAATAAAGTAAAATAAAGTAAAATAATAAAGTAAATAACTAAATTATAATAATTAAATTTATAATTAAATTTGATTATTCTAATCTTAAAAAAGGATGAAACTATAATTAGATAATTGGAATAGGTTAAGTATTAAAAAAAAAAAAAAAATCTATTGCAAATCATTTCAAGCCAATTCTTACTTGAACAATTTAATTTTATTAGTGAGACTGAAAGCCTGAATTTTAATCTATCAACAATTCTTGTTTCCATTACATAACACAGAAAATCAAACAATTTCAATAAAAAATAAATAATTCAGAGAAAGTACCATATTTGACGGCATATAAGACGCACCCCCATTTCAGCAGGTCAGATTCGTGGTTAAAAATAAAAAAAGTTAAAGTTGATCTGATATGCAAACCGAAAATGTATTTAGACCCGACTTTGAAAGACCGACACAGCAGATTCAGTAGGGACAGGGCCAAGAACACATACAGCCGAGTCGACAACAAGTGGAAAAAAAGTGCGTCCTATATGCCGTCAAATACGGTAATTAAAATATTTTTATAAAAGAATAACCAATAGCAGATAATCTGGCACTTACTTTAGTTTTTGATCTGCTACCAGGGAGCTTGATACCCTTTTCTTTGCGTTCTTTCATCACAAAACTTTGTACACGTTCCAAGATATTACTATGGGATGATGGCTTAGGAACTCCAACATGACGTAGAAAAGTGGCCAGGGCCCAACCCTGTGCCTGCTCACGAGCACTTTTAGCTCTGTCTTCCCTATCAATCACAATAAAAACAAATGTGATGAGTAAAATCAAATTGAGGCACAAAAATGAAAATAGTTAAAATTCTTAATAGATTGTAGTTTTTGTTCTACTACACAAAAGCATAGTTTGGTTTTCAACAGTTTTTTCTAAAAAATGAGTGATTTTTTTTTGTGTGAAAGAGACAATATAAAAATAGCAGAAATAAATACTTACATTAAATTCTCCATGTGAGGCATTAGGTGTTTTTCAATAATTTTGCTTTCTTGACTTTTTTCGAGATTGAGTCTTAGTTCATCAACTCCAAAAATATTACCAAGACCTATAATACAAAAACACAATTCATTTTAAAGAAATTAAAGTTATCTTGTTACATATGAACTTGTTAAAAGGTAACAAAAGGTAGCAATAATAAGATAGTTAAGAATACAATAAAGAGATAGAAAGTATAATAGTAAAAATGGCATATTCCACACTCTCTCTCTCTCACCCATGTGGTCTGACTATATATATATTTACCAACCCCTCCGCATGAGCAGGATGTGACACAAGGTCAATTTCCTAAGCGGAGTTCAACAGGTTTGAATTCAGAGTTTTCCTTCTCCTAGACTGGTTACCTAACCAAGGTTAAAGAGCCCAGTCTGCCCTACTATTTATCCATAGCTGGAGGGAGAGTAGGATTCATACCTTTCCCAAGGGTATTAGCACAAAGTTAAATGCAATTATCACATCTAGGATTTGAACTCGGGGCGACGAGTCCATTTCCCATGACTTTAACCATCGCACCACGCGCTTCCTGGTCTGACTATATAAATAGTGAACATGGCATTATACTGGGCTGGCTTCGAGGATTAGTAGCGTGCCTCACTATTCATTGTATCTTTCTGCAATAAAACCCTCTATCTTAAATCTACGAGCATGTTGACTGGTCCTTCCACTCGATTACAACCTTGACTGATTGTATCCCTTTTAAAGGATACAACAAAAAGTAAAGTTAGCAGAGTAGACTATTGTCGGTATCAACCGGACAGTGAGTGAGTCTATCCCCTTTTTGCCTGCACTAGACCAGGGGGATTGTTTTTGCTGCAGTGGAGTGCAGCAAAAACTCCACTATTGTCAGCTCCCCACTTTACCACACAAATCAGATTACCCAATACTCCCATACTCATGCGCTGAGTTGGCGGGGACTGGTACTGAACACAGAACCTTGTGATTCCTAGGCGGGTGCTCTACCGACTGAGCTAAATCAGTACTTGTATAATAGTAATGGGATATATAATCAATGATAGAAAAAGGTAACCTAAATTATAAATGCAAAATATGATAGTTTTTGAGTATTTGTTGATATCTTATTGATGAGCAAAACATTTTTCATATTTTGAAGTTTCTCAGGAAAAATCTAATCTTCCTTTTTGTTAGAATTTTTCTGATACTGATAGTAACTCTTAATTTACTGTATAATGCCATGAGGGGTTGACATGCCATTAAAATCAATCAATCAACTCTAAAGAATTTGAAAAAAAAAAAAAAAAAAAAAAGATTTTCATTTTTTATTTTTTTTTAGAGGATAGAGCATACAACCTGATATTCTAGAAAAAATTTTTTTTTTTAAAGATCTTTTTTTTTAAGGTAAAATATTTACATAAGTTATATATTATTAAAAAAAAAACAAATGAAAGTTAAAACAGTATGTAGGGGTGACAAGACTTTCGGAACACTGTGTAGATAATTGGTAGATTATAAGACAGGTTTCAAATTTGGCATAATTAAAAAAGCCTTTTCTCTGTGATCTTATGAATATTGGTCTTGTATGTAGGGGTGACAAAACTTTCGGAACACCCTGATGATTACTATATATTATCAGAGGAACCTCAAAATTGGCATAATTGAAAATGCTTTTTCTCTATAATCTTATTGGTGTTGTATATAGATATTTACCAACCCCTCCGCACGAGCTGGATGTGACACAAGGTCAATTTCTTAAGCAGAGTTTAACAGGTTTGAATTCAGAGTTTTCCTTCTAGACCGGTTGCCTAACCAAGGTTAAAGAGCTCAGTCTGCCCATCTATTTACCCATAGCTGGAGGGAGAGCAGGATTCATACCTTTCCCAAGGGTATTAGCGCTAAGTGAAATGCAATTACCATGTCCAGGATTTGAACTCTGGGCGACAAGTCCATTTCCCATGACTTTAACCATTACACCATGCGCTTCCTTATTGTTGTATATAGGGTTGACAAGGGCACCTCACTTGGTGTAATGGTTAGCTTGTTAGATTCGCAAAACATTGTGAGTTTGATTCTCATTGGTCGACCCATATTTCAGGGCTTGTGTCACATCTAAGCTAAGCTTAGTAAATAACTATATTTTAATTACGTCTAATCATACAAATGACCATACAGCCCTAACTTGTACTATTACCCACTCATACTCATCTATCTATCTTCTATACATATATAAAGGGCAGTTGGTGTGAGTGCATGTGTGTGTGTGTGTGTGTGTGTGTGTGTGTGTGTGTGTACATGTCCAGAAGCAACTACGAAAATAAAACAATTAACGACAAAGTAAATATATACACACACATTCACTATCACCAGATCCTACTTTTTAAATAGGAGACATTAACTTTTCTTTTCAGAATGTCTGTGCACTTTTATTTTTCAGAAGTTCGACCAGGCCGGATCAATGCAAGGTCTTTTTTTTTTATATAGGGATTTTAATGGAGCATCCTGCGAGGATCCAACTTGTGATTCTATAATAATGGATCCGCGAGACTAATTTTTTTTTTGCCCTGCCTGTAAATGCAATATTAAACATATTTAGAAGTCTTATATTAGAGGGAAATAACAGGTAACTTGAAATGAAAAGGTCATTTTTTGATAAATCCTTATATGAATGGGGCTCTGGACTTAAATTCTCAACAGGATGTTAAGAGTTAATAAAGAAAAAGAAGTATGCTAAAAGTGTAAATCTAAGATAATAAATAATGAAAGTGGGGAAAAAGATTTGTAAGCACTTCATACAAAGCAATTAAATGGACATCTGTTTTGCTTCTTAATGTGTCTGCCATTATCAATGGTCATCATTTCGGAAGAAAATAAAGTTAATTATTCTTCCTGAAGGTAGAAAATTTATTAGCAACTAAATTTAAAAGAGTATTGTAGACAATGAGTAGAGAGAACTAAGATCATTTTGAACTGTCATAAGATTCTTGAGCCACAAACTTTGAAAGTACTCATAGAATACTTTTATTCCACTTCCAACCCGTCCTTAGGGTCGGAGGTCCGGTGTGCTTCGGCCACTGGATCGGTATTTTTGAATTAATAGCGTCAATCCCAGGGGGCTATCCCCCCCAGGCAATACCTGCCCCCTTGATTTAAAGGGGCAGGGCTGGGTTTATTGCCCAGAGCCTGAGGGGGAATGCTGAAGGGATCGACGCAATTTTTGTTCTTTCCCACCCATGAGCTTTGGTTTGTGAGTGGGCCCACGTTAAAACGAGGCCTTGTGCCCAGCCCATACAAGTGGGGTATGAGGCAAATACCTCATAGAATACTATTAAAATCACTGATTTAACTGTCAGGCAAAAACTCAAATATACTTATGGTAAAATCAATAAACTTTGGTAAATATTTATCAAAACAAAAAATATAAACAAATTCATTCCAGTATAAGTAAAAGTAAAGTTGTTGGGTTGACCTAAAGTCGGTATCAAGCAGAAGCGAGGGAGTCTATCCCCTTTTCATTAGCGCTAGACCAAGTTTTGACATCTAGGGTGGAGTGCCACACCTACCATCAGCTCCTCACTTTACTGCACAGATCCATGTGCTGCTCATACGTTGAGTTAGCATAGGTTGGTATCGAACCAGGAACCTTGCGACTCCTAGGCAAGTAAACCTGAATTAAGAGTCAATTTTACAATTAACTATTATTAAGTTATTAGTAGTAAATTAGGTGGAGTGGCCTATTGTTGGCGTCAAGCATACAGTGAGGGAGTCTATCCCCTTTTCACTAGCATTAGATCAGGGAGATGTGTCTGAGGTGGAGTGCCACACTTACCATCAGCTCTCCACTTTACTGCACAGATCCAAGCTGTGCTACTCATTTGCTGAGTTGGTGAGCTCTGGTATTGATCTGGAATCTTGTCGTTCTGAAGTGGATGCTCTACCAACTGAGCTAAACCGAAATGGTAAGTCATTTTGGCTGGTTGGTTTACTTAAAGTACTTGCTGTTGCTTAAATAGTCACCCATCTAAGTATTGAACAGGTTCATTGCTGCTTAACTTTGGTGATCTGGCGGGAACTAGTGCTTTCAATGTGACTTGACCGTAAGCAAAGACATTTTGAAAAAGGAGTAAATTCAAATAAAGAAAAGAAAACTACCACTCAGTGATGATATCTCTCACAAATCTCACTAAACCTTTCTGCTAATGTTGCGTTCTTTGATAATGTTTTGAAAATAAATATGTTGGTTAAATTTGTTTTTGTGCATCTAACTGTTGGAGTTTTTAAAAAGAAATTTTTAAAATTTATAGTAATAGTATTTTTATACTGTTACTATAAATTTTAAAAATTTCTTAATGAAATAATTGTAAATTGTAACTTTATATTCCTGAATGAAATGTTTTAATATTTCTGAATGGAATTACCCACCTTATATCAAAAAAGGAGGCATGTTGGAGGTTTTAGTATATAAGGCGTGTGGTAAATCCCTACTCCTACTTATAGACTCGCCGATAAACATGTGACCAACCAATTGACCAACCACTGCAGTATTCTGCTGCTGTTATTATTATTATTTATACTGGCTGATTCTAATCTTAGCTACTCACTACTACTTGGATCTTCTTGGACGACGGAACGTAGTATTATATCACGGGACTTATTCATTACACGACTTATTCACTTACCAAAGGATTCTATATCACAGATTATTCACTTACCAAAGGATCTATATTTATTCACTTACCAAAGGATACTATATCACAGGACTTATTCACTTACCAAAGGATACTATATCACAGGACTTATTCACTTACCAAAGGATACTATATCACAGGACTTATTCACTTACCAAAGGATACTATATCACAGACTTATTCACTTACCAAAGGATACTATATCACAGGACTTATTCACTTACCAAAGGATACTATATCACAGGACTTATTCACTTACCAAAGGATACTATATCACAGGACTTATTCACTTACCAAAGGATACTATATCACAGGACTTATTCACTTACCAAAGGATACTATATCACAGGACTTATTCACTTACCAAAGGATACTATATCACAGACTTATTCACTTACCAAAAGGATACTATATCACAGGACTTATTCACTTACCAAAGGATACTATATCACAGGACTTATTCACTTACCAAAGGATACTATATCACAGGACTTATTCACTTACCAAAGGATACTATATCACAGGACTTATTCACTTACCAAAGGATACTATATCACAGGACTTATTCACTTACCAAAGGATACTATATCACAGGACTTATTCACTTACCAAAGGATACTATATCACAGGACTTATTCACTTACCAAAGGATACTATATCACAGGACTTATTCACTTACCAAAGGATTCTATAACTTGGGACTTACTTACTTATTTACTTTAAGTTCTTAACAACTGGCCAAGGATGGCGGCCAGATACTTAACACATACGCCACTCATCCATATATATAACATGGAAAGATAAATTTTGTTTTACATCTTTTTCTCAGAGCTTTCATTCTGGCTAACAAGTATTGAACACAATAATAGATGAAACTTTTGCGCAGAGTTGGCAAGAGCCAGTATCGAACCTGGAATCTTGTGGTTCTTAGGCGGACGCTCTACCAACTAAGCTCTACCATCCCCTTACAAAATTAAAGCTAAAATAAGATTTTTATGAACTAACCCAATTTCTGTTTGTTCCAAAACTCACTCAACATGCATTTGACAGCAACTTTAGCCTCAAAGCGAGCTTGTTGGAATACACATCGAAGACTGTCTTCTTTGTCACTTTTTGTGTTGAGTATATCATCAATAGTTTTTACAATTTTCTCATCAACAGTTACTCTCAAGGGCTGAAAAATAGAGAAATAAATATGTAACTTTGCAAAATAACAAGTTAAAAGAATTCAGAAAGTGAAAAGGATAACACAGAATACTTATAACAATCAAAGACAATATCTACAAACAGCAATAGTTCCTCTTTTATTCTTTACTCCTGCAAGGTTTGAATATTATCATAGTTAATTTTTAATTAAAAAAAATAACAAGTATTTCCTTTGCTAGAGGATTTCAACAAATTTCATCATTGCTAGAGGATTTCAACAAATTTCATCATTGCTAGAGGATTTCAACAAATTTCATTAATGCTAGAGGATTTCAACAAATTTCATTAATGCTAGAGGATTTCAACAAATTTCATTATTGCTAGAGGATTTCAACAAATTTCATTATTCTAGACATCATCAAAGTTGAGAAAATTATATGCAATATCTTAAATTTTTGGTCTTAGAAAAAAAAAAAAATCCAAATTTTAGAATTTAAATTTATAAATGTCAATCTAATATAAGACTTAAAAATTACTTTTAAAAAAAGAATTGTGGATAGTAAAAAAAAAAAAAAAAACTAAAAAAAAAAAAAATAAGAAAATTATCACTAACAAGTCATAAAATTGAATAAACAGGTCACTAAAACAAACTAGTTCAATATAATGATTGACTCATACTCACAGCTTCATGGATCAAAAATGTAGAATATATTTCATAGGCCCATTTTCGTAATTCTTTGGCATTGCCAGGAGCCGAGGCATAGATTTCAGTTATTACATAAAAAAACTGAAAAATAAGCAAGTTGATTTGTAAAAGAAAGGATTATAATATAAAATCAATTCCATATATTTATGAATATATTTATTGAATAGTATTATCTCTTGCATCCATTTTTTATACCAAGTAGCAATAGTCTTATCAACTTTTAAATAATATTTTTTATACAATTTCTTTTCTTTTCTTTTTTTTTTTTAATCAATATTCCCATGTTGAATAACAACCTCAATCAAACCACAGAATAAACTTTTAATGAAATTAGAACTCATATTCCTTATTTTTGAGAGTATTTTTTTTAACATGACAACACCTTACTAATTCAGCTATGAAATCTATTATGAGGATCGAATGAAAAGTTCATAGGCTGACCAAGATACTCTCATGGAATGTGACCAAATGAGGTTTATTTTTCAACATAGTCCTCCTTCCAGTCCACACACTTGTTCCATTGGTTGTTGCAGTGCTTGGATCCCATTGGTAAAAAAAAAAAAAAAAAAAAAAAAAAAAAATCAACAGCTGCAGATATGACATCATCCTATGAACTTTTCAGCCAACTTATTTTACATTGAATATATCACATAATTCAATACATCGTTGGTAACAAAGCTCAGTTGGTAGAGCACTGGCCTAGGAATCACAAGGTTCTGAGTTTTATACAGGTCTTCACCAACTCAGTGTATGAGTAGCACAGATTGGGTAATCTGATCTGTGCAGTAAAGTGGAAACTTGATGGTAGGCATGGCACTCCACCTCAGCAAACAGTCTCTCTTGTTTAGGGCTAGTGAAAAGGAGATAGACTCCCTTGCTGTCTGGCTGATACTGACAATAGGCCACTCCGCCAACTTACTTATAGATGGGTAAAATGGTGAGCAATACTTATATATATCTTTGGACTTAGCTATAGTGTGTTGTTCTCTGAAAAATTTAAAGTATCATTTTCTGTTGTCTGCTATTCCACAAAATCATTCTTTCTTCAGTGAAACAGCACGAGATATTTTGATTTAAAAATCATGGAACTTTTGGATGACTTAAGGTGTGTAACATAATCATAATTGATAATTATAACCTTCAGTTTAATGCTTTAATTATTAAACAGATCAAAGACAAAATTAAAGCCCTTTAAAATTTCAAAACAAACACAAATCTGAAACTCAACAAAGAAAGGTTGTATCAATTTGTGGATATGTTTTGTATTGAACAAGCTACTATATTCTATATTGATAGTTAAATCAAGAGTTAAAAATATAAAGTCTGTTAAGTTAGCAAATATTATCAACTCATTACTATCAAAATATTATCTCAAACTGAAAGTGAAAAAAATATTCCTTACCAAGGCTGAAGGGTCATCATTAGAAATGAGGTAATGTAATAGAATAGAAAGGTAGGCTTTTCTTTTTTCAACTTCTTCTAAATGCTGGAACGGTTTATGGTCTTCATTCTGAAAGAAATGTTGGAATATATTTGTATAAAGGTATTTAATATATGAAAATTGAAGAGTTTATTTATGATCTGGGAAAACAGCTAAAGCCATCTAACTCCTTGTAACCTATCCTGTGTAATTCGTTTCTAAGAAACTATTGGAATGTATTTACAGTTAGCTTGAAATGGTTAAGGAAAAAAAAACGAAAAACACTGGGATGCATGGATACGATTTTACTGCATCCTTTTAGATTTTTGTGATTCAGGGACACAGGACGCGTATCTATCAACATGTTGTGTGTGTGTGTGTGTGTGTATATATATATATATATAATATATATATATATATATATGGGAGTAGAATAGGGAAATCAATCTGACAGTATGTGGAAAAATATAGAAAAACATGAAGTGTTTCAATTGATGAATATTTATTCTTGATGGTAATGTCGACACTTTAATGTTTTGGTTTTAGCAACCTTCTTCAGGACAGTGCTGAGATCTTGTGTGGGAGACGTTAAGTTGCTTCTTTAAGTAAGTTCTTTTAGAAGAAACTTAACATTTCCCACTCAAGATCTCACCACAGTCCTGAAGAAGGTTTCTCATTTATCAAATATTTTTAGTTTGGCTAATGTATTTTGATTGTAAATGTATCCTTAAACTAAATACACACACTTCAGGATTAAAGTTTCAAACATCCTTAATGAATATACTTTTTATAAAAATACGGATTGAAATAGTATTATTTGGATTATTCGGACTATTGTCCTCATCTTCATTGTTATCTGTACAACCAATTGGACACATAGCCAAGTGGATAAAGGAGTTAGGTTAAGACAGTTCTAAGTGACAGTTATTTCTGGACTGCAGGTTCAATCCTGGTCAAGGGCAGCAGTAACAGAATAATAATTAACACAGCTATGGTTAGCGGAATGAGAACAGGGTACCCCGTCGACTGAATAAAGGATTAGGTTCAAAGTTCTGTGATGGCTCCCAATTACAACAAGAAGGTTCCAGAATTCAAAAAGAAGGTTCCCGAGTCCGAGAAGAAATACCTGAAGAAGGCCAGAGCGCACATCGGCCGAAACGTTGTACAGATAACAATGAAGATGAGGACAATAGTCCGAATAATCCAAATAATACTAATCATCAAGCCTCATCTCAAAAATTCAGAGAAATAGTGTAGATAATAATAAAGATGAGGACAATAGTCCGAATAATCCAAATAATACTAATCATCAAGCCTCATCTCAAAAATTCAGAGAAATAGTGTAGATAATAATAAAGATGAGGACAATAGTCCGAATAATCCAAATAATACTAATTATCAAGCCTCATCTCAAAAATTCCTGGGAAAAACTAATTGATTCAGTAAGTTAGATGTAACTAGACTTTGAATTAAAGATGTTTTTTAAAAGCATATTTCCAAATGTAACTGTTCAAACTATATTCCACATGTGTGTTTTGTATCATATATTCATTTCACTTCTGCACATTGCTTAAATTCAAATATCTCACCATTTACATCGATAAAGGATATAAGAGTGTCCAGTAATTATGCATACATTTTTGCATATATTATACATATATTGCGCTCCTATACAACAACTGACCCACAATATAAATATTTTGCCAAAATATATAAAATAAGATATTTTTGTTAAAAACTTATCAACTGGGGTTACTTTTCTGACTGCTTTTTTTTTACTATTTTATATATTATATACAGCATACATACTGTATACTAATTATATATCGTTTAGAGCATACATGGTCTTCATATACTATATATATATATATATATATATGTCTGGTTATCTAGTTCGCATGAATGATTGCCGAATCCCAAAACAACTATTTTACGGGGAAATCTCAACTGGCAAACGTTGTCAGTGCAAGCCCAAATTGAGGTTTAAGGACCGCCTCAAGGATACTCTGAAGAACACACACACACATATATATGTATATATATATATATATATATATATATATATATATATATAATATAATATAATAAGATAAATATATAGGTTTTACATATCTATTTATTGGGTGACAAAGGAACTTTCCACAACCATATTGGTTTCATGCGATGCATTCATCAGGTGAAGATGTTTCAAATGTGAGAAAAATCGAAAAAATTTCAAAAAATTTCAAAAAATTCAATAGACATGGGATGCGTATGATTGGATAAAATGATGTGTGTATGTATGTGAAGGTGAATTGAATGTATGAGAGTGTTTATGGGCAGTATAAAGGTTGTGTACGCGTAGTGGCTGGTCACACACATTATACGTTGATCTGTTAGTGTGCAGTATTTTAATAGTGCTTACGTGCGAGCGCTCGTGCCTATACATGTATGTGTGTGTGCGCGCGCGCGGATGTTTTCTTTCTATCTGATGCGTGGGCCGTGTATGATGTATACGGACGGGTCGTGATGGTTGGGGAGTGGGGTTGAATAATATTAATTTTAAGGTTTAAATGTTGTATATTATGGGTGGGTGGGTGGTGGTGTTTTGAACTTCGGTGTTGTCTATTACGAGGTGTTGCGTTGACAACCGGACGTGGTTGCACGTGGTTACATATACTCGCGACATATACACGCATACAAAATAATATTCATACATATTTATATGCACACACATGTCACTATATTTGCTGGGTAAGCCTTACATATACATACTGAAGCGCATACGCATACTACTATGGGCTCCACGTGTACATATATACGCACATACGCACACATGTACACACAGACAGACACGCATATACGTACTCATACAAATTTGTGCACATACACTCACACGCTCACGTACAGGCACACATACATATACATGCATACATATATACACGCGCGCATATACGTAGTAACATACATACGCATATGTGCCCAAAGACACATGCATGCACGCACACAGATTTATGCACATACGTGCGCATGCACACGCTCATACATGCATGCATGCACACACACACATATGCACATACGCGCGCATGTACACGACCATGCATGCTCGTACACACATACACACACACGTACGCATACACACGTACACGCGTGTGCGCACACACATCCAGTCGCATGCATACACGTCAGCATACTCGCCATGGAACACATAAGCATTGGGTATTCCCTCAAGAACATACCTATACCATCAAAATCAGAATACCTACTCCTACTAACTGAAAAAATCGAAAGCTTGCTGAAAAGAATGCGCTGGAAAGCCCACTTCTATAACACAGGTGGCGACAACAACGACCCCACCAATAACTACAAGCTGAAATCAAGGAAATGCCCTCCATCGTGTAAGGACTTACAACATTTCGAAAATGACCTAATAGACATGGTCAAAAACATAAAATTCAAAAACCAACCAAACACCTTCCAGAAAAAAATCATCCACGACACAATGAAAATACGCAACTCAAAGAAAATATTCATTTTTGCAGATAAAACAAACAACATATACTCAACAAGCCTGTCCAACTACAAAAACATCACCGCAAACGTAATTACCCAGACATACAAAAAAACCACCGACACCACAAAAAACAACATAAACAAAGAAGCTAAAGAAATAGCAACTAAACTAGGAATTGACAGTAAGACAAACTCTCTAGCCGAACAACAGGCTTTCATATCATTCAAAGACCACAAACCTGACTACAGAACAAAACCCACCTTTAGGCTAATCAACCCCACAAAATCTGAAATCGGTAGAGTAAGTAAATCCATCCTCGACTCCATCAACACACAACTTACCGAAAAACTGCATCTAAACCAATGGAAGAACACCAAAGCCGTCACCAGCTGGTTCTCAGCCATCAACAACAAAACACAATCCACATTCATACAATTTGACATTACCAACTTCTACCCATCCATCACAGAACGCACACTAGACAGAGCACTGGAATTAGCATCACAACACATCAAAATCCCACAAGAAAACATCAAAATAATTAAGCACTGCAGAAAATCACTATTATTCCATAACGGAGAACCATGGATAAAAAAACTAGATAACCACCTGTTCGATGTCACTATGGGAAGTTTCGACGGAGCAGAGGTCTGTGAACTGATAGGCGCACTAATTCTTTCCTCCCTATCATCCGTCATCGACAAATCGGACATGGGCATCTATAGAGATGACGGACTCGTTCTTATAAGGAACCCCAACGGACCAAAAGTCGACAGCTTCCGGAAAAAAATAACAAACGCACTCAAGATGCTTGGATTTAAAATAACAACACAAACTTACCTAAATTCTGTTAACTTCCTGGATGTTACCCTAAACCTAAAAGAAGGTACATTCGAGCCCTACATGAAAGACAACAACACACCCATCTACATAAACACCTCCTCTAACCACCCACCCTCCATCATCAAACACATTCCTAAATCTATCAGCCGAAGGTTATCAGAAAATTCTTCCAACATAAACATGTTCAAAAAAAACAATATAATATACAATAATGCACTTAAAATAAATGGCCACAAACAACCCACCGAATACAACCCCACAAAACTCAAATCAAACCATAGATCCAGAAACATTATCTGGTTTAACCCACCTTTCAACAAATCAATATCTTCAAATATAGGCAAAATCTTCCTCAACCTCATACGTAAAAACTTCCCACCGAACCACCCCTTAGCAAAAATCTTTAATAAGAACAACTTAAAAATAAGTTATAGCTGCACCAAAAATATTTCACAAATTATTAAAAGCCACAATAAAAAGGTAGAAACAAACAGCAGCAATCCACCACCCACCAATCTATGCAACTGCAGAGACAAAAACACGTGCCCCTTCAATGGTCTCTGCCTACAAAGGAACGCAGTATACAGGGCAACTGTAAAGTATAACACAACCACCAAGCATTACATCGGAGCAACAGAAGGTACCCTGAAGCAAAGATCTTACACACACAAACTATCATTCACTAATATTAACTACTCAACCAGTACATCACTATCCACATATATCTGGAGCCTAAAAGACATGAATATTTCCCCCAAGATAAGCTGGGAGATCCTAAAAATTGCACCCACATACAATAAGTCCACAAAAAAATGCCTCCTTTGCCTCCAAGAAAAACTTTCTATCATCACCCACATACCACATTGCACCCTGCTAAACAAAAAATCTGAAGTACTGTCCAAGTGTAGACATGAAAACAAACACCTGTTGTCGAATCTCGACCCATACACTTAACCCCCCACCACTGCTCACACACTACGCACTACCACCTCGGCACTATTATACACATAACATACTGCATCTTCATAACAACAACAACATAATCTATCACTACCCAACTCCAACCTCACACACCTGCACAAGAAACGTAAGTAAAGATCCTTCTTTTCTATGCACCCCAGTACTATATCCAAAACCCCTGAAGAATAACCCACCCCCATCTACCTACATATCCCACACCTTCCCCACCTATTCAACCATCCCACTCTGTCCCTATCTACCTGAATATCTCAACACGCACCTATTTATCTGCCTCCCACAACCCATTCACCTATCTATCTTTCTCAATAAATTTCCACCAACACATACACCCATTTATCAACACCTGTTTATTTCTATCTGATTAGGGTATAATCACTCTTAATTAATAACTCCTCACTATCATGATAATCAAATAAAACGCCCCCTCCCCCATTTACCCACACGGCCCAGCATCTTTATTGACACGAAATTAGGGTCTACCCATTGACCAGTTTAGGACAACTCGAAATTAGGGACTACCCATTAACCAGTTTAGGACAACTCGGGTTAAACGGAAATAAATATTTCCGAACTTTGTTTATAAAAATCCCATAAAAAATAAACAATTAAAAATCTTACAAGATAGTTACGAAGAATAATAGTTCATTCAAAGATCAAACTATTCCTTAAGAAAAACCACACCGTTACCTTAATAAATATACGAACCCACCCATATTGCACGCTGCTTTTTAGACAAAAAATACATATGATTACAACCTTACGTTTATGCGTCTACGCACGTTTGAGCGCAAAGGACGCATAACACAAAAATTTATCTAAGAACACATAACAATAAATGTATATATCTATCTATCTATCTATCTATGTGTGTGTGTGTGTGTGTCTATATGTATATATACATACGTGTGTATTCGCGTATCTATCCAGCTATATATATATATATATATATATATATATATATATATATATATATATCCACATAACAATGAAATTCCCTCATCAATCAATCAATCTATCCATCTATTTATCCATCTATCATTCCACCTAAGTCCATCTTCGTCCATCTTACGTAACAGTTCTACCCCCTCTGGCCCACATCTTGTTCCCCGCTTCCTTCTTTCAACCAACCCCACCTTGGTCCTTGTACATATGCATTCGTGTATATATGCGTGCTCTTGTATGTTTATGCATGTGTGAGCGTGGGTGTATGCGTGGATGTGTGCGAGCGCATATGTGTGTATATGTGTGCATGTGTGTGTGTGTGTAGGAGTATATGTGTACGTATATATATATGTGTGTATGTGTGTATATGTATGTATGTGTTTATATGCGTATGTGTGTGTATATATGTATATGTATGTATATATATATATATATGTATGTGAGTGTGTGCATGTGCATGCGTGCTGACGTGTATGCATGCGACTGGATGTGTGTGCGCACACGCGTGTACGTGTGTATGCGTACGTGTGTGTATATGTGTGTACGAGCATGCATGGTCGTGTACATGCGCGCGTATGTGCATATGTGTGTGTGTGCATGCATGCATGTATGAGCGTGTGCATGCGCACGTATGTGCATAAATCTGTGTGCGTGCATGCATGTGTCTTTGGGCACATATGCGTATGTATGTTACTACGTATATGCGCGCGTGTATATATGTATGCATGTATATGTATGTGTGCCTGTACGTGAGCGTGTGAGTGTATGTGCACAAATTTGTATGAGTACGTATATGCGTGTCTGTCTGTGTGTACATGTGTGCGTATGTGCGTATATATGTACACGTGGAGCCCATAGTAGTATGCGTATGCGCTTCAGTATGTATATGTAAGGCTTACCCAGCAAATATAGTGACATGTGTGTGCATATAAATATGTATGAATATTATTTTGTATGCGTGTATATGTCGCGAGTATATGTAACCACGTGCAACCACGTCCGGTTGTCAACGCAACACCTCGTAATAGACAACACCGAAGTTCAAAACACCACCACCCACCCACCCATAATATACAACATTTAAAACCTTAAAATTAATATTATTCAACCCCACTCCCCAACCATCACGACCCGTCCGTATACATCATACACGGCCCACGCATCAGATAGAAAGAAAACATCCACGCGCGCGCGCACACACACATACATGTATAGGCACGAGCGCTCGCACGTAAGCACTATTAAAATACTGCACACTAACAGATCAACGTATAATGTGTGTGACCAGCCACTACGCGTACACAACCTTTATACTGCCCATAAACACTCTCATACATTCAATTCACCTTCACATACATACACACATCATTTTATCCAATCATACGCATCCCATGTCTATTGAATTTTTTGAAATTTTTTGAAATTTTTTCGATTTTTCTCACATTTGAAACATCTTCACCTGATGAATGCATCGCATGAAACCAATATGGTTGTGGAAAGTTCCTTTGTCACCCAATAAATAGATATGTAAAACCTATATATTTATCTTATTATATTATATAACAGCTCTATTTTATATTGAGCACTCTACCAATTAATACTGCCTTTGGTACACCATTCCAGCAAAAGCTGAAATAGTGACCATCCCACACTACAGTATATATATATATATATATATATCTCATTCATATACTAATTATATATATAATGTGTGTGTGTGTGTGTATGTGTAACTCAGCACATAAGGAAATTTCCATTAGAGCCATACACTAAATAAGTTCTAACTTAAGAGAATAAAGAAATTTCCAGTTCAATTTGCAACTGAATGATAATTTTGTGGGCTATGTACTGAATGTTATTTTTTAATCATCCAAATTCTTGATATAATGGAGATATCCCTGAAATGCTAATTAGAATATAGGTCAAGTCAGAGTTTCTCTGTTGCTGCTACCATGTAAGACAATACTATTTGTTGCATGTATGGGCTGTAAGCCTCTAAATAAATTCCCCAACTGTTTGCTTCGGACTGACAGGGAGGAGAGTGTGTGGGCACCCAGCAGGACTAAGAATAAAACTTAACTTAAAGGGCAGATGAGATCACCTAGATCCAATGGCCTTTCATACTCTCAAAAGGAGTAAACCTCTTTAAAAATTTTAAAAAACTTGGCAGCCGAGTGGACCTGAAAGTGTTGGCAATAAAGGAGTACTCCACACTCACCATACCCTGGACTCCCCTTTTTTGGTGGAGATCTTACCATCTGTCCAGGGGATGCAGTTGACAAGGTGGGGCCAAAAATAGGTGTTAGGTGTTAAGACCCAGAAAATGACCAAAGTAATGGAGTGACTTAATACGAGATGATAAAAAACTACCTCTGCAGCAGGTTTTACATCCGGGAAGTTCAATACGTCATCCGGGACAGTTTGCCAGGGACGGTAAAATTTTTCCTAAAAGTTAGTAGTATATTCCAATAATAACCGTCCAGTGATTTCTCTAATGCTGACCTCAAAATAAGGCTACGGCACCGCAGGTCTATTCTCAAAGCCATGTAATGAATAATGGTGGAGGGAGATAGTTTAATAGGACCGAATTATGTACTAGTAACCCTTCTCAGGGTAACTTTTTAGCTCAAAACACACTAGGAAATGGATTTTTTGTCCAAATATCCAGAATTATCACTGCTTCAGCTTTTCTTAATGTTTTATTACATGTTATTATGCTACTGATGACTGACAAGTATAGATGATGCTAATGAATTAAACAAAAGTATTTTGATTTCGGGACGGTCCAAACCCCATTTGGGACTGTTGATAATTTTTGTTTCGGGACGGTCATGAAAAATGTTAGTGCCGGGGCCTGCTCTGCAGACAGACAAAAGACAAAGAAATTGAGGCCTTTGGTAGATAAATGTTTTTAGTAGATTTATACAGATAATAAGAACCCTTCTTCCTAAATAGAAACATCAATATAAATTGCTATAACAAAAAAAATGAGTTTACAGGTTGTTTAGTATACATTAAATTGGCAATTGAACTTACCACAATAACATATGTTCATAAAACTACTTATATATAAAAATTCTTTCTCAGATCTACTGGTCTGTGAAAGAATTTAAGTCTAACCGATTTAAACACCAAAAATTGAAGCGGGCTATTAGAAAGGGTAATTTTCAGCCCAGCAACATTCAAAGTGGAGAAGTTCCAATATATAGTTTATGTGGAAGAGTATGTCTCTCCAGAGCTGGCCTTGTGAGTCATTTGAGAGAAGAGAAGGACACAGTGTCAAATGCTACTGGCACTCAACTATGAAAAACAAAAAAGAAGAACCCCCCCCCAAAAAAAAAAAACAGTAAATGGTCTTACTCGAACACGAGTTGACAGTCAACATACATATTAATTATTCTCACCATTCACTAACAATAGTCAAGAGAATATTTTTAAAAACTTAGGCTTTAGCTGCATCAATTCAAACTTACTTTTCCTATTTACTAATAACGAAAAAAAAAAAACTTACAAAAACATTTATGCTTTTCAGTTCCATTCAATAAGACAATTTTAATAAATAATTTGTATATAACATTGATAGAAAAAGGAAAGATCAAACCAAGTCTTTGTTAATTCCTAAGTTACAAAAATAACATTCTTACTACATCAAATGACCTCACATTCATATATATTCATAAATACTTTACTTACTTCTTCTTGTGAATCTTCATCCTGGTCATCATCCTCATGGCACATAATTTTAGGAGCACTTGAGGCAAACTCCTTAAAAGGGGAATTATAACAACATATTAAATTCAGAAGATGTTTATAATTAAGTATATTATAAGGTCAATAAGTCTGTAACATCTTATGTAGTTTTTAGTAGTATTTTTTATCTGAAATTTTCAACATAATATTTGATGTATGTGATTAATATTCACCATTTAATTAACAAGAAAAGAGAACATTTTGAAAATAGATGTTTATTGTGTACACACACAAACACACATACATATATCATAAGTGTACAGACTTATTAATGCACTAAAACACTAAGTAAATTTCATCTCTAATGATTCTTAACCTGAATAGATCTAACTTCATTATATTAAAAATAACTTCAGATTTTAATAAAGTTTTCTGATTTTCATTTTTTCTCTTATAAAGAGAAAAACTAGAGTAGAAAATGTTTTATTGCATAGAATCTTTTAATAACCCAAGTAAAACAAACACTCATAATAATTGTCTGCCATTATCAGCAAAGAATTAAAATATCCTGATTTAACAATACATCTATTTACTCAAACACTCTGCATGAGCAGGATGTAACCCAAGTCAATTTTTAAGCAGAGTTTAACAGGTTTGAATTCAGAGTTTTCCTTCTCCCAAACTAGTTGCCTACCAGGGTGAAAGAGTCCAGTCTGCACTATTATTTACCCATAGCTGGGAGGAGAGTAGTTGGATTCATACTTTTCCCAAGAGTATTAGTACTATGTGAAATGTCAACAGCCTTGTCCAGGATTTGAACTGTTCACCATGACCATTTTCCATAGCGATAACCATTACACCACAAGCACCTCCAAATTGCTTTAACACTATATACTAATTTTGAACTACTGTTTTATTAGAATGTGATATTGGCTCAGAGATTGAGATTTGTTGCTATGTACTCAAAATTACATAGTATATATTTTCTGGTATTGTAGATAAATATTTTTAGTCCAGGTTAAAAGTACGGTAAGGGTAACCCCAAGCAAAACTTTAGACCTTATTTTTCCAATGCATGTATCATTGGGGAACGATAAAAGTTTTGGTAAACTCCAATTCGATTTTTTAGAATTAGATTTCTATTTTCTCGTTCTCCAATGATACTTGCATCAGAAAAATAAGATGTAAAAAAAGTTTGGTTTTGGGTTACCCTTATCATGATTTTGACAGATGGACTACTTATCTCGTTCAGAAATTTTAAAAATTTATCCTAGCAACTTATAAAATAATTATTGTCTTGTAAATGTAAAGAATGCATAACAAATTTTTTTTTTCTAAACAAAACAAAGAAAAAGAGGTGCATATTTTCCGCATTTAAAAATACATTTGAGTGTATGGATCTTAATAACAGTGGTTAATCATTCAAAATATATTCAGTACTTTTTTTTTTTTTTTTTTAAATGATTACAACTTAAATTTTGATTTTCCTGTTAAAAATATATTTAAAATTAAAAAAATTAAAAAAAAAAAAAAAAAAAATAAAAAAAAAAAAAAAAAAATAAAAAAAAAAAAAAAAAAAAAGCCACAATACCTCAGCATCTACATTTGACCAGTTCATGTTTGTTGGATGTATTGGAGTGGGTGAATTGCTTGGACTTGCTTGAGGGGAATCACATGAGCTACTTATGTCTGATGAACTAATAGGTAAAGATGAGCGCTAGTAAGAAAGAGAATAAAAAAAAAAAAAGAGATGAAATGGCACAAACATAATATTTTTTCCAGCAATTAAATTCAAACTTCATATCTTCTATGTTTACACACGTATATATTTTAGAAGTATCAGCAGCAAATATACAAAAAGGATATATATCAAGTTAGGAAATACAAAATTTACTTCTATTTTTATAGATATTACATCAGTTTACATCTGCTAATGT
Organism: Doryteuthis pealeii; assembly: GCA_023376005.1. Classification (NCBI taxonomy): domain Eukaryota; kingdom Metazoa; phylum Mollusca; class Cephalopoda; order Myopsida; family Loliginidae; genus Doryteuthis; species Doryteuthis pealeii. Next base: position 96,809,592 of record CM042158.1, on the reverse strand, counting down.
TTATTTTATATTTGATAGGGTCAATTTTAAATTTGCTTCAGAGATTTGAGATTCCTATTATTAAAGAAAAACCTGAATGTTCAAATTAACTTAAGAAAGAATTAGCGAATTATTTACAAAATTTATAAATTTCTTCTTATAAATAATATATGCATCAGTGCATAAAAAAAAAAAAAATAGAAGCCAAAAACTGGAAACTTTATATATATATATATATATATATATATATATATATATATATATATCATTGGCAATTCAGTCTCGAAAGACTATGATAAAAGTTTTTGTGTGCCCCTGAAGTTGCAGCACCTCCTGTGACTATGAAGTCCTGTGTTTGAGAAACATATATATTATATATATATATATATATATAATATATCAGTGCATTAAAAAAAAAAAAAAAGAAGCCAAAAACTGGAAACTTATATATATATATATATATACATATATAAAAGTAAGAAAAGTAAAGTTGACGGGGCGGCCTAAAGTCGTATCCCCCTTTTCAATAGCGCTAGACCAAGAAGATTATTTTAGCATCTGAGGTGGAGCGCCACACCTACCATCAGCTCCTTACTTTACCGCACAGATCCCTGTGCTACTCACACGCTGGGCTGGCGAGGGCCGGTATCGAACCAGGAACCTTGTGGTTTCTAGCCGAACGCTCTACCGACTGAGCTAAGCCGGCCATTATATATATATATATATATATATATATACACACACACACTGACCTTATGAATAATAGTGACCAAGTGGATTTTTGTTAGTTTAATTATAGCAGTAATGTTATGCTTTTGGCAAAATACTTTTCTGGAATGTTTATATGAATATGATCCAAACAACAAGTAGCTCAATTATTTCATAAAACAACTAAAACCAAATATAATAATGAAATACATTATCCATAAAAGTAGGAAAAAATTAGTCTGACCTATATGAGAAAATATTACTTAAATATGTAAAATACTAAAAATTAACCTCCGAAAAGAAAATTATGATAAAAAAATATTTGTATAAATTTATTATCAAGAAAACATTTATAATCCATTTGTTTGATAGATTTATTTAAAAAAAAAAAAAAAATTCTATAACAGAAAAACTTTAAAACTATGTTAAATAAATTGCCTAAAAATTATATAATATCAAATAATAGACATATTAAAGAATATTACTAAAATATAGATGTTAAAAAAACAAAAAAACAAATTGTCTTTATTGAATCTACTAGTAACTCATATGTGTTCAAGACATCTGTTGGCCTAAGTTGGCATTTACATAACTTTTATTTTAATAAATTAGATATTCAATAAAGTAAGTTAATTTTTGTAGCATTTAATCTGAAGTTCAAATTAGATAAATCAGTATTTTAAAATAAGTTATTACTTGATACATGATCAAATAAAGCAATAACAAAAAGGTAATGACAGGCAACAATATATTCAGAAAAATGGATTAGAACCCCCAAAACAAAAACAAAAACAAAACTGTTAACTATTCATATTCTTACTAGATATTGGTAGATACTTTACTTATGAAAGATGTATTAATCTAGGTAACCCTCACAAACTTCAAGCAAACTAATACTATAAGTTAGTATAAAATATTGTTAAACACTTCAAATCTTTGATGCTATCATGTTTTTGACAGCAAGAAAAGAATGATCATTTTCATAAAAACCACACACAGCCAAAACAGTTTCTTGATATGCTAGTAGACTAATAAATTATATCTAGATAATATTGGATAATACTATTTGTAAATTTTCATATATTTATATAACTGTGCTCTGAAGAAGACAAATCTTTTATACAATGCCTTCTACTATTGTTTTTATTTTATTATTTTTAAAAATAATTTCTTTTGGATTATATTGTATAAACATCACAAAGTATAAACAGGCACTTGTCAGCACAATATATACCATTGTTTTTCCTTTTTACCTTTCATCATAATATTACTTATAGTAATCAGCAGCCTATAGTAAACTGTTTTAATAGATATTTGTAGTTAAATCGAACTTAATGGATCTAAATTCCCCCAACGTATGTTACCCCACCGAAAGAAAAACAAACAAACCCAAAATCAGGGAATTAACTGAATTTAATGAAATTTCCAATGTTGATATATTAATGAATAAAAGTTATTTTATTAAAAAACTTTTTACATTTTTTTCAGGTCAGTTAACTTTGAATCACGTATCTTTGAGGCGTAACACAGATTCTCAAAGATATGTGGTTCAAAATTAATTGACCTGAAAAAACGTAAAAGTTTTAAATAAAATAATTGGTGCATTATATCTTTTATTCATTAATATATCAACACTGAAAATTTCATTAGATTTGGTTAATTCTCTGATTTTTGGTATTTTTTTTTCTTTCAATGGGGTGACATATGATGGTGGAATTTAGGTCCATTAAGTTTGATTTAACCATATTTGTTATACAAAGAAACAATGTGTACCTTTTCTTGAAAAATGTTTAACATTTAACTACTGCTAAAGATGTAACCATCTACACAGCTGACTGTACTCATCTATGGCTTCATTTTTTTTTTTAAGATAACCTAACTTATATATACTTACACCATTATGCAATATTATCTGAAATGTTGGAAGTCAAAAAAGGAAAGTAAAAATAAAAGGAATGAAAAATAGGATAAAAAGGGTTTAATACAAATAATGGATGATGAGTAAATGTTGAAGGAGAAATGTAATTAACTACATGAAATAAAAAGGTAAATATGGTAAATGTAACATGCAAATATGTTGCAGTCAGAGGGGAAAACATGATCAGGAAATTGCATGCTGGGAACAATAACAGCAACAGTGTCTTCAATAATAAAACTTGGATGTTAAAAAAAAACAACTTTTTAGAGTAGTTAATACAAAATTATGAGATTAAATCATTCACACAACCTAAATCTTTTATAAATATTATAAGTAGAAAAAGAAAGCAAAAAATGAATACTAGTATATTATGTATATATAGCAAAATTTTAAAGGATTTATAACTTAAAACAATATAAAAACAAATTAAAAGTTCAAGTCTATATCAATTTTCTTCCTTTTTCTTCAAATAATATTTACCTCAGCAAAAATGTTTTTTTCTCAAATTATTGAAATAAAATGAAATAAATCCTCAGAAAAAAAATGACAAACTCATTAGAAAAGTTTCAATTATTAAGTTTTGAATCAATAAATTGTTAATATTGTGAGAGAACAAAAAAATGCAGGCCTCTAGTTGATATTTTTTAGTTTCACTAATGGACACGAACAAACTTAAATACAAATTTGCAGATTATCAGGTTTTATCTACAATTAGTTTATGTATTAAATAACACAGTGCAAACATATATTTACTATTAAAATATGGTTGTTTTAGTATGAATTTCTGAAAACAGGTGTTATTACTATTATACATTGATCCCATAAAGTTCAACTTTCAGCTGCTGAAGCTCAGCATGTGACACATTGAGTAGATATAGAAAGTTTACTGAAATTTAAGTCTTTATACATGGAAGAAAAAAAACAGCTCTCCCCAAATAATGAACTTTGATATTATGAGCGTGTTCAATAGACAAGGCCTTTATTATTGGTTTGAGATTAGCTAGAATCTAACTTAGTATGTGGCAAATGTACCAGTATCCACATTTAAAAAAAAAAAAAAAATTAATTATTTACCCAAGTTGTTCACCACAGATAGGATTTGATACAAGGTCACAAGTATGAGGTATCCAACAAGGATCAAAGTCGCTATTCAGTAATAAAGGATCAGTGTGACTAGCTTGATAACCATACACCACAACAGGACACAAGATTACATGACTATGGGATTGTCATTGTTCCTAGTCATGGTGAACATAAGTATGTTTGAGGAAATGCCCTTAAGAATGATACCAGAGAGGCTGACCATCTGACTGGGAAAGATGACACTTTGATAGTGAACAAGTTTGGTTTGATCATGTGAACTATAAAACTTTCAATATGGTTCATTATAGAGAAAGAAAAACAAATTGGCCTTATTGAATATACCAATAATTCATATAAGATGCAGTGATGCTGATAGCTTTTTGATTTAGTGTGTCCTGGGACGCAGATATTGGCTTTGAATCCCAACTAAAGCTATCTAACTCCTACCTTCTAACCTATCCTGTGTAATTCATTTCTAAGAAACTATTGAAATGTATTTACAGTTAGCTTGAAATGGTGAGGGAAGAATAAAGAAAAACACCGGGACACATGGATACAATTTTATTGTGTCCTTTTAGATTTTTGCGCATCAGGCACGCAGGACACGTACCTATCAGCATCTCTGAGATGTGTTCAAGACATCTGTATGCCTAAGTTGGCATTTACATAACTTTTTCTGAACATCAATTCTAACCATCCACACAGTATGAAATAAGGGGTTATCTATTGTCTTTAAAACTGAACAATATACATGAGTAGCAACCTAGACATCTATCAACAAGAGATGAATAACAAAGGACACTTTTCAAGGAAATAAGTAATTCATGAATATATCTAAAACTCCCAGCAGACATATCTGTTTGAAAAATAATTTCAAACTAACTAAAGTCATATTACTAGAGGTTCAAAGATGTGTCAGACTATCAAAAGAATCTGTAGTCTGTACAATATTATGATAGTAGCTGTATTCTATGCAGATATTCCAGAATCTAATATTCATTGGGATGTAAAAAATAAAAATAAAAACGTCCAAGAACTGTATGCATAATATTCTATGCAGTTGTGGCATGGTTTAAGAAACATGAAAAAGCTGTAATCTGTGGAAAAGCTGTAATCTTATAAGCAGAGAAAAGGAGAGATACCCTTTCAGAACTGTCGAAATAATAGATAGATAGAATGAGATGACTGAAAGAAGAAGGCACAAGCTGTGTTCAAATTAATAAATCAGCCGGGTTAACTCTGTTGGTAGAGAATCTGTCTAGGATTTATTAGGTGCTGGGTTCGATAGCAGATCTCACAAACTCAGTGCCTGCGTAGCACAGCTTGGATCTGTGTGGTCAAGTGGGGAGCTGATGGTAGGTGGGGAGCTCCTCTTTGGTCTAACACAACAAAACAAAAGGGAATGGACTCTCTCACTGTCTGGCTGATACCAACAATAGGCCATTCCACCTACTTTACTTACTATGAATATGGTGGAGAAAAAACACCAAGCAAAATCTAAGATGAGGCAAATTGAATAAAAGCTTTGGTAATGTTTATCTGGTTCCCTTGAAGTTCCATCCCTGGGTCAGGTAGTGCAGAAATATACACAGGCTCAGTGGAAAGGCAGATTAACATGAAATTATGAAATTTCTTTAGTAAGACACTAGACACTGGAGCAAAAGGTTTATTTGATATTCTTGGAAGTTTATTGAATATGACAGATATCCCAAAAAAGCTGGAAGGGCAACTGATATGTTGTGATAAAAGCATCAAAGATGTGGAAACCAGTCTGAATGAATCAATGTATAATAGTAAAATATAGTTGTGTTCTTTAAGTTAAACATATCTAGAAATTATAATGGTTTGCATTAAACTTCATAATAATTCAAATTAAACTCACTAATATTAAGACAGTAGTTTAATAGTTAAAAATGTCTTGTTTCATATTTAAATTATATATTAAATACAATTAATAAGGTCTTTTTGTAAAATAATTTTTTTTTTTTATCTGAATAGAAAAGAGAAATTTATAGAATACATTTTTAAAGATAATTTTTAAATTCTTTAAAAAAGTTAATTATGCTGAAAGAGGAGAAGAGTGAATTTTAACAAAAGGACATTCAGAGTTCAGTCAATAAGAAATGAAAAGCAGATTTTGGCTCTTGTTGGTGCTGTGGAGCACACAATTCTAATAAGGAATTAAGGCAGAGCAAGCTGAGACAAAAAATATGACAAGTGGTACCAGAAATTTATTTAAAGAAAAAAAAAAAAAAAAAAAATTTTTTAATTTAAATTTTTTTTTCTTTTTCAAATCTTGAAGAGAAATTCAGAAAATTAAACAATGAAGCATAAACAAAATCCCTAGTAAAAAAAAGAAAAAAAAAAGAAAGGAGATCCATTCAACTATAGCAAGAATCCTAAAGAATTCTACTGACTCATAATAGTTGGCTCAGTTGAGTTAATGTGGTTATGACACTGACAACGATTTATAAAAAAAAAACCCAAAAAACATTATGCAAAGTAGTTAACAATTTAGCAACAAATTGCATTGTCTGTTGCTTCATAGTAAACATTTATTATCTGCTTACAAAAACATTACTTCAACAGCTGGATTATGAATTCTAACATAGTTCAGGCAAGATTCCTTTATTCTTCTAGAGCACTTATTCTCTCCTGAGGGCCATGTCACATAAAATAAATGAGATACAGCCAGGACCACAGGAGTAGTGGCAATTCATATATATCTTAAAATAAGTGTAAATAGTAGAAATATATATATTTTTTGAATAATGGCTATGAAGAGAGTTACTGATGTAAAGTACAATCAGCAAAGATAGTTGAGAACCATTGTTTTAGAGTGTACATTGAATTATCATCATTTAAGCAGAACATTGTTTTTGCTAATCATGTGATATCAGAATTATTGAACCTTGCCCTTTTAGACTCCAATTTTATGATAGGAATGACTTAAACCCTTATCACTATATAAACATGTTTTTTTTTTAATTAAAATTTTTAAAAGTAGAATATATATATATATATATATATTTACCAAACCCTCTGCACAAGTAGGATGTGACACAAGGTCAATTTCTTAAGCAGAGTTTAACAGGTTTGAATTCAGAGTTTTCATTCTCCTAGACTGGTTATCTAGCCAAGGTTAAAGAACCCAGTCTGCCTTACTATTTACCCATAGCTGGAGGGAGAGTAGGTGGATGCATACCTTTCCCAAGGGTATTAGTGCTATATGAAATGTAAACAGCCTTGTCTAGGACTGGAACTTGCGTCGACGGGTCCATTTCCTATGACTAGCCATTACACTTAAAAGTAGAATATAGATTTAAAATCTATAGAAAAAAAAAAGAGTGTTAAATGTAGCCAAGAATACATGCACCAAAAAATTAAGATATCTTTTGGTACATATTTTCTTTGACACATTTTGATATTAAAATGAAGAGAAAGTTATGATGCAAAGAATTAATTCAATAAGAGACATAACCACTTTTTGAAAATACACTTAATCATTATTCATAAAACTATTTCAAGATTTGTTTACAACTGAATAGGATAATCTAAATATTTAGAATTAGAACTAACAGAACTAGAAGTAAAATTTAAGATAAAAGGTTTATATAGAGTTTTTATATTTGTTATTAAGGCCTGAATTTAAAAAAAAACCCAAAAAACATAGCAATCATTCAATGATTCTTATTTTTAATGCAATAAAATAGAAACAAAAATACAACATTCATAAAATGCAAATGAACTAAACAGAAAAGAAACAACAGAAAGGAAATGAAAGTGAAAAAAAGAGTCAAAGGTTAAGTGTCAAAGGTTAATAGCAAAGAGAGAGAGAGAGAAAAGTGCTTAATAGCAGAAGCCAAGTTTGAGCTGACCATGTGGATTGTCAGTAGATGTTAGTGGCTTACTGGTCAAGATTAGTCAATCGGTTTTAACAGCTTAACTGCAAACATGGTTACTTTCTCTTTAATGAACAAGTCTATAGTGTTCTCCCAGGTGCAATGCCTTGTGTTGAAAAGATGCTTGAATAAATTAAAAATTAAAATTATATATATATATATATATATATATATATATATATATATATATATATATATACATATACACTGATGGTGGCTTGAATATTTAAGCAATGTTCATTTTTCTTTTTAAACCAAACTAACTTGTTTATCAGTTGTGTAATTTATCATTAGTGAACTGCAGGAGACAATAAGTTATTTATTCTTAAAGGAAAAAAAAGAAGCCTTCAATAAATAAAAGGCACTTTGTATCAAATGCTGCAGCTAAGCAAAAAAAAAAAAAAGGTTAATTAAATGTCTGAGTTGAGTGTTACTTTCTTTTTCTCATGATCTATGTGCAACTGACATAAATAGAAAATATTTGCAACAATAGAAGCTGGTGATTACAGTGCAGTGTAAACATTTGAGAATAAAGCTGAATAAAAGCAAGTCTAACTATAGGCCAACACAGTGACTTTACATTGGTCACTTTCTTCACAAACATTTCTCAAATGAAGCAAAAGAGCAACGTTGATTGTCTTCTCTTTTCAGCAGGTTTTGCTTGATAGTAGAACAGTTAGTTTTGGCATGTCAGAAAAGTACAGAAAATCTCTCAATTTCTCTGCTGAAATCACAACTACATAAACAAAATGGTATGTTATATGCAGTTTCCATACACATCTATAAGTTCTTGAGACATTTATTTTTATTAAATCAGAAGAGAACTTGAAGGACAGGTGGGAATGATATAAAAATCCTGCTAAAGTTCTATATATGGGTCAAGTTTAAAAAAGATATTGTTTTATAAAGAATTTAAAGCAGAAAAAAACCCTAAAACTCTATTAGGGACAACCGTTTCGCACAGCAGATCTAATTATTAGATAGTGCTTTGGAATCACCAATTTTAGGTACTAGACAAAAGTATTCAGCAACAGATCTATTAGATTGTTTTTGTACTTCAAATAAGATATCAAACATATTTTTTAAGCTAGCATTAAATTTTCTTAATACAAAACTAGGAAAGTTTATTTCTGGCTATCGCAAAGTCAACAGTTTTTAATTGATTTTGTACAGTGCTTATGACATATAGCAAAGCACAATTGTAATTGTAACCTTCATTGTTCCTACTCGGAATAAAGTGCTTCATAGTGATATTCTTGCAAGCTATAATTGGGAAATATATGAAATATGTAAAATAAACTGAAAAATAAAAGTAGTAGTTTGGTAGTCGCAGGATTATTAACTTGAAGCTAAAATATAAAAGTTAGAAGTACATTCTAGTGACCTGCTAAAAGAAAATGAAACAAAAAATCTTTAGGCTTTTATGGGAGAACACTAATAACAGCAAGCAGAGAATAGTCTGAATGATTGACCACATGACAATAGGAATAAATCCGTGACCACATGATGTTGATGGTAGCATTGACGAGGTGTAGATGGTTCATAGATACCTCCTTGATGAAGTCTCTTTGGTGATATCCAGATGGGAGCAGGGGGTAGCTGGGGTCAGAGCCTCCTCCAGCAGCAACCTGGCTGTGTTTGCTGGATGCATCCGACTTTGAGCGAGACACACTGATGTCCCGAACGTCTACTACATCTCTTGTTTTGTAGATGGAGGCTGGAACGGAGCCGTGTTTAATGTGTTTGGACCCCCCTGGCAGCTGTTCAGAGGTCATTGATACAGACAGACAAACAGAAGGAAAAAAGCACATTATTCAACAATCAAATAAATACACATCACAAATACTCAAGAACAGACTAAAGAGCAAAATCAAATACATCAAGAAAACATTGCAATAAAATAAAATAAAATAAAAACCTGATTTTGCTTTATTAGCCTATAAAAAGTTGGGATCTTTAACACATCTTAATTTGCTTTCAATTTCATCATTTTATTACAAAACTGAATATTTAATTGAGAACTTTTGAAAATTATCAGATTTAATTTGTGTATTACCTCAGTTTTTTTGTTTTTTTTTAGAGGAACAAAAGAGTTTTTGTAGGCATACACTGATTGAGGTAGTTTTTATTGGTTATTAGAATGAAACTAATTTGTTGCTAGCATAGAAAATAAAGTTGCAGTTTACTCATTCTATTAGTCAAATTGTGGTCAAGAGTTTAAATTAGAGACAAGTACTTATGAGAGGCTAAAAGACTATCCAGTTTGGTTTGTCATTCTCTCTTTTTTGTGTCATGGCATTGTATCAGTTACATACAAGTGAAATTCCCCAGAGGAACTGAGTCAAGTTAAAATAGTTTTATAAGTAAGGTGATATTTGGGAAACAGCTTAATTTCTTTTCTTTTTTTTCTTCCTTTAAAAAAAATTTAAATGATCAAAAAACAAATTAAAAAAACTTATTTATTAATACTAATAAAAATTTATTGTAATTTAAAATATTACAAAATGCCTATTTAGATAATTAGGTTTATATATACAAGGCAACGCTCTCTTATAAAATGGATAGAGCACTCTCTGGCAGCCTTTACATATATACACATGTATGTATTTATCAGTTAAAATCCCCGTTCCAGTCTGTAGGTGCTGATGGGTAAGTGGTTAAGAAGCTTGACTGATGATAAATCGATTGGGTTTCCATCCTGGCTGGAGGTAGCCACACTGAAGAGACGTGATATGTTGAAACACAGTGTCTGTGAATAACTATATATATATATATATATAACAAATTCTAGACATAGGTAAAAGTGGTTTTGGTCTCAATGTAGCGTTAGTTTCGTATTTGCCTGGGGGAGTTGTCTGCCCGTTTAGTTCGCTGGTTCCTGCTAAGGGGCCGTTTTATATTTAAGCAGCTGGTTCAAACGCTTCTCTCTCTTTTTCCTGTTCCTCAAACTACGAGACACATGGGTTAGTTAAGGTCTACCCCTTCTCGTTGGGGCTTCGTTCCCCCCTTACATCACTGTAAGTTATTCACACAGCATGGACTATCCCTAGTCTCATGTCTGTGGATTTTAGGTTTATCTTTTACCATTCATGAATGTGTCTTTATCTTTATTTATGTACACCTTGTATTATGTACCCTTTTATCCATGTGCTGTATACGTATTAAATGTTTTGTTTATCAAACCTTTGTATCTTCAAGTAAATATAACTTTGAATCCTTTTTTACATCAATAATAAAAAAAACAGACTTTGGGAAATAATGTGCTATACTCACACACAGACATAGGCTAATAACTAGTCTGCCAAAAATCATGTACATCTTGCAGAAAACAACAGAATTTAAGAAAAAACTGAATAGATAATTAGCTGTTTTTATTTAAATTAGTGGTTTAAAAAAATCTCTTTAAAGCTACAGGGATTTAAACTACTAAGGTCAAAATTACAACTGCTGACAAAAAGGAGTTGAGTTTTCAGAATAACAGCACTAAAGATTGATTTCTACATAGATTTGTTTTTTTCTTTTGCTTCCTTTTACTATCCTCATTTCTGTTGTAGGTTTTCTTAAATGTTTCTGCTGGTCTTTCCAAGTGAAATTTTTGTCAATGCAAAATTTATTGGATACTGACAGCAACCCATTTCAAGATATCAGACAAAAAATCAACTCTAAAAAGAAATCGTTTTCAGTATAATGCTTTTTAACTGAACTCTTTCAGAAAAAGCACACAAAAAAAAGCAATGTACTATTTTGATTTTTGGGACTGTTGTCCTCATCTTTAAAAATATGAATAGATGAGGACAACTGTCTAAAAAGAAATCATTTTCAGTGTAATGCCTTTTTAACTGAACTCTTTCAGAATTCATAGCACAAAAAAGGGCAATGTACTATTTTGATTTGTTGGACTGTTGTCCTCATCTTTAAAAATATAAATAGATGAGGACAACAGTCCAAAAAATCAAAATGATACATATCAAACCTCATTTAAAAAATTCAGACAAATAAAAAAAGACAATGTTGAAAAATAAAGAGGGCGTTAAAAATATTATTAAAAAAAAACCTGTTTAGAAAAATATTAAAAAAAACCTGTTTAGAAAAAATACTATATAAATATAGCCATTTTTGATAGTAAAATAAAAATGTTACCTTTACAAAGATATTAAGATATGCTAAGAAAGTATTAGAGCATGAATTGTGAATTAAGAAATGCAGACTAGTTTAATATGCTATTTTATGAAACTTTCTTATCTCTATTAATAATGGAGATTCGCTTCCGGGTTTTTGTCTGTAACAAAAACCATGTCACTCCTTATGTCACATTACCCAACACATAATCCAATGTCATAAGATAGAATAAATATACTCAAAATGTGAGCATGCAACGTTAGACAATCCTCATTGTTTCAATAAATAGATGCCTGGCGTTATATATTTATATATAGATTGTTTTATTCTAATATAATATTTAAAGTTATTGGAACTGTTTCCATTTCAAATTGTCTTTCTTTTTTTTTTTTTACTCCTTCAATAAATTTGATGATTTTACATAGTTATGGTACACACTCTATGACATTGAATTTTCAGCTCCCAGGCAATATCTCTCAAAAAATTATTTTTACATCGCCCGGAGGGTGTCTTTTTATTTTGCTAGTTGTAATAATAGACTTAAGATAATGGTGTCAGAAAAAATAATCTGTTATTGTGTCAACTATTTTGATACAAGACAAGGAGAATAGCAATCTAGTTAAGATGGCTAATCATTCAAAAAAATTGGTCATGAACATTTTAACAAATTATTTCATATTTATAAAATACAATACGACTAAGTAAATGAACATGTACAACATCCTGTTCGAATATGTTACTGAAAATGTGTAATCTTTCACAACCAGGGAAAGCGGATATTATATCAGTCAAAAATACTTCTAAATTATTTATAAAAAAAAAAAAAAAAAAAAAAATCTATATAGATAGGATTCTAGTGCAAAGCAGTAATATTAGAAAGCATCATGTTATATTAATTTGCTAGCATTAAGTTCATTTAGTGAAAAGTAGTAGATAATGGATAATTAATAATTTTAATAGTATGTAAAATCTTTTCTCCTTTTAACAAAGCTAACTAGTTTCATATCAGTTAATTAATAAAAAAGATTGATTTATTAAAACAAGAGAACTGTATATGTATTCTTAAAGATATAAGTGGGGAAAATCTAGCCTTAATTATTACATATATATATATATTCATTTTAGAGCATGAGTATGCATATTTTTTTCAAGAGAAAATGGATACTAGTACTCTCATTTTAAATATTTTCCTTTTTAGATAGATTTACGAGGGTGAGTCAATAAGTAATGCCATTTTGTTCAGGACAGGTATAATTACTAACACAGAAACATGTATCATACATCAAAATGAAACTGGTCCTCTGTGGATCACATCCCTACTTCTCCACATAGTCACCGTTTCTCTCATTAGAAATGTTCCACCTTTGAATGAGAGCATGTATCCCTGCCCCATAAAATTCTGTTGACTGTTCTTTGAGCCACTTCTTCACTACAGATTTCACTTCCTCATCACTGGAATAATGTTTGCCTCTCTTTAGCCCCATGAAAGAGGGTTTGAGAAGCAAATATTATTCCAGTGATGAGGAAGTGAAATCTGTAGTGAAGAAGTGGCTCAAAGAACAGTCAACAGAATTTTATGGGGCAGGGATACATGCTCTCATTCGAAAGTGGAACATTGTGATTGGGAGAAATGGTAACTATGTCGAGAAATAGGAATGTGATCCACAGAGGACCAGCTTCATTTTGATATATGATACATGTTCCTGTGTTGGTAATTATACCTGTCCTAAACAAAATGGCATTACTTTTTTTATTTACCCTCATAAAAGTAAACAAAACAGTATGACCCTGACAAAAGAACAAATCCTTATTTATTAATCTGTTGCTTTGACAATATCAGGTTTATCCACAAAATAAAAAATAATACACTTTACCCAATAAACACAAACACACTGCAAACAAATAAGATACTAAGAAATACATCATAAGGGACTGCTACATGTTTGAGGAAGGTACAGTACGGAGGTAATGGAGGAGAGAAATGGTTTACCATGCCAACAGAAATGGGTAGCAAGAGGAAACAAGATGGAAGCGGGAACAGGAAAATGGGGAAACAAAAAAGTTGTAGCCAAAATATTAGCATTCTTCAGTAAATGTTGCCGGAGAGCACAAAATAATTGCCATGCGCTGGAATAAGGTGAAGACAAAGAAGACATTTTACACTAAAAGATAAGTCACTGACAGACAAGTTAGTTACTAGTTGGGATTGAGGAGAAAGGGGGAAACAAAAAAGCAATTTAATAAAGACTTAATTTATATTCTTACTTCTACAGAAAAAATACAGCCTGGATTGAGGCGTTGGGGGGAAGCATCATTCCCAACATAAAAACAAAAAAAAACTTGAGCAAAAAGAAAAATTGGACAGAGTAAAGAGAAGCCTACCTGGAGCATATGTCATGCTCTATCAGGTAAACCTGGTGTTTCCATTAATAACCATATTATTAACCTAGTTGGCCAAGCTTTCACTATAAGGGTGGCCATGTAGACCTTAGGCAAGCCTTTTCTTTCTTTTTGGTTACCACCATAATTCTATTTGTTTAAAATGTAATATCCACAATACTGCTTAAAAAAGGCATAAAGAAGCAGTAAATATGATTGCTTTTGTCAAATGATCATGAACTTGAAAAACAATCTGAAAGAGCAAAAGATTTCAGAATTCTTTATAAAAGTGTTTTAGGGTCTAAAACAACAGGTTTTCAAAAGTTAAGATCATAAACATTTAAACATTTACAATGTATTTCTTTTAATAATTATTTTTTTTTAAATTCATTTTTTCTTTTTCTAAAGGAAAGAATCTAAATGTAAATAAAAGGAAATCATCTTCTTCATGAAAAATATCATGCATAATTTTTTTTTTTTTTTTTTTTAAATATTTGAATTACCAGAGACTTCTTTTTTGCATTTCTAAAGGGCATTGATAATATTAGAAATTGCAAATAAAATATCAAATTTCGAGGGAAAAAAAAAAAAAAAAAAAAAAAAATTATTTTAAAATGTCTGTCTTTGACTTCAGTTATTTGCTAAATCGTTTTAGCCAGGTGCTTGCAGGAACTTTTGGCTTGTGTATCTGGCAACAGCAGAATAAGGGTGATGTAAATAGTCAATACATACCCGGTGTGGCAATGGCAATCCCAATCCTGTATAATCAGCCTATGGAGAGAAGGAAGGAAAAAAAAAAAAATATATACATATATATATTGTCTGATAATTTCCCATCAACAATGTTGATAAGGTACAAGAACAATGAAGACAGTCTGTAAATAGCTACTGTAAAGAAACATATTTCTCTAATTCAAACCATCTGGAAATAATTTTACTTTCCTATTTATATATTCTCATAAATATAATATAGAATTATTCAGATAGTTTCATACAGATTTTGTTCTAAATTTTATTAAATTAAAATTAATTAAACACAGATTTACATATGAATTTATTGCTGATATGAAAAAAGAAATTCTAGTATATATATATAATTTTCATTGGAACAAAGTTAGAACCACACTTTAAGTAGCATTACAATTGTTTCATTACTCAGTTTATAACTGATTTTCAACTATGTTAAATGTAAGTACAGAAAAAAATGCTTTTTTTTAAAGAAAAATAAAAGCAAATTAACATGTTTCTATTTCAGAGTAGCTTATTTAGAAGGATAGGGTGTCTATCTATATCTATCAATAATGGAGATTCTGTCTCTATTTGTCTGTAACTGAAACTACATTACTGTTTATATTACAGTCATTTCAGGAATTAAGTAAATGAGTATTTAATTTATAGTCAAAATCATTAATACATAAAATAAATCTTATTTTATTAATGATGTCTCTATGAAAATCAGAGTTAGATTTGCCTTAAAACATCCTATGTTATTTGTACGTTTAAAATCCGGTAATGTATCCTATATATTACTAAGAAATAAAAGTTTACATAATACATGGTGTGGTTAATTTGCGTACTGGTTTTAACAACACTGGGTTTAATAAATTATTACTTGGTGTTATTGATCACTAATATCACTGTTTTAATCTGAAACATAGTAAAATCAATCCTATGAAGGTTTTTTTAAATTTTTTATATAGAAACTAATTAAAATATAATTGAAATAAGTGTAACCTTTTTATATGCGTTCTTATTTAATTTAGTTAATCTTTCTAATTTAATATATTTCATTACTTTAAAAATTAAAAAATAAGTTTCAAATCAACATGACTTGTAAATAACCAAGGAAGCGGACGATTTTGCTCAGTTGGTAGAGCATCTGTCTAAAAATTGTAAGGTTTTGGATTTGGTACTGGTCCTCGCCAACCCAGCACATGAGTAGCACAGATTGGGTAATCTGATGTGTGTGGTAAAGTGGAGAGCTGACAGTAGGTATGGCACTCCAGCTCAGTAAAAAAAAAAAATGATCTCCCTGGTCTAGCACTAGCAAAATGGGGATAGACTCCCTCACTGATCGGCTAATACCAATAATAGTTCACCCTGTCAACTTTACAACTTAAATAAAAACACTTTTGAATATTTTAGTACATAAAAAATTATCTAAATTAAAGTGCTGTTATTTACCAAATTTATCTTAGTTTGGCACAAGGCTAGAAGTACAATCTCCCTGGTCTAACATTAGCAAAAAGGGGATAGACTCCCTCGCTGTCTGGTTGATACTTACAATAAGCCACTCTACCAACTTTACTAATTAAATAAGCACACTTTTCAATATTCTAGGACATAAAAAATTAGTTAAATTAAAGTGTTTTTATTTACCAAATTTATCTTAGTTTGGCACAAAGCCAGTCGTATGGAACACCTAGATGTAATTTAAATTATTATCTGATAAATAAAAAACATTTTGCCTGGGAGTCAAATGCTATTCTATGTTAACTATTATTCCCTATAGTGAATATAAGCATAAGTTGTAGCATAGTTCTCTTAGTATTACACTATTAACGGCTAAGTCATTCGCTTGAACTTTCACTGAAGAGAAGCCATATTTATTTCATAAAATATTTACTGATATGTGAATGTTCTTTTGCTTTTTAGAGTAATTCTATAGAAATTATCTCTCTCAACAAAGTTAAAACAATTTAACTATAACTTTATTTGATATAACAGGAATTAAATATTTTAATATAGTTATTTACTAAAGTTAGCTTAGAGGTGGCACAAGGGCAGAAGTATGGGACACCCAGTGAGAATTGAACTCACTAACAATGGTCTGCGAATCTAGCTTGTTAACCATTATACTACATGAGATGCCCAATATATTAATATAAGTATTTTCCAAAACAAAAAAAAATTTCGACTTGTATTTTTTAATAAAATTTTAGAATTTAGGATTAAATACAAGCGAAAAAAAAAATAGTGTTTGAAAACCTTCAGATTTTTGACAGAAATTGTTTTACTCCTTGAACAATATGTCATTATCTGGTAAGAATGATATAGTTATTTACTAAGCTTAGCTTAGATGTGGTACAAGGTCAGAAGTATGGTGCACCCAGTGAGAATCGAACTCACTAACAATGGTCTGTGAATCTAGCTTGCTAACCATCATACCATGCGAGGTGCCCAATATTTTAATATAAGTATTTGCCAAAACAGAAAAAAAATTTCAACCCATATTTTCTAATAACATTTTAAAATTTAGGATTAAATACAAGCGAAAAAAAAAAATAGTGTTTGAAAAACCTTCAGATCTTTGACAGAAATTGTTTTACTCCCCCTGAACAATATGCCATTATCTGGTAATAATGATATGCGAACATTGAAGATGAATAGTTTCTTACCTGGTATTCTCCAGTCATCTGTCGCAGCTGGTTTTCCAGAGTGCGTACTGTTTTTTCTTTTTCATTTAATTCTCCTTGTACTTTTTCTGATGGACATTTATTGTATATTTTCCGTACTTTCTGTAAAACAAATTTAAAAGAACCAAATATAAGGTCTTAATCCCAACTAGTGAAAGGCAACTTGTATCAACTGTTAGTAGTTATTTGTCAATAGTAGACATCCAATAGTACTAACATCTCATCTAACACATGCTTAAAAATAGGACATACAACTTATGTACTTCTTTAGATAAAGCTTGCATATAGCAATACCACTTATGTAGCCAAGCCTGTAGAGATTTGAAACTTAGAAAGGATGGTCAACTACTCATATTAGGAATAGGATTTTTTTTTTTTTTTAATTGTAGAGATTAACACACATTTATGGTTATTGGTAATGAAAATGAAAAGTGGAGAAAAATTGGTTTTGCTGACATATGAATATAGGATACCTCAATTATAACAAATATATCTCAATAATACGTAGAAAACTTTAAAACTCTCTCTCTCTCTCTCTATATATATATATATATATATATATATACACACCAAACTTATTGGTAAACCCTTGCGTTAAGAAAAAACCAGGCAAATAGTTTGATTGTAAAAATATACTACCAAACTTCACCTGGAGAAAAAAAAACAAAAGACCAAGATGGCTGTACCAACTGAAAATAAATACATATATGTGTGTGTGTGTGTGTGTGTGTGTGTGTAAAAAATATATATATATAAACCACTAGGATTATCTAAAGCTAAAAAGTAAAAAGTGCTCAATACCTAAGTAGAGCAAATAATAAAGTTAAAGCTAATGAGTCAGATATACCTAATAGTTTCGCTTAGTATCCCATAGGGCAAGAATCTGACTACCAGATTCAGATCCTGTTAGTAGGTATATCTGACTCATTAGGTTTAACTTCATATATATATATATATATATAAGTTAAACCTAATGAGTCAGATATACCTACTAACAGGATCTGAATATATATATATATATATATATATATATATATATACATTAAGTTAAACCTAATGAGTCAGATATACCTACTAACAGGATCTGAATATATATATATATATATATATATATATATATATATATATAGTAAACCTAATGAGTCAGATATACCTACTAACAGGATCTGAATATATATATATATATATATATATATATATATATATAAAAACAAAAAGAGAATTAAGTAAATTTCCTTAATCAATCAGAACATTTTGTTTCATCTTGTATTATTTAGATTGTCCTCATCTTTGTTGTTAAATACACAACATTTCAGCCAATGTGCCCTCCAGACTTCTTCAGGTATTTCTTGTTGAACTTGGGAGCCTTCATGTTGTAATAATCAGAATCCTTCATGGAACTTTGAACCGAACCCTTTATTTAATCCATGGTTAACAAAGAGAACAATCCACCCCAATGGATTAAATGAAGAGTTCTGATTACAACACAAAGGCTCTACCTGAAGAAGGCCAGAGGGCACACAAAGCAGAAATGTTGTATCTCTATAATAAAGATGAGAACAGTCTGAAAAATCTAAATCATACAAATCATCAAGCATCATCTCATAAATTCACACAAATAAAACCTGGGTCTATCATATACTTCATTTAACTTTTGAGACTGGATTTTAAAGTTACCAGTAATATATATTACTTCATAATCATTTCTATAGTAAATATGTTAGCATCAATATTGTTATGAACTGAATAATGTAATGGGTAGTCTAGTCTTAAAAAAACTACTCTGAGAGACATGGAAGCCTCCCGGAACTACTACTATCCCTGTCGAACGTCACAGGAAGTGACCTCTTCGGCACCAGAGGATTATCGTCCCTACGGAGCTGTCTTCAACATGAGAGAGAGGAGGCTACACGCTCTTGGGTAGCAGGGACTCTCCTGGAATCCACACAACCCTGTCAAACGTCATAGGAAGTGACCTCTTTGAACACCAGAGGGTTTTTCCCCCCAACAGTTTTTTCCCTGCTACGACTGTGGAAAAGAGCCAACAAGGACTACGGACAGGGTCCATACAGTCCTCCTAAGTCCAGCGTGCCTAAGAGGCACAAGGAAAACCACAAAAAAAACAAAAAAAACGGTCGAATGGAACCACACTAATCCATTTCCCCTCCAAGATGGCGGACAGCAGGTCCATTCAGACCACCTACTTGGGTATTTTAAGCATAGCTGCTGCCGAGACACAAACAAGGGCTATGGCAGCAAAAGCGCATTTAGCCTCCATTGACAGAGAACTGGAAATCAAGATGCAATAGGAAAAATTGCGTTTGGAAAAGGAGGTTGCCGCCGCTATCGCTGAAGCCAGCACACTGGAGGCTGCCGCTAACAGACCCAGGACGGCACCTAGGCACAGTAGACCAACATGTCCCAGACATAGCACCCCCAAGCTCGCCAACCCTGCTCCCTGCAACCACAACTGCAGCCACTCATTACCTCCGGAATCGAACCAGGCCCTAGCTCTGAACTCCCAAAGAGAAACCCGGGATGATGCATGGCGGGGAGACGAACCTAAGGGCCTCCCTAGCTGTCTTCAACAGTCATAGCCGCCAGGCTTGACGTCCTTGTCTCAGGCATGACCTCCCCAAGCTCATCAACCTTGCTCCTAGCAACCATGACGACTCCAGCTACACAACACCCCCAGAGCCATCAGACAGGAGAACCTGACCCAGCCCCTATGGACGAACCCATGGCCACCAGACCTACTGTCCCCTTCACGGACGAGGCACCCTCCAGCTCCAGTCAACCCCTTCTCCCTGTCAACCAGGCTACTCTCGACAGCTTTAACATAGAAAGTTTGGAACTCAACGACCTGCCTTCTTTGCCCTCTACAGAGCCATCCTCACCTGAAATATCCTGTTCTCAATCCGAGTGTCCGGCCTACAATGATTATCAGCCATCCAAGTCTTTTCCCGCACCTAGTACGAGTGCACCCTCTTCCCTTTCTTCACCCTCTACTGGCCAGATGCCACCCTCACACCACCAGTTCAGACAACAGGCTAATTTCAATCCTCTTTCCCTCAACTGGTCAGGTGCCAGCAGATCCTGATTTCAGCAAACCTATTGACCAGCATAATGAACCTGCTTTGCCACCATCTGACCCTGGTCAACTGGCAAACACGGCTTCCCAACCAAATGCAAGCAGCTATTCAAATTCCAGGGATGCTATACCAAACTTATGGCCTTGCCAGACACAGCACCCTTGTCAATACCAAAACACATGCTCACACCAGCAACAGAACCTATGGCCTTGTCAACATCAGCAGAGCAAATACTCTTCCCTGCATCAATACCAGTACCCATGTCAGCTCCTAGCTTCACGTCACCCTCGACATCAGGACCTATCCTCTCTATATCTGGTTTGATACAACAGCAAGCATGGACAGATTCACCCTACCAACAAAGTTTAGCAGATAGCAGCTCTTCAGGTGATGAAACGACTCATTTCTAAAGAGACTCTTGCATTCACACAAAAAAGCAGTTCAGACAGTAATTCAGATTTCAACTCTGATGAAAAGGCAAATAAAGCCCCTCCAGTGAAAACAGCTCCTTTAAAGAAAACCCCTCAACCTATGATAAAACACTCTTCGGGTAGTGATTCTTCAGGCAGTCCTGTGGAATATATACCCAAACCAAAAAATACTGGTTCTAAAAATGCCACACCTCTCAGCAGTTGCAGTGACCCCAGTTCAACCAATGCCACAAAAACCCCAAGGACTTATGCAACTGTAACTGCCTTGATGTTACATATATCCCTACTCATCTCTAGCCATCAGAGAAACGCCTGGAATGACACGGCTAAAAATATTGAAAGGACTATGGCTTTGCCGCCTCCGTTACCTCCAGAGGTAAGCACACCATATCTTTTGCCGACATCTACCACCTGTCGTGCCTACCCTAGCGGCATCTGCGATGGGCACCTCCCTCCACCTTCACAGGACTCTTGTTTCTGCAACCCAGGCCGAGTGAGGCCTACTTACTCCCTCCTTCTCCCTTACTGTCTCAATGACTCCCTTCCATTTCTCTATCTTTGCTATAATTGATTTTGATATTTTGTTTTTTATATACAGATTATGTTGGGATTACAAATTTTAAAACATGAAAATATAATGTAATAGAAACAGAATTAAAAGTGTAAAGTTCAAGTATCAATATTTAACTGAAATGTTTAAATTTAAGTCAACTTAAAACAATAAATCTGAATTATTATCTCTTTTGTACCATTTCCTTAAAGTAGACTACCAACTCAATTATGATTTATTTTCTTCAAATTGACTTAAATTCAAGTATTTGCTATTAGAAAATATTTCAAGACACTCAAACAAAAGAATCTGTTTGACAATGAATAATTTTATCAAATTTTAAACTAAGAAACTGAATTGGTTGGTTGGTTGGATTTTATAGGATGTCAACCCTTGTTGGGTTATTTTATGTCAAAGATGTTTTTGTTTTATTCATTCTTGTTGGTATTCAGTTTTTTTAAAAACACCTTGTTTCAAAACTCATTTTTTAAATCTATTTAACGCATAGATGGGAACCTACATTCCGGGTCAGAGTGGACCTGGGAGTAATGACAATGAAGAGGTACTCCACACTCCCCAGAACTCTAAAATAAGAACTTCTCTATTAGATGCAATTTAGCATCATACCCAGGATGTTAATACCCTCAGCCTCCGCCTTCTAACACATATATGGTAAAAAGGCTTGGGGATTTGCCATTGAGGAATACAGTTGGGACAATCATATAGGTGCTAGGGTTTGATGTGACCAGTTGATTGATCAGAGGGGGGCCTTTCTGACCACCCATCTAGCCCAAGTAAGGATCAAAGTGGAATGTTACATGTCAAGGACTGCTCAGCCACTAGGATTCTATACTGAGGCATTACGGGTTGCCACCCACAACCAACAGGTGACCCCGGGGTGGGGGGGGATGTTTTAACTTCTCTGTAGAGGTGTAATTGGTGTATTCTACAGCCTCAGCTGACAAGGTGAGAAACTGATTTGGAAGGAGTAGGGTTTAACTAATCATGAAGAAAATATCAAAACTACTTTTTCAAGTCTAAAATTGATATAAATACTAATACAAGACCGTTTAGAACAGATTAAAATTGCAGTATGGGTAACCTGAAACCAAAAATTTCTAGATCTTATTTTTCTGATGCAGGTATCATTGGGGAATGAGAAAATAGAAATTTGATTTAAGAAATCCAATTGTAGTTTTCCAAAACTTTTCTCGTTCCCCAATGATACCTGCATTGGAAAAATAAAGTCTAAAAAAAAATTTGGCTTTGGGTTACTCTTACCACACTTTTAACCTGGACTAGAAATAAATAGCAACAAAACCCCCCCACCTAAAATTTAAAAAAAAAAAAAAACATAATTGGGAATTACTTCTTTCAATTTAAAATCTCGTTATCAAATATATTTTTTTTATCAATGTATAATGAATTGCAGCACATTATACAAAAGAGGAAAAGATTTTGTTTTCAAATTGTATAAATAAATTTTTTTTTTAAATTTTTCTTTTAAATATTTCATTGTACCCCTACCCCAAATCATTTGACTCACCCACCAAAAAGTAGATGAATGCATTTTCCTTTGAAACTATCATCCCCAAAAGGATTCATAGATGATTTATGCTTCACATATTTCTTTCTTAATATGCAAAGGAATAATAACATTTACTGCTGTAATAATCAATTTTGTCATAAGAATGAATTAGAGCAATCCAAAAGGAGTGGGGGGGGGGTACTGAGAGCGGTGACACCAATCTGGAAAATGATGGCAACATCAAAATAGAGTTTTAGTGTAACTGCTACAAATTTAACTAATACTAACTTTTTCAGTTTTTTTCTTCACATAGATATATAGTAATAGTATTGTTCAAAATTCCATGACTAAGATGTCAGTAAGTTTTACAATAAAAGTAAGCATCAGTTTTTTTTTTTCATTAAGAACCTGACAGCAGCTTTAAACAAAAAAACTATTATAATAATCAGTAACAAAGTCAACATGGGCCAATAATATATAGGTTAATAGAAAAAGCAGATATATAGTAATTACAGTAGGAGGAATTTTGATACTATAAAATGTTGGTGCAAATTACGTTAGACAACAGAACAAGAAATTCATAAAATATCAATGATAAATTTTTAACTTATGGCAGAAAGAATACTGGAATATATAATGATAATAATAGTAATAGTAATAATAATAATAATAAAAGAAGAAAGAAACCTGTTTCTTCTGACAGTACATTTTGTATTTATGTACTAAGTTCTTTTAGTAGTCTACTAGAAATCTACTTATCAGATGAGCATCTTTTTATGTCCAGAATATACTTTTGCCATCATAGATATCAGGTTTTAGTCATTCATACTTCAACTGTTCCATGAGAGGCTAGTAAATGTAAGGAGGGGCTTTTATGGGTAAGGAAAGCTGACTCAATATCACTTGACCTTTGAACTGAGTTGACACTCACTATAAAAAGATTTTTTTTTAAATGTATTTTTTCTCAAATTCCACTTAATTTAGCATTAATTTTTTAAAATCCTATATTTCTTCAACAGCTTTGGAAGATTTTTAGTTACAAAGTTTAAACACTTCTGTTTGCAGGCATCACTTATAGCATAACTTATGTAAATTTTGGAGGATAAGAATTTACATTAAAAACTGTCCAAAATCTGCTTTAAGTATTTCAAAGTAATTTTTTTATTTACTTTTGTTATTTTCTTGTAATTAAAACTTCAAATATATTTAAATTATTGTGAAAAAAAACTTTAAAAAAAAAGTGATAATTTCTACAATTGGTAATGTTTTTGGCACCTATAAAATGGGATTAATATATAAACTATACCATTTTATGTAAATATATTTTAGGATTATGTATATAAAATATGAAAAGTTACTCTTAAATATGAACAAATGCATATTGTGAGATGTTTTGTACATTATAAATCGTTATATTCTTCAATTATCATCAGGCTATACTACATGAAGATAACTCAAGTTTCAATTTATGAAGTCTCACATCTTCACAATAGGAGTTACAAAATTTGTATACAATCATATAAACTGATGATTTAAAAAAGAAACCCATAAAAGAAAGATATGTATTGCTAAGATATAATAGACAGATGCCTTACTAATAAAAATCCATTAATATACAGATTTTACTTTTAATTAAAGAGATCTATTCAGGACACTGCTGGAGAAGCAAGGACGAACTCAAAAGTGACGTCCTCCTGTGGAAGCCAGCACATGGGCACGCAAGTTTGGGCCGACCAGCAAAGATGTACATTGACCAGCCCTATGCGGATATTGGATGCTGTGTAGAGGGCCTCCCGGGAACAATGAGTGATAGGGACGGCTGGAGAGAGATTGTCGTGGATATCCGTGCTAATAGAGTAACATGATGATGATGATGATGATTCTTGTAAATAATAGCTAAAAGATTTTTCATTTTGATTATTCATTAAATCAAAGCCTACATGTATTTGAATAAGTATTTAATACATTTCATCTGTTCCTCTAATCAGTGGTAATTTTACTCTACCTACATGCAGAAAGACTAGAGGTAATCATGATTAAAGCTCTTAGTTTATGTCCTTTTAGCTTTCCTTTACAAAACTTTCAATTATTTAACAATGACTTGTAAGAGGGTGTGTCAAAAAAAAAAAAAAAAAAAAAAAAAAAAAAAAAAAAAAACTACTGAAAGGCAGGGGCGGGAAGCAATTAGAAGGAGAAAAAAATAGGACTACTGAACACAGGTGTATACTGCACTAACTTTTAGTATTAAGTACTATCATCATCAGTATCAAAATAAAATTGTCAAATGAAAACATGTACTATGTTTGGCAAAAATTATGAAATAAGCACACTTGTTTTTTTTTTTTGTTTTTTTAAGCAGTAAATAAACTAATCTATACATATATAAAGGGCAGTTGTGTGTATGTATGTCTACTATGAAAATAAAACAATTAACGACAACATAAATATATGTATACGTTCACTATCAGCAGAGCTTGCTTTTTGTGCAAAAATAATGAAGATTTTATTTATATCTGGAAAGATATTTAAAAATTAGGATTTGAATAGTAAGTAAAGGGAAAATCATAGGTTGCGTTCATGATTAAAACATAAATCAATTATGTAAGACCAAAACAATCAATGAATCTGCGAGACTAACGTTGTATTATTTCCCTCTACCCAGGCAACACTGGGTAGCTAAATCTAGTAACAGATAAGGTGCAAAACATTTTTTCTTTTATAGTTGCTGGCATCATAAAATATTTAAAGGTTTAAACCTTTAAATTAATGATTTAATGTTAGGGAATAACCAAATATTGATGAAGAAATTAAGGAATCCATTGACAACAAATTAAAATTAAAACTTAGTTGCCTCTCCTCAAGCTTTTATGACGGCTTTAAATCTTTCAGGCATAGATTTCATTAATTTAAAGCAATATTCTTTATCAAAGTGGTTCCAACATTTCCGAATGGCAGTTAATAGATCTTCTTTACTGGATTGAGCTTTCTCGTGGACCTTTTTTTTTTCTTTTGTTTTTTTAAAAATTTCACCATAGATTTTCAATTGGATTTAGATCCAGACTGTTCACTCGGCCATTTCATTGATCTTATATAATCAACATGTCTTTCCTGGAGAAAAGCTTTTAATCTCCTTTGCTCTGTGACAAGATGCATTATTTTCAGGATAAATAACTTCATCATCAAACTGATTTTCTATTGATAGAATGAGAAAATCATCAAAGATTTCAATGTATATATGAGCAATGATTGTCTAGGTAATTATTGCCAACCCCATTCATGAATTAGATGGGAAATTTACTTGTTTTCTTCAGGCAGTCATTCTTATACATTTCATTTGAATGGCACCAGAAAAAAAGATGCAGTATTATTGCCTTGGCCAATGCAGATTCTTGATTCATCACTTTCATCCAATTGTTTCACACGTCATCATTGTTTCTCTTTAACCTCATTTTCTTCTATTTATGTGTTAGTCTTGGGCCGGCTTAGCTCAGTCGGTAGAACATTCGACTAGGAACCACAAATTTCCAGGTTCAATACCGGCCCTCGCCAACTCAGCGTATGAGTAGCACAGGGATCTGTGGGGTAAAGTGAGGAGTTGATGGTAGGTGTAGTGATCTGCCTCATACACTAAAAAACAATTTCCTTGGTCTAGCGCTATTGAAAAGGGGATAGACTCCCTCGCTGACTGGCTGATACCAACTTTAGGCCACCTCATTAACTTTTTTTTGCTGGCTTTCTCGATGTAAATCTCATTTCATTCATATGATTTCATACAGTTCTGTCACAAACTCATTTCTTTTTCTTACAGTTCTGTCACAAACTCATTTCTTTTTCTTACAGTTCTGTCACAAACTCATTTCTTTTTCTTACAGTTCTGTCACAAACTCATTTCTTTTTCTTACAGTTCTGTCACAAACTCATTTCTTTTTCCTACAGTTCTGTCACAAACTCATTTCTTTTTCTTACAGTTCTGTCACAAACTCATTTCTTTTTCTTACAGTTCTGTCACAAACTCATTTCTTTTTCTTACAGTTCTGTCACAAACTCATTTCTTTTTCTTACAGTTCTGTCACAAACTCATTTCTTTTTCTTACAGTTCTGTCACAAACTCATCTTTTGACCCATTTCTTTTTCATTTTTTTCATATTTTTTTAATTTATTCTCAAGGCATATTACTTTGAGTTTTTGATCCTGATGCTTTGAAGTCTTCTGTGGTCTACCAATATGTTTTCCTTTTTTTAACCACTCTATTTCTTTTATTTTTTCACCAAATTTTAGACCCATCTATGGGTTAAATCGAAAAATGTATTTATAAAAAATTATATTATCCATTAATTGATTTATTTCAAAAACTTAATCAGCATTAAATGATCCACTGAGGTTGATATGCCGTAAACCAAACCAAACCAAAATCAAATTTTAGAAACAGCTGACTAGGAATAACAAACATCTTTTTGACACACTTCACCATGGATAGCCTTATTCAAATACATGTAGGCTTTGATTTAATGAATAATCAAAATGAAAAATCTTTTAGGTATTATTTACAAGAATAGATCTCTTTAATTAAAAGTAAAATCTGTATATTAATGGATTTTTATTAGTAAGGCATCTGTCTATTATATCTTAGCAATACATATCTTTCTTGCATGAGTTTTCTTTTTTAAATCATCAGTTTATATGATTGTATACAAATTTTGTAACTGTTATTGTGAAGATGTGAGACTTGACAATCCTCTCCATTGTTTCAATTGACAGTTCTTTTGTTGGAGCCATGTTTCCAATTAGGCATGACCAACCACTTGTTAAGGTCTGTAAGAATTGTCTTATTTGTTTTAGGAATGAAAATTACAAGATCATTTCAATTTTTCTTCAATATTCGATCATTCCATATTTTCCTGGCTTGGAAAAAATTATACTATTAATTGAAATAACTTAATCTAGTTTGTTTAAGGTATCTTTTATGAATCCAGAATGTTCAAGTATTAAAGAACAAAATGTTTTGCATTTTATCTGTTATTAGCTATTTACTACTAAATAAAGTTAAGTGAATATCCTCTAAGTGTTGGTTTTGTTTTACAATATATCAACCCTTTTCAGGTCATTTAATGCTTAATAAAGTCATTTTGTTAATCAAAGAACTCAGGTTGCTTACAGTACCTGCTGTTGCTTAAGTGGTCATCCAATTAAGTATTGAACCGTATTGGTTCTTTTGATTTACGTCATATCAACCCTTTTCAGGTCATTTAATGCTGAATAAAATAATTTTGATAAACAAAGGAATCAAGTATCTGCTATAGTTTAAGTGGTCACCCAATTAAGTATTGTACAGGCTCATCACTGCTTAACCAGTGCTTTCAGTGTGATTTGATCATAATAATCTAAGTGTGCTAATTTCATAATTTTTAACAGGAGCAGTATAATTCTATATTTGTGTTGTATAAAGAAGATTATTTTTCAAAGATAAAAGATTTTAGAGAAAAAAAAAAAGATGCACGTACCTCACATTCTTCTTGTTGCAATGACAACATTTTCTCAATAGTTTGAATCTTCTGTTGTCGCATATCCTCCTCCTTCTCTTGCTAGAAAATAGAACAAAATTAAAAGATAATATTAGCCAAATAAATAGCAGCTTATCAAATCAAATATCTTAAAAAACGTGAAAATAAATGAAAAATCTTTTTTTTTTAAATTAATTTTAAAGTGATATTGAAAAAAGCAGTTTATAAAGAGAAAATAATTGAAAAAAACAAAAAACAAAAAAAAAAAAAAAACAAAAACAAACCTTTAATATCTATACCAACTTAGAAATAATTATGAATCAACTATGAGGACAAAAACCAGGGTGTGCGTATGTGTGTGTGTGTTATATATATATATATATATATATATATATATATAGATAGATAGATAGATAGATAGGTATCCAAAACTTGGTAGTAAGGGATGATTCTATATGTGATTTCTGAGATACACTGTAGTATTATTGTATGATCACTAAAAAGAGCTCAATGTATAATAAACTTTTTAGATTATATACAGAGCAATATTTATCTTTGAAAGGAAGGAAAAACTCAACACTGTTATTCCATAATAAATTTATTTCGACATTTACCATCTGATGAGACTGAATTTTGGGGAGCTGTATTAAATCAACTTAGATTTATAAAGGCCCCAATTTTGGTCAAAATAAATTTATTATGGAATAACGGTGTTGAGTTTTTCCTTCCTTTCAAAGATATATATATGTGTGTGTGTGTGCACACACATCTATTGAGTATCAGTGATAACTATGATTTCAGTTTCTCTGTAGAATATGTCCACAAGTGACTGGTGGCAAGTCCTATCCTAACACAGAATTATCTGCCACAGGTAATGAATTTTTGACCAGTTGCATTGTATTCTGGCATAATTCACTGCTGCCTTAATCCACTTGTCTGTGCAGATTTGTGGTGAAGAATTTGATTAAAATAAGAAAGAGTCACACATCGTCGGCCTCACTCTCTTGTCCAAATTCATTCAGACCCAGAGGCAAAACAAAGTCAACACAACTGAATATAAAGAGATGAAATGGCTGACAAATAAATGGAACCAGTCAACTATTTGTTGGGCTCCACTCTAGATTTGTTAGAAGTTGCTCCCAGGCTATTACACTTATTGTTGGGAAAACATGAGACCATGGGTGTAATGATGATTAAGATGTGACACTATACTCCTTGAAACTCCAAAATCTGGACTCTAACCACTGGTTACAATTTAATATCATATACCAATTGATGCTATATAAGGTAAATTTGAAACTAGAAATAAAAACTGAAAAATTTTAAAAAAGGTAGAGAAAATGGGGAACACTTATAAAAACATGAAATAAAAACTACAGACTCAAAAATACTAAAATTAGATATTTTAATACAAATCTTAGTAAGACTACCTAAAAAATAGCAAAGATCAACAGTTGCAGAGTATTCATGTACATTTGAACAAATCCAGGTAGCAGACTATCTTGGTAAATTTGAAAAATGAAACTTTCAATTAGCTGTAGTTAAAAAAAAAAAAAAATATTGAAAACAATCTAAACAATGACCAAACAAATTTATTAAGAAAGTTATAAAAAAATTACTAAGACAACTTCCATTTAACAAATAAACACAAACATAACCAGGACACAAACAAATGGTATCAACAAAAAAGTTTGGCTTAAAGATAACTAAATGGATATTTTTATCATCTGAAACATTCTTCCAAGAAAAAAAAAAGTAAAGTGGTTTGTATTGTGGTTTTGTAAGTAAAATTAGTATACTGACAAAATATATGTATCTGATCCATTAACATAAGTTTTAAGGAAATGCCTAGATTCCAATAGTGGCTGTATTTATAGAGCTATAGAATGCCAAAACTGTAAAACTTTGTGATCTAACAGTGAATATATTTCTAGCAGTAATTATTTTTGTAGGAAATGGACATAGCAACCAGAATTCAAATCCTGGATGGGGCTGTTAGCATTTCACATAGTGCTAATATCACTGGGAAAGATATACATCTAATTATTTTCCCTCCAGCTATAAGTAAATAGTTAAGACAGATTGTTCTTTGATCTTTGTATAGCAACCGGTTTAGGAAAAGAAAACTGAATTCAAACCTGTTAAACTGCACTTAAACATTGACTTGCTTGTGTGGAGGGGTTGGGTAAATAGATACCCCCTCATAGCAGAAGAAAATTATGAACACATTGATGGTGTTGACAATCCAGTATCAGAATTTGATCAGTAAAAATAAAGCTGTCAGGGTGGTCTAAAGTCGGTATCAGCCAGACAGTGAGAGAATCTATCCCCTTCTCACTAGTGCTAGACCATGGAGATTGCTTTTTAGCATCTGTGGTGGAGTGTCACACCAGCTCCTCACTTTACCGCACAGAACCCTGAAAGTGGTATCAAACCAAGAACCTTGTTGTTCCCAGGCGGATGCTCTACCAACTGAACTAAACTGACCCTATGTCCTATTTCCAATAAACATTTATCAGACACTTGTCAAAAGGAAAATGCAAGTAACAGCTAATGCTATTACAATAAATTTTGAATAACTGGTTTCCTCAATTTTATTTGTATTACTCATTTCTTTTTTTCTTCTTTTTTTTTTAATAATGAGACCAATAGCAAAACTTTTTCTTGTCTTATTTTGGTGACAATGGTTCTCAACCTTTATTTTACCTATTGACCCCCTTTTAATCTTATTTTACTCTGGTGGACCCCCCCCCCCCCCCATAGCCATTCGTTGTTTAACTCTTAACATCCTGTTGAGAATTTTCTAAGTCCAGAGCCCCATTCCTATAAGGATTTATCAAAAATGGGTAAAACTGGCCGTTTCATTAAAAGTTACCTGTTATTTCCCTTAAAATAAAGACTTCTAAATATGTTTAATATTATATTTAAACAAAGGCTATCATTTGGGGTAGATTAGGAAAATGAATGTGACTTTCCGGCCAGGTGGAATAAGGTGGTATAGGATGTTAAGAGTTAAAAATCCCATTGTATTTTTATAGTTAAATACATTTTACTTGCTATATATATTATATGGTCCCTGGGGGTCCATATGGACCCCAGTTGAGAACCACTGATCTACATGGTGCTCATTAAACAGTTAATTTATGTGCATATAGTTTTGTATGTGGGTAGATAAGTGCATGTGTAGTGATTAAAACTTATGGACTTGAGACAGCACACTCACAGCCAGAGCATTCTTGTATTTCTAATAATAGTCTACAACTGGAAGAGTTACTTGGAGAACAAATGAAGAATCAACAAAGTTTATTTACAAAAAGAAATGTTGCACTTCAGACAAAATAGGAAAAGGTCAAAGTAACTTTTCATAAAATTAAGTAACTTAAGTTCAACTAAATGTTTTCATTTTTTTAAAGAAAAATCTTGTTAAGTCTGCCAGCAAATTCTTAGAGATGCTTTCCTTTATTTTACTTTTTGATGACAATACCAAATTGCTTCATTCTAATAAAAAAAAGAAGAAGAATATACAAGATTAACATCAGACAACAGATTTAAAATACTTTTAATTATGTATTCAATCTGTTTCCTGTCAGAAAATACTTCAGTTATTCAATTAACTTGGTAAGACTTTTCAACTTGGTCACCCACAAGATAATTAAAGAACAAAGTTCCAAAAAACAAATGTTAATATTTTATTACTTTTAATATATAATTTAAAAAGAAGAGTGTTGTTTAACTGAAATCAGTGTGTGATAGCAAGAAAAATAAAAAAAATCAAGACAGGATCCAATGGCATACTGTCCATTGATAAAAAAAATGGAGGTGGGGGAGGTTTAAAATGTATAGGTGATAAAGTAATCAGAGACAATAAAAATATGTTGAGAGAAAGCAAAAGAAATTAAATACCTATACATTAATTCTTTAGTATTATTTGTATTATTCAGACTATTGTCCTCATCTTCATTGTTATCTGTACAATATTTCTGTCGATGTGCCCTCCGGCCTTCTTCAGGTATTTCTTGTTGGATTCTGCGGAATGAGAACAGGATACCTCTGTGGACTGAATAAAGGGTTAGGTTCAAAGTTCCGTGATGGCTCCCAATTACGAAAAGAAGGTTCCCGAGTTCGACAAGAAGGTTCCAGAGTCCGACAAGAAATACCTGAAGAAGGCCAGAGGGCAGAT
Organism: Doryteuthis pealeii; assembly: GCA_023376005.1. NCBI lineage: Eukaryota > Metazoa > Mollusca > Cephalopoda > Myopsida > Loliginidae > Doryteuthis > Doryteuthis pealeii. Next base: position 96,776,806 of record CM042158.1, on the reverse strand, counting down.
CGGCTGAAACGTTGTATAGATAACAATGAAGATGAAGACAATAGTCTGATAATACAAATAATACTAATTAACCAAGCCTCATCTCAAAAATTCAGAGAAACATTAATTCTTTATTTTGTAAACAATGTCAATTACCAATATTTTGGATTTGAACATCATTGAAGAACAATGGTTTGACTACTGATCTTGAAGGTAATTTATTCTTGACAAAGTGCTCTAAAAATGTAACCTTCAATATAAGATTTATATTGGATGAGTGTGTTCCCATACACATTCTGAGCAAGTAGTCAAACAAAAGAAAGAAAAAAGGATAAGGAGGAAGATATTGAATTTGTTGTTTTCTAAGTTATCATCAACAGAAATTTCAAAGTTCTTTCAGTAAGTAAGGTGAACAATTTTGGTAATCAACTAATTATTCTATGTAGAAAAATTGAAAGAATAATATATACTGTTTGTATTATGCTAATGGCTGTCAAAAGATAGCATTTATATAAAACTTTACTTTTTTTAAAAAACACTATTTAAACTTAACTTTTATTCATTATTCAAAATTGTGTAATCCTATTATTCAATTGACATTTTTGGTTATTCTACATTTATATAATAGAGTAACAAAAGAATTCTAAGTAGGTTTTGTATTATAAATATTTTCAACAAACAGCCCAATTGAATTGCCAATCAGAGCATTCAATGTTTCCTTTCAAGTTATTAAAATTTTTAATAACAAAGACATGAACAAACCTCCACCATTCCAGCCAAAATGTTTTTTAAGGAAAAAAATATAAAAATATAAAAGCAAAAAGTTTTTATAAAAAAATGTAATAGTTCCATCAGGTTTAACCCTTTGAAAAAGTAAACCCAATATTTTGTGATGATAAAATTTAAACGAATTAAAGTTAATTCACACAACTTTATAAACATGAGAGGATGGTTTGCTATATTCATTTACAAATTTGTTCTAATTAAATAGCAACCTTTAAAAAGAGAATATTCAAGAAAGTTTTCCTAATGTACAATCCTCTCGTTGTTTTGTTTACATTTTTCAGTAATCTCTCTTCAGACTGGAAATACATTAAGTAGAATACAAGTCACTAAATGATAATTAACTCTGATTAATTTTATACATCAGCCCAATCTAGGCAAATTTAGAAAGGATCTCAGGAACCTAATGCTAATTTAAGAAAATATTTAATATTTCAGATAATAACATTTCCTAAGAGCTACTCTTCTGTATCTTTATATATTATTAGCAATGGAGACAGAAAGGCTGGCATTTTCTGATAATCAAGTTTCATTTCTGTAGGGAAAATTACAAAATATTTATGAAAAGATCCTTTTACAAAAAATAATTGCCAACTAAATATTTTTTTTTTCTTACATGAATAATAATTATTTTAATAACAAAACTATTTCTAAAAACTGTAGTTATTTTCAAATGTTTATTAAGTGTTAACCTTTGGGATTTGCTATTTTAAAAATGAAACAGTTTTTTTCTCTTTGTAAATAACTTTAATAAAAGATAGCTTTCAATGTTTTGTTTTTTTTTTCCAATTAATTCATTAAAGATTTTTTGCACTGAAGCCTTTTTAAAAATGTTTCTTATTCTTCTCTTAAAAAACACAAAAACCAAAAAACAAAAACCAAAAAACCAAAAAAAAACAAACAAAAGGTGTGTAGGTGTGATTAAACTTTTGATTAAGATTATCAGCATTCCAAAGAGGTTAGTTTGGATTAGCGATGTGTTTCTAACTTTTCTTTAACCCTTTTGCAGGCAGAACATTTCTTGTCACTAGACAGACAGAGTAACATTTTTATTGTTGAGGGGCAGTTCAATGTACATATTTACCAACCCCTCAGCATGAGCAGGATGTGACACCAGGTCAATTTTTAGGCGGAGTTTAACATTTGAATTCAGAGTTTTTCTTCTGCTAGACGGGTTGTCTAACCAAGGTTAAAGAGCCCAGTCTGTCCTGCTATTTACCCATAATTGGAGGGAGAGTAGGTGGATGCATACCATTCTCAAGGATATTAGTGCTATGTGAAATGCAAACAGCCTCGTTGAATATTTTAACTCTAGTCGACAAGTCTATTTCCTACGACTCTAGCCATTACGCCACCACCAAAGTTAAATGTATGTATTTATCTCACCCCTCCACACAAAAATGATGTTAAAGAGCCCAGTCTGCTCTACTTTTTACCCATAACTGGAGGGAATAATTAGATTCACATTTTTCCTAAGGGTATTAGCGCTATGTGAAATGCAAATAGCTTCATCTCGATTTCCTATGATGGTAACCATTATACAACAAGCACCTTGAATTAGATGCAAACAGCTTTGTCCAGGATCTGAACTAGAGTCGCCATGCCTATTTCCTATGACAATGACCATTATACCACGAATGATAGTTCAATGTTAGGCATTTTCTTACTGGCTGCTCATTGACCAAGGTATGCACATAACCATCTAGTACAAAGACTATGGTGCAGGATTATGTAATGGTTGTTTTACAAAATATGATTAAAAATGAGTGCTTTGTTTTCATGCTATTGTACTATGGCCCACAATTGCTGATCAAATTATCAGGTTTTATTTGTTTTTTATATATATATATATGATTAATTGACTTGTTTGAACATACTCTCTATTTTGAAAATTTTCAGAAAATAATTCACCCACTCAACAAGGATTAAAAAAAATTATCTGCTTGCAAAATAGTAATATCTCAAACACTACACATAATAAATAAATGTATCTTTTTCATTATTGGCAGTATTTTACTAAATGAATATAAACCTTGCTCTTTATAATTTAAGAAAATTTTTTTTTTTAATTGTAGATACTCAACCCTTTTTGTTGACAGCATATTATTGTTGTTGTCATTGAATACAAAGGCAGAGTGATATTTCTAATATTAATGTATAGAAACATCACTAATAGGCCCCACTGTAGTGTAGAATTGCATAAAAAATTGTTTTGCAAAATATCATAATCAAAAGTGAGTGCTTTATTGTTATATTGCTATTGTACAATGGGGGCACACAATTGCTGATCAAATTATCATGTCTTTTTATATATATATATATATATGATTAATTGACTTGTTTGAACATACTCTCTATTTTGCAAATTTTCAGAAAATAATTTGCCCACTCTACAAGGATTAAAAAAAACTTATCTGCTTGCAAAAGGGTTAAGCAATAAACTTGAGAGAATTGAGCATTAGTCAAAGTTAAAACAAAATATATAAAATATCAATTATCTTTTCATTTTGTTATAAAAATTAAATTAAAATCTGACAACAAACTTAAAGGCAATCACAATTGCCCATTGCAGAGTTTTGAAAACATTTTGCATTATTGACAAACTTTTTAAAATTAATTTTTTTATGGCACATTACTCAAGTTAGCCAAACCTCCTATGTTATTTAAAATGTATATAAGTAAGTAAAGTCGTCGAGGTGGCCTAAAGTCGGTATCAGCCAATCAACGAGGGAGTCTATCCCCTTTTCACTTGCGCAAGACCAAAGAGATTATTTTAGCGTCTGAGGTGGAGCGCCACACCCACCGTCAGCTCCTTACTTTACCGCACAGATCCCTGTGCTACTCATACGCTGAGTTGGCGAGGACCGGTATCGAACTAGGAACCTTGTGGTTTCTCACCAAACGCTCTACCGACTGAGCTAAAAAGATATAATTCAATGAAAAGTCTAGTTAATTAACATATTGTTGAAAATTTGAGAGTTGCACAGATTATCACTATTGAATTTATTAAAAAAAAAAAAAAAAGTTGTTGGGGTGGCCTAAAGTTGGTACCATCACCTACCATCAGTTCCTTACTTTACCGCACAGATCCCTGTGCTACTCATACACTGAGTTAGCAAGGGCCGGTATCGAACTAGGAACCTTGTGGTTTCTCGCTAAATGCTCTACCGACTGAGCTAACCCAGCCCTATTGAATTTATAAATAAATCTAAATATATTTTCAATAAGTAACAACATACAGGAATAAAAAATATTCTTATTTAAAAAAAAAACAAAAAAAAACTTATATAGTTTCGTAACAAGTAGCAGCTGCCTTAAACAAATCAATTCTATGTTACAATATATTTCATAGGCTCAAACTAAGAAAAACAAGATTTTCCTTAGAATAAATTTCATTTTCTGTTAAAGTTTGGGAAATTGAAAGAAATTGTCAGTTATACAATGTTAGAAACAAATTCATATTTCAAGATCTGTTCAAGAATCATATAAATAAGTGGTTCTCAACCAGGGGCCATATGCTGCCTCCACAGATCATATAAATCTTCTTGGGTCCAGGCAAGCAAAAAATATCCAATCATAAATATACAATAGTACTTTTAAACATCGAATGGCTATCGGGGGTCCATAGGCTTAAAAAAGAAAAAAAAGAAAAAGAAAGTTGAAAACCATTGATAAAAGGTATCATATGTATAATATTTATTTTAAATATAAATAAACTTCATTAATCTTAATATTTAAAAAAAAAAAATCCAGTTAATAATTCCAGCATTATCAAAAAGGTTTATACTTCAAAATATCAAAACGTAAAATTAAAGAGTGAAATACAAAAGAGAAAAAACATCTATAAATAAAATAATTTGAAACCACTTTACTAATAACGTATTTACCCAGTCTCTCTGCCACAAGCAGGATGTGACACAAGGTCAATTTCAAGTGGAGTAAAAGTAATTTGAATCAAAGTTTTCCTTCTAGACTGGTTGCCTTGCCAAGGTTAAAGAATCCGATCTGCTCTACAATTTACCCATAGCTGGGGGGAGGAGAAGGAGAAAAGTGATGGATTCATGCCTTTCCTAAAGTGTGAAGTGAAACATAAACAGACTAGTCCAGGATTTGAACTTAGATCGCCGTTTCCATTTCCTATGACGATAAACATTACACAATTAGTGCCTCCACTAATAAATGGTATTTACTAATAATGTATCAATTAATAATAATAATAATAAACATTTCATAGCTACTAATCAGCTGATGTTGGTTGTATGACCTCTATGGAGCATTAATCATGAGCCAGATAAAAAAGGTGTGTGTATATAATATATATATATATATATATATATATAAATACACACACACACACACACACACACATTGAATTTACAGTCAAAAGATTACTTATTGTAAAACCACCTTGTTTTCACTTTCATATATCACTATTATTACTCCAGTTAATTATGTGTGCTTCCATGTGATAGAACCCAGATGAAAGAGGAGTCATCATACAACCTAGGTGATCTCATGTGCACCCCCAAGTTCCTTGAGAGTAGGCATTTACAGCCTAGGCAGAGAAATGTTCATGCATGAAATTGGCAAGAACTCTCTTCACGTGTAGTACATTTAACAACAACTGTTAGTCATCGGTGGTTAGCAGCTTTTCTTGAAAACTGTAAATAACAACTAATTGACACTATGCTATGTACTTTCATATTATTAGAGAAGTAGGTTTTCAACAGGAAGCAGCAGCAGCAGCAGCAGCTTCCACAGAATGGGAACTGCTTGACCTGTATGAAAACTGGTAGCAACATGTACCTGCTGTACAGATGCCCTTGTGAATTTTTCTTTTTCTCTCTTTTTTCAAAATACATATTCAAGCATTTCATATGTCGGGTGTATCTTCTGAGATAGTGGCATAATATGCAGGAATGTTTGTACATACTGGAAGAATGATAAAATGAAGATGTTGTTATTTAGTTGATGGCATATTAGATTATCTAGATGCCACATTTTTCAAAAGGTACACCTTTTTATTTCATGAGCTTAGTAATTATCATTCTATATAGATTTATAACTTATCCAAGAAAAGAAATCTGTTGTTTATAATTGAAACAAAAAAGAAAGAAAGAAAAAAAAAACAAAAAAAATAAAAAATAAAGGAATCTAAATTCATAAACAAACCACACCCAACTTATTATTTTTAGGATATATATATATATATATATATATATATATTATATATATATATATTGTCATTTCAATCCCCAAGTAAAAAGTTACAAAAAGAAAATAACTATTTCAAAAGATAATTTTAGTATACAAATAAATTTATAAGAAATGAGTGTTAGCTCAGTCGGTAGAGCGTTCGGCTAGAACCCACAAGGTTCTTAGTTCGATACCTGCCCTCGCCAACTCAGCGTATGAGTAGCACAGGGATCTGTGTGGTAAAGTATGGAACTGATGGTAGGTGTGGCGTTCCACCTCAGACGCAAAAAAACAAAAACAAAAAAAAAAAACAATCTCCTTGGTCTAGCACTAGTGACAAGGGGATAGACTCCCTTGCTGATACCGACTTTAGGCCTCCTGACAACTTTATTAATCATAAAGAAAAAAAGAAGAAAATCAAAGAGAAAATGTTTATAGCAATTTATATTGGATAATATTTGGCAGTGAGACAAGTATGGAAATAAACACCAACTGTTTCAATTGAGTAGTACTACTTTTTTGATAAATACAAAAGAAAGGAAGTTAAAAGAATACAGTACAAACTACTCACAAAATCAGAACAGTTTATAAGAGTTATTAACTGGAGCATAACAGACAAACCTGTAGCTAGACTATTTACAACATTTATATATATATATATATATATATATATATCTTTTTTTTTTTTTTATTGTTTTTACTCTAGCATAGCCTATTATGTAACAGACAAAATATTTGAAGGTAGGAAGTGATTACACTGATATTTGACACTCAACAATTCCTATCTACTAACAAACAAATATTTGTCATAACAGAGACAAAACTAGAGTTTATTGCTGCTCATCAGAAGAAAGATCAAAGATCCTTTTAGCTTAAGAGAGAAAATAACAAAAATAGTCATTGACATACTAACAAAGTATTGAATGTAAATTACATGCTGACAAAAAAAAAAAAAAAAAAAAAAAAAAAAAAGATATTTATTTCTAAAAACAAAGCTAAGAGGACTGCAAGAACCTACATATTTCAAGAACATTTAAAGAATGTCACATTGTTTTCGGCCAAGGAAAAGGTATGTGAAAAGTTCGGTCAATGAATCATTAGTTCTCATGTAACACTAAATACCTAATCCTGTAATCACTACATAAGAATTATAGAACTATCAGGGTTAAAATACACCAATTGATATTTGATACTGTAAAAAAAAAAAAAAAAAAAAAAAAGTACAGATAAAATGTAAGAGAAAATCCATGTTGGTTACAACATTTAACATATTGTTACAGCGTATGAGTAGCACAGATTTTTAAGTAGCTAAAATATCAAAGAATTCTATAAATTCTGTACAACCATTGTGATCTATATAGAAAGTATCAGTAATCACCAAAAATGTGAAGACTTTATATCATATAAATTATTAAATATCAATGACCGGGTTAGCTAAGTCGGTAGAGCGATTGGTGAGAAACCACAAGGTTCCTAGTTCGATACCGGCCCTTGCCAACTCAGTGTATGAGTAGCACAGGGATCTGTGCGGTAAAGTGAAGAGCTGATGGTAGGTGTGGCACTCTACCTCAGATGCTAAAATAATCTCCTTGGTCTAGCGCTAGTGAAAAGGGAATAGACTCCCTCGCTGTCTGGCTGATACCGACATTAGGCCACTCCGACGACTTTACTTACTTACAGACATGCTGATAGGTATGCATCCTGTGTCCCCTGATGCATAAAAATCTCAAAGGATGCATTAAAATCATATCTATGCCTCCCAGTGTTTTTCTTTTTTTCTTCCCTCACCATTTCAAGCTAACTGTAAATACATTTCAATAATTTCTTAGAAATCAATTACACAGGATAGGTTACAAGGTAGGAGTTAGACAGCTTTAGTTGTTTCCCCAGATTATAAATAAAAACACTACAATTTATTAAGAAACTTTAGTTGGGACCCATCAAATTTCCTGGGGACTCATTCAAAGCAAATATGTGCATCCTAGGACGCACTAAATCAAAAAGCTATCAGCATCACTGATAAACTGTTGAAACTTGGTAAACTATTTGTAGATTTAAAAATATTGAAAAACAACAGTGAATTTATAGATCCGATTTTCTTAAAGACAATTTTGTAAACACCTTGGGAAATGGTTTATAGTTTTCTTAAATATGTAACTAGAAAATTAGTGCTAAGAATTTCCTTGCAAGAATTTGAGAATTTCTTCAGTAGTGGAAGATTATAATTTGATGATGCTTAGTTGATTACAAATAAATGAAAGGAAGAGGGTACCATCCAACAATTAATAGCAATGATTTTTCTTTTTTAAAGAAAAACTACATGCACAAAGTTAATGCAGCATGCAATATTTTATAGAGAATAATTTCTGTCTAACAAAATGAACATGGATTCAGTCAACTTGAGAAAATGTGAATGAGAAAGAGAAAAAAAATATTGAAAAAAAAAAAAAAAAAAGAAAAAAAAAGCAAATAAAATAAATTTTGAAAAATTAATTTGATGACTTTTTAAACATTGCAATTTGATGTGAGTCATTAAATTTATTTGTGCCAGATTAGTGAACAGACAAGATATTAAGGGGGGGGGGATGGGAGCAATTGAAGCAAGCATTTAGAGATTGGTCATTATTAGATAAGGTGGGCTTAGGCAGGTATATCAAGTGGCTATAAAATGACAAAAAAGAGAATGAAATAACAATATACCAGAATCTATCATTAGAATGACAAGTAACAATTTGTAGGTGTGGATAAATTTAAGAGAATAATACTGCAAAGAAAAATAACCTGTCAGTTTAACTTGATTGACTGGTATTCAAAAAAAAGTTTAGAATTGTTAGTCTTATATTTCTGTGACAATTCAGATTTACTGAATCTCAATCTATCTATATATAAAGGGCAGTTGGTATGTATGTATGTCCGGAGAAAACTATGAAAATAAAACAATTAACGACAAAGTAAATATATATAAACATTCACTATCATCATACCTTGGTTTTTGAGCAAGTTTTTCGTGAAGATAATTAAAAAATCAAATTTAAATGATAACAACATGGAATTTTTTTTGTATTTAATGTTGTAAATAGTAGATCTTAATTTTTTTCTTTTCAGAGTGGCTGGATCAGCACAGGGTCTTTTTTATGTGGGGATTTTAATGGGATAGTCTGTGGGAAACCAACTCATGATTCAGTAATAATGGATCTATGAGACTAAATTTGAGAAAAAAAAAATCCGCCCTCTACCCAGGCGATGCTGGGTAGCCGCTTCTAGTAAACAAGAAGTAAAAGTCAGGATCCTTACCTAACAAAGAAAATGATTGTCTTGCTATTTTTGCGTACATGTAGGAAGTACATTGAAATTCATAAACAAGAACAAAAATGTTGATTAAAAGTAAAATGTCTATGTATGCATATATAGAAATATGCAGAAAATTAAAAAAAACTGGAATTCCAGCAATATAAAGATGATTATTACCATTGTTTCCTACCTCTATTGGTACCAGTGGAAGGAAGTAATTGCCATGAAGTAAACTCTGCTTGAAGACAAGTAGTGCCCACTGATAGATGCCAGAGTCCAAGAGTGAGGATGCTATCAGTGGTCTGCAACCCCACCACCATGTCTACTACCACTACTACTAGAGACAGGACCAAGCACTTAAAAGACACGCCCAACAAAGAAACAATGCCATGTTGCACTAAGTATGATCAACAACACTACTAGTACTATTAGCAATAATATTGTACATTACTGGTAGCATACAGAAAGGAAGAAGTACTTAGAACCAACTGTTTATGGGTTCAGAATATTGCGTAGATGTTTCTTTACTGACTCATTCAACAAGAAGCTCCACTTGCTTGAGGCCTTTTTAACTAATGGTATATATAAACAATTTCAATGTTAGCATGTTTTTAGAAAAAATAACAACAAACACTACATTTCAAGAAACTCAAATATACTTTAGTATAAAAGTATTATGTATCTTAGGATACAGGTAGATGTTACTAAAGCCTTTTATTGCTCCTTAAAAAAAAAAAAAAAATAATTTGGAAAAAAAAAAAAAAAGAAAAAAAATTTTTTAAATAAAAAAATTAAAATTAAAATTAATGCATTGATAAAGAACTAAAATACAAATTAAGTTATGCACTAGAAAATTTTACAGTAATTCAAAATGTTTATATGCCTGTTTAACTTTTCTTTTTCTTAAAAGAATGTTGGTTCCGTTTAACTGCTAAATTAGGGAATTTCTAAAAAAGAAATTTGTAAATTAAAGCCATTTTTCAAGCATATCAGCTATAAGAGAGCAATTACCAAATTTTAAGGGTTTATGATTATAGGAATATTAAAATTCCTTAAATGATTACGATTCATCCAGAATGCAAAAAATGTTTCTTTAAACATTTTACTGAGAGAAAGGATCAAAATAAATTGACAAAAAAAAAAAAAAAAAAAAAAAAAAAAAATGAATAAATAAATAAAAATAATATAATTACATTAAGAGATATAGGGACATGTGTTACAGGTATATATATATATATATATATATATATATATATATATCATCATCAGGTGGTAAAATATTCAGTAGTCCAAACAGCCCTAAAATAATATACAATGCTTTTCTAAATACTTATCTGTAGCTATTGTAAGCTTAGTCACATTGTACCAACCTTCTGTCAATTCTTAAAACTTTTCCTATTAAGCATACCTGTTAGTAAATCATATTTCACTAGTAATAACTGGTTACCAAATGACAAGAGTCATCTTCTTTATATGTACTGAGTGTCCCAACCAGAAAATCTAAATTCTTATTAGCATCTTGCATAGTGAAAGTTTATCCCTCATGGCTAGATTCACAAGCTATGACTTGGATCAGGTTGAGACATTATAAACAGCCTCAAAATACAACAAGTTTGAATATGCTGATGTACTAGGCAGACAGATAGGTTCTCTCTGCTTGGAAAATTTATACAACACAATCTTCTTACTCTCATTTTATCCCACTATCCCCATTTGAATTTGGAATTAGTGAATATTATTTGTATGTACCCAATCTCTCCAACACAGGAAGGATGTGACACAAGGTAAATTTTTAAGTGGACTACAGCTGAGTTTTCCTTCTAGATTGGTTGCCTAAACAAGGCTAAAGGGCTAGTCTGCTCTACTATTTACCCAAAGTTGGAAGGGAAACATGTATTCATGCCTTTCCCAAGGTTTGGTTTGTTTTACGGCATATCAACCATGGTGGGTCATATAATGCCGACAAAATCTTGAAATAAATTAATTCCTAATGAATACTCAATTTTTTTTATTAACACATTTTACTATTTAACCCATAGATGGAACCTTAACAGGTACTACCACTCCAGATCAGAGTGGATCTGGGAGCAATGGTGATGAAGGGGTGCTCCATATTCCCCAGACCTGGAACCTCACCATCAGTTAGAGTTTAACGTCATAACTAGGACATGAAGACCCTCAGCCACCGCCTTCTAGCATCCACATGATAAAAAGGGTTGGGGCTTGCCATAAGGGCAATAAGGTTGGGACAATCATATAGGTGCTAGGGCATGACGTGACCAGCTGACTGATCAGAGGGGGCCTCTCCGACCGCCTGTCTAGCCTAAGTAAGGGCCAAGTGGGGAGTTGCATGTCATGGATTGCTCATCCACCAGAATTCTATCCTTAAGTATCATGGGTCACCACACACGGCCAATAGGTAGCTCCATGTGGGGGGAGGGAGTTGGCCCTTCTGCAGAGGTGCAGCCGGTGTATTCTAAAGCGTCAGATTACAGGGCTGGCCTTTCCCAAGGGAATTAGCACAAAGTGAAACAAGAACAGAATTTGAACTCGGGTTGCCAATTCCATTTCCTATGATAAGTTATGCTAAGTGCGCCTCCTTTAAAAAAAGTAGATATTATTAGATAATGTTTAAGTTTTGTTTTGGTAACCTAAAAGCTACATATCAATATCTATGTAGTTTCTTATTAAAAAGTATTTGTCTTATTTTTCACAAAGACTAAAGATTAACTCTTGCAATTCCAATGGAGAATAATCCATTCATCATCTTATCTATTCAGAATAGTATAATTGGGAAAATATATTGTTTTGATACAGTCTAGAAACTGGATCATTTCAAGTGTGTGTGTTTAGTTACAGTAAAATATATGCATATTAAATCAATTTCTATATTTGTTAGCATTTACGTGTCAAATGGACCGGGTTAGCTCAGTCGGTAGAGCGTTTGGCTAGAAACCACAAGATTCCTAGTTCGATACCGGCCCTCGCCAACTCAGCATATGAGTAGCACAGTGATCTGTGCGGTAAAGTAAGGAGCTGATGGTAGGTGTGGCGCTCCACCTCAGATGCAAAAACCAATCTCCTTGGTCTAGCGCTAGTGAAAAGGGGATAGACTCCCTCGCTGATGGCTGATCCCAACTTTAGGCCACACTGACGACTTACATGTCAAATCCATTACTAAACATATTGATAAAAAAAACACTTGCCAATGATAATAATATGCTACATCTATTTTACAAAATTACAATCTTTAAAATGATAACATCATACTGCTTTAAAGATCAGATAATGATTTAACTCAGTGATTCTCAACCGGGGTCTATATACCCCCCCCCCAGGGACAATATAATATATGCACTGACTGCACATATTCTTATAATTCTTTTGCCACCCATTCCTATCGGCCATGCAGACCAGAAAAAAACCCACATCAACCAGCTCTGTTCAGATTCTGGATGCCATGCTGAAGACCTGCCAGCATTTTTTGGGATGCCATGCTGAAGACCTGCCAGCATTTTTTGGGATCCAGGCAAGCAAAATATATTTAACTATAAAAATACAATGGGATTTTTAAACATCGAATAGCTATGGTAAAATAAGGATTAAAAGGTTTAATAGGTTAAAAAAAAGTTGGAAACCATTGATTTAACTGAATACAACATTTAGCTTACAGTTTTTCTTTTATCTTTTGAGAGAAAAACCTTAAAAACAGTCCAAATTGTAATAAATATCATCATGTTGCACTGACAGTACAGATTCTGATGACTCTCTTGCCACCCATTCCTATCGGCCATGCAGACCAGAAAAAAAACCTACATCAACCAGCTCTGTTCAGATTCTGGATGCCATGCTGAAGACCTGCCAGGGGTGATAGGTAATAAATAGGTTCTTGACTATAACAATGAACCTGCCATTTAAGCAGTCATTTATTTTGACTGACACTATCATAACAGATGACTCATGATAAAAAGTCTCCCAATCTTCAGTCAGCAATTGAAGTATTTGGCAAATGAGCCACATTCAAATATGAAGAGGTACAATTAAGTACTTTACTTATTTCTGAAAATAAAGGATTCATAAAAGAAAATAAACAGTACTATATTTTTAATAAAGGCATATGTGGAGAGGTGGAGAGAGAAAAAGAAAGAGGGGAAAGTGACGAGAGAGAGAGAGAGAGAGAGAGAGAGAGAGAGAGAGAGAGAGAGAGAGATGGGCAGAAGAAGAGAGGAAACAGGAAATGACTAATGTGTAGAAGAGAAAATGGGGAGGGAAAAGGAACTGAAATGCATGGAGAGAGAGAGAGAGAGAGAGAGAGAGAGAGAGAGAGAGAGAGAGAGAGAGAGAGAGAGAGAGAGACCAATATACTGAGAGAAAGAATGAGACCAATATACTGAGAGAGTAGAGAGAGACCAATATACTGAGAGAGTAGAGAGAGGCCAATATACTGAGAGAGTAGAGAGAGACCAATATACTGAGAGAGTAGAAGAGACCAATATACTGAGAGAGTAGAGAGAGACCAATATACTGAGAGAGTAGAGAGAGAGACCAATATACTGAGAGAGTAGAGAGAGAGAACCAATATACTGAGAGAGTAGAGAGAGAGAGACCAATATACTGAGAGAGTAGAGAGAGAGATATACTGAGAGAGAAAATGAAGAGTAGAGAGACCAATATACTGAGAGAGTAGAGAGAGAGACCAATATACTGAGAGAGAAAATGAAAGAGTAGAGAGAGACCAATATACTGAGAGAGAAAATGAAAGAGTAGAGAGAGACCAATATACTGAGAGAGAGATAAACCAATATACTGAGAGAGAGATAAACCAATATACTGAGAGAGAGATAAACCAATATACTGAGAGAGAGAGAGAAGAGAGAGGAGAGAGAGAGAGAGAGAGAGAGAGAGAGAGAGAGAGAGATATGAGAGAGAGAGAGAGAGAGAGGCCAAATATACTGAAAGAGAGAGAGGCCAATATACTGAGAGAGAGAGGGGCCAATATACTGAGAGAGAGAGAGGGCCAATATACTGAGAGAGAGAGAGAGAGAGGCCAATATACTGAGAGAGAGAGAGAGAGAGACCAATATACTGAGAGAGAGAGTGAGAGAGATCAATATACTGAGAGAGAGAGTGAGAGAGAGATCAATATACTGAGAGAGAGAGTGGGGGGGAGTGGGTCAGATATACAATGTGAAAGAAATGGAGAGAGGGGAGGAGTGACATTTACAGGGGAAAATGAGGGGGAGTCTACACATGGAAGAGAAATGAGATCAAAGTAATAGAAACATGCTAGAGGAGAGAAAGAGAGACAAAAATATGTGAAGAGAAAAACAAAAGAATTCAGACAGGTGGGCAGTGAGATTGGTAGATGATACACCTTGTGAATACATAAATGTTATTGATCAAATAAAATCAAATAAAACATATATAGCTAGGGGGGGGGGAAGAAATTTACAAGTTTATTTGTCTTATAGAAAAAAATGATACCAGAAATAAACATCCTGGATTTTCTGAACCTTTTAAAATATTTAAAAGAATATAAAATTTAATTTAATTTCTAATTTATTAGATTTTTGCAAAAATGTAAAGTCTAATCAATTTTTGCATATATCATGCATATTTATCTACCAAACCGATCAACATGATTTGGTTTTGTTTTGTTTTACGGCATATCAACCTCAGTGGGTCATTTAATGTCGATAAAGTTTTGAAATAAATCAATTCTTAATGGATAATACAATTTTTTTTATAAATACATTTTTCTATTTAACCCATAGATGGGACCCTAACAGGTACTACCACTCCAGGTCAGAGTGGACCAGGGAACAATGGTGATGAAGGGGTGCTCCACATTCCCCAAACCTCCAAAAATTGAACCTCACCATCAGATAGAGTTTAATGTCATTCCCCAGGACATGTAGACCCTCAGTTACCGCCTTCTAGCACCCATATGATAAAAAGCAGTTGGGGCTTGCCATAAGGGCAATAGGGTTGGGAAAATCATATAGGTGCTAGGGCTTGACGTGGCCAGCCGATTGATCGGAGGGGGCCTCTCCGACTGCCCGTCTAGCCCAAGAAAAGCCTAAAGTGAAATATTGCAAGTCATGGACTGCTCAGTCACCTGGGTTCTATCCTTAAGCATCATGGGTTGCCACCCATGGCCAACAGGTGGCCCCATTTCGGGGAGTCTTACCCCTCTGCAGAGGTGCAGTCGGTGCATTCTAATGCCCCAGCAGACAGGGAGGCCTATCCTCATGAGTAGGATGCAACACAAGGTCAATTTTTAATGCGGAGTTCAACAGGTTTAAATTCAGAGTTTTCCTTTTCTTAGACCAATTGCCATACAAAGGTTAAAGAGCCCAATCTGCCCTACTATTTATTCATAGTTAGAGAGAGAACAGTTGAATGCATATCTTTCCCAAGGGTATTAGAAATACAAACAGCCTCATCCAGGATTTGAACTGATCCCAGTGTTCCTTCCCTACAACGATAACCATTACACAGCAAGCGCATCCTTTCATGCATACTAATCAATGTGAAAGATTAAAAGGATTACTTTATTTAATCTTAAAAAAAGAATAATACAAAATTAAGGGTTTAACTATGTTTAAAGGTAAAGTCTTTCCATATATATATATAAGTAAAGAAATAACAAAAGACTTAGAGATTTAGCATTATAGTCTATTTCAGGGAGCTTAGACAAATTTGTCTAACTCTCCAGACTCATCACATTCGCATCTGATGAGTCGGGAGAGTTAGACTATTTGTCTAAGCTCCCTGAAATAGACTATAATGCTAAATCTCTAAGTCTTTTGTTATTTCTTTACTTATATATTTGCTCTGTGACTAACTTTAAGAGCACACATTGAGCTCTCAAACTGCGACAGGTTTTTTAAATAAAGCTCTTGTGTCGTAGGGAAGATTTCTTCTCTGGACTTTTGGATATATATATATATATATAGGTTAAATTATTATTATTGTTGGAGAATTGATTATAGAGGGCTCAATTACTTATGTAAGAGCTTTATTTATTTATAATTATAAAGTCGGTCCTACCATTGGTTTCTGAATAACACTTTTTCGGTGTTATTCGTCTTCAGAGGCGTTTGACTTTATATATATATATATTTTAAATATGAAAATGCAAAGAAAGCTTTGGCTGATATATGAAACAACAGATTCCTTTATAAATTGTAAAGTACACAGTTCAAATAACAGCAATACTGATATATACAATATAGGTAAACAAATATAATAGTCCTTGTGCTATTAACATTATTAATCAAGTGACTATATTGATTCAGCTTTTAAGTCCCATATTACTCATAGTAATCAATGAAAAAATATTCCAGTTCATCACCTTATTGGCAATAAATTCCTATAATAACTTCAATTTATCATCAGATATATAGAATATTAGAATAAATTACATCTATAATTTTTATTGAAATTTTGTAACACATTAAAATTATAAGTATACAATTCCTTTGTCTTAATTTAAGAGTTTATCACAAACATAATTGAATAAAATAACAAAAATGTCCCCAAAGAAACAACTGATGGTCATTGCAGTAAAGGATTATACAGTTTTTATACCTTAAATTCAAGATAACAAATATACAGTAAATAACTAAATACAAGAAGTTATTGGAGAGTGGCCGACAGGCCACAGAAGTATTAGAAGAGAAGAAGTAATACTCACCAGATTGCGTATTGGGCACACCCACATTACCCATTCGTATCTGTTAAAAGAGGAGGGTGCCCCAGTGTGCCCAACATGCAAAGTACAACTTACAACCAAACATATCCTTCTAAATTGTAACAGACTTAAACATATCCGCACAAATTACTATCAAGCTAGAAACCTGAAAGACATCTTCAAGAATACAAACCCTGAAAACATTTTAAATTTTATTAAAAAAAGCAACCTTTTCAACAAAATATAACAGAACATAACCAATTATCTCCATAGAACCACTACTTTAAAGTCTGAAATCCAAAATAACCTTTTTGGCATTAAATGACCCACAGAGGTTGATATGCCATTAAACAAAACTCAAACAAACAAACAAATAACTAAAGTATCACTAATTAGAATAAGAAGAATAATTTTAATCACAAAAAATTGTTTTATTAGATATGAGGGACCAGTTTAGCTCAGTTGGTAGAGCACCCACCTAGGAATCAGAAGGTTCCAGGTTCAGTGCCAGTCTCTGCCAACTCAGCATATGAGTAGCACAGATTGAGTAATCTGATCTGTGTGGAAAAGTAGGGAGCTAATGGTAGGTGTGGCGCTCCACCTCAGCAAAAATAATCTCCCTGGTCTAGTGCTAGTGAAAAGAGGATAGACTTCACCACAGACCGGCTGATACTGATAATAGGCCATTCCACCAACTTTACTAGAATTAAATTGAACAAAGATACTGTTTTGACAGTTACATAGTAAACATTTATTTGACTGATTCAAATTTGTCACCAAGCCATCATCATCATCATCATCATCATCATAAAGTATATAGTGAAAAACAACTGACCAAAAACATATAAAATGAAACCACAAAACACTGTATTGCAGTGAATGGAAGTAGTGAAGGATGAGGGATAAAGTAAAAAGGCTTCTAGAAAGAAAAAAAAAATATTAGGGAATGTATGATCAAGTGAATTATGGGATGATATGAGCCAGCCTGAAAATGCTGCTGTCACAATTCTGAATCAATAGGACTGCATTGCAGTGGAATTATTGAGTCTGGATCTTAAGTTATAAACACATGGATTTAAGCAATAAATAAATAAATGAATAAAATAAATAAAAAGCAGCTGAACCCATGAGGGTATTTTTAAATAGCTAAAATATCAAAGAATTATATAGATTCTGTATAACCATTGTAATCTATATAGAAAGTATCAGTAATCACCAAAAATGTGAAGACTTTATATCATATATATTATTAAATATCAATGGCCGGGTTAGCTAAGTCGGTAGAGCGTTTGGCTAGAAACCACAAGGTTCCTAGTTCGATACCGGCCCTTGCCAACTCAGTGTATGAGTAGCACAGAGATCTGTGCAGTAAAGTGAAGAGCTGATGATAGGTGTGGTGCTCCACATCAGGCGCAAAAAAACAATCTCCTTGGTCTTGCACTAGTGAAAAGGGGATAGACTCCCTCGCTGTCTGGCTGATACCGACTTTAGGCCACCCCAATGATGACATATGTATATTTAAATATTAACTAAATAATTAGATAAAACATTTACTGTGTTTGATGTTGGACATGAAAAAGCAATCTATCAGATATTTTGCCTTAATGTCCTATACCACCTCATACCACCTGGCCAGAAGTCACATTCGTTTGCCTAATCCACCACCAATAGCCTTTGTTTAAATGTAATATTAAGCATATCTACAAGTCTTTGATTTAAGGAAAATAAAAGTTCACTTTAAATGCAAAGGCCATTTTTAGCCATTTTTTGATAAATCCTTATAGGAATGGGGCTCTGGACTTGGAAAATTCTTAACAGGATGTTAAGAGTTAACTCTGATGATAGTGAAAATTATACTTGGATGTGGTGGAAGTCCCACTGAGGTATAACAAATAATAGTTCTTTTGTCAACATATTGTATATGTGTTCTTAGTTTAACACAAGCAGTTTTCTATTAAAAATAAGTAGGTTTATACATCCAACTTCTCATTTATTTATATTCACTCAATTCACAGAAACACCATGTAAAATATATATTAAATAAAAAACGTTCAGTCTTCAAAAATACCCAAATAAAAGTGGTTTCATGTGAAATAAATTTAAAAAAAAAAAAAAAAAAAAAAAGGTTTACTTTCTTCCAACCCAATTAATGTCTTTAAAAAAAAAAAAAAAATCAAATAATAAAGCTATTTTGGTTTTTATTTAATATATTGATCAGAACAACACATAATGTATACAACTATGGACAAATACATACTAACGGTTAAAATTAAAATATAACCCTAAATACAATCATTGAAAACCATAACAAAGGAATTCAAAATAAGAAATTTTGCAATTTGCAAAGTGATTAAATACATCAAAAGTTCACATTTAAATTGAATCTATTTATAAATTATTAATTCATATCAATAATTTAAAAATAAATTCAGATGTTTCAGGAAGAGATTTCAAAATTCATATCTACATGTAAACAATCTACGTAAAAGATAAAGTGTATATTATCATCTTGTACATAAGACATAAGTAGGAAGATAGAATAGCGACTAAAATGTGGAATGCATAGATATTTGAAAGTTTCATAAATGATATCACTTAGTAGTATAAGAATAAAACTATGATTGATTTTAACAGTAGTTAGGGAATTGCATTCATTGTATGTTCATATTTAAATTCTTTGTGTTGTTTCATGTTTATTTTTTTGTTGTTTTTTGCTCAGTCCTACTGAATACAAAAGGAAAGGCATGGGCTGCTTTAAACAAATTGTCAGTAATATGGAAATTTGATTTTGCTGACAAATTAAAGCGAAAATTCTTCCAAGCCGTAGTTGTATCAGTGTTACTGTACGGCTGCACTACCTAGACTCTAACGAAACGCCTGGAGTATAAGCTAGATGGGACTTGCACGAAAATGCTGCATGCAATATTAAACAAGATGTGGAAACAACACCCCATGAGAAAACCGCTGTATGGCCACCTGCCCCATATCACTAAAACCATCCGTGTGAGGCGAATAAGACACACTGGGCACTGCTGGAGAAGCAAGGATGAACTCATAAGTGATGTTCTTCTGTGGAAGCCAACAGTAGATTGCCCAGCAAAGACGTACATAGATCAGCTCAGTGCGGATACTGGATGCTGCGCAGGGGACTTCCCAGGGGCAATGAATGATAGGGAAGGATGGCAAGAGATTGTCATGGATATCCGTGCTGCCAGCGCTACAGGATGATGATTTGCTCATTACATGGGACCCTAATAGTTTGTAACATTCCAGGTCAGAGTGAACCTGGGAGTAATGCCAATAAAAGCGTAGTCCACACTCTCCAGATCTACAGAACTGGAGCCTTGCCATCAGATGCTTTTTAGTGTCATACCCAGGACACCGCTCTTTTGTATGTGTGTGGGGAAGGACTCTTACTCCTCTGCTGCTGGAGATACAGTCAGAATATTCTAACCCTTGCCAACAAGAATGATAACAATCAGAACTTATCCTTATGCTGTAATGTTAGCACAGAAAAAAGAAATGAATGAAAAATGCTAGAAAAAAGGCCAAGAAAAATTTATTATCAACTTAGCTAATATTTGATCAATAACAATAAACTTGAAAAAATCAAATTTACTTAAATATCATGTAACAAAGATGTAAACAGCATTTAGCAATTAAATTAAGATCAATATGAATTGAATATGCTTTCTTTTTGTAAAGTTCCTAGACTCTATGCTACGAATATCATTAAATCTAAAGAAAGAAAAAGGCAAGATGCAGACTACACAGATGATCTATTGATTCTTGCAAATACACCTGCACAAGCTGAATCCCTGATGTATAAATTAGAAAACGCAGCAAGAGACATTAGCCTCTATGTGAACTCGGATAAAATGGAGTTCATGTGTTTTAAACAAGATGGAGACATCTCCACAGAGAATGGTAAGCCTCCGAAATTATTAGACCATTTCACATACCTAGGTAGTAATATCTCATTGACAGAAAGTGATGCGAATATACAAATAGAAAAGGCATGGACTGCTAAAGACAGATTAGCAATCATGTGGAAATCTGATCTCTCTGATAAAGCGAGAATTCTTCCAACTTGTAGCTGTGTCAGTGCTACTGTATGGCTGCACCACTTGGACTTTTAACAAAATGCATGGGGAAAAAGCTGAATGGGAACTGTACAAGGATGCTGTGTGCTGCTTTAAATCTTAGGAGCAGTACCCCAACAAGAAAGTGGCTGTACAACCATTTGCCTTCTATTACACAAACTATCTGAGTAAAATGAACAAGACATGCCTGACACTGCTGAAGAAGCAAGCAATGATGAAATCATAAGTGACATTATCCTGTGGATAACCTACATGTAGACACACCAGTATAAACCGACCAGCAAAAACTTATATCAATCAGCTCCTCGGTGGATACTGGAGGTCATGCAGAAGACCTGCCAGAAGCATTGAGAGATAGGGATGTGTGGTGAGAGATAGGGATGTGTGGTGAGTGATAGGGATGTGTGGTGAGTGATAGGGATGTGTGGTGAGCGATAGGGATGTGTGGTGAGAGATAGGGATGTGTGGTGAGAGATAGGGATGGGAATCCATGCTGTCAGCACGACATGATGATGATTTTTTACAAGGGGGGTTAGCTTAAAATAATATACTGAATTCTAACTCAGATATTGTGTTCCCCCCAAAAAAAAACATGTCAACAACATTTTTAAAAGATCCTTCTATTAATCTACTTAATATTTATTTAGATAGACTTTTATATATGTCTGCAAAAATGATCTCAGGTGCTTTGGCATTGTCCCTTCCAGCTGGGAAAATTTGGCTCAAGACCGCCCTTGGTGGCGGCAGAATCTCCATAGAGGCCTGTACACGTCAGAATTCACCCTGATACAACATCATGAAGCTAAGAGGTCCATAAGAAAGCAACGGCAACAAAGCATCGGGACATCATCATCTACAGGGACAACCTACAAATGCAAAATCTGTGGTCGAGAATGTTTCTCAAACATAGGACTTCATAGTCACAGGAGGCGCTGCAACCTCAGGGGCACACAAAAACTTTTATCATAGTCTTTCGAGACTGAATTGCCAATGAATGAACATATGCAGAATTCTTTTTAGATAAGAAACTCAGGTACATTGAACCAGTTTTTTGATCTGCAGAAAATCAATTTTTATTTCCAAATAGTGAAGTGCTAGTAACAATGATTTACAGCAGGACTAGAAATGCTGCCAAATTAATAAGACTAATTGTAAATGCAAGATAATTATCTCCCTTGTTTTGTTCGGCCATCCTATTGTGTGGGTACAGGCACCGTTTGACACCGGTAAAAGTCACATGTTTGCGTGGTGCTGGGTTTTGAATTCTTTTAGCAGCAGGATTTGAAGACGACAAGAAGGTAAGATACATGCTTGGAACTTTTCCTTCTCTTTTTCGATTTTATTAGTTGTATTAGAGAAACTACATAGTCTATTTGTATTCTATTGTAATTTCACGTTGAAAACCAGTTGCGAAACAGGAGGATAAGTGACAACTCCCGTATTTACCCAAATAAAAGCTCCTTCATCAGTTGGACTCTGTCTTTACTCATTTCCTTGTTTTGGGCAGCCGTCATACTAATAGTGTTACATATTATGCGGTGACATGAATTGTTGACAAGACCCTGTAGTTAGTTTGAAATAGGTTCGTTGGAGTTAAAAGCATAGGTGGGTAGATTTCCATTGGATAACCCCGATTGACCCCTGAGAGAGGTGTGAATCTCGCGCGCCATGAGAAAAACGTAACTAGTTAGATTTAGTTTCAATCTAAGAATGGAAGCAGATTAGACATGCTACTGCTGAGGTTGAACCTCACCCGTGCAGCAAATAAGAATGGGTGAAATAAATCTTGATCAATGAATAAAAGTCTTGTGGTTTAATTAATTGCATGACTAAAGAGTTAGCCCTTAAAAAGAAGACTAGTAGACGACAAGATGACAATCATAGCCGAATCAGTAAAGAAGAAATGAAGAACAAGTAAGTCCTTACTCAACTCTGTATCTGTCTCTCTATCAACCGAGTCTCCTCTCTCGATTATATACCTGATGTACGATGTTGGGTCTATATGGCTATACAACAATAGTTAGTAATTTTTCTTGGCTAACATATTAGGTTAAAGAGTGATAAGATAAATATAAACCAAATCAGGAAGGAGGAGGAATTTTGTGGAGTTGGTGTAAAAGTTCTCAAAGTTGTGATGAAAAGAAAGGAAAAATTGCCAGGTGTCAGTGCACCTGAATAAGCAAGAAAGCAGGAATGTTAGGCACATATTCAATAGATGGTGAGATGAGCTAGAGTCACAAGTACAGATGATATCATAACAAAAACGAAGGTCATGTACTTCAGAATCAAGATAGAAAGATAAGAAAAAAAAATGGTGTTGATGAAACGAGATTCAGTCAAAATAGAAAAAAAAAAAAAAAAAAAAAGAAAAAAGAAAAAAAAAAAAAAAAAAAAAAGAAGAAAAATACCTTCTCAAAAGACAGAGGTAAGAAAATGAAATGAATCTGAATTCACTGACATTGTTTTGGGGGAAGTGTCAGAAGATACAGATATAGAAGAGAGAGATATTTTTCTTGGCTATAATCAGAGATCTAAAAAAGAAAAAGAAGAGACCTTGTATAAAATAGTAATCAATGACTGAGTTATCAAAATCAGAAGACATCAAAGGATGTCTGTCTTGTGAAAAGTCTTTACTTACAATCAGACAGATCAATAGATTTTAAGGAGAAAGTCGATGTGAAATTCTGCTGAGAAAATTTCAATGTAACATACAGGTTTTTCCTAGATAAATC
This sequence comes from Doryteuthis pealeii, assembly GCA_023376005.1. Lineage (NCBI taxonomy): Eukaryota > Metazoa > Mollusca > Cephalopoda > Myopsida > Loliginidae > Doryteuthis > Doryteuthis pealeii. The sequence goes on along the minus strand of CM042158.1, from coordinate 96,753,026 downwards.
TAATAAGACGCGCACACACACACACACACACATTTATGCCAAGTTTAACTGTGCTACAGTTTTAATAAACTATTCTTTTTGTTTCTTTTTTCTTTTTTTAAAAATTTCCTCTTAAATATAAACTGCCACCTTCTTCATCTTGCCACTTAAGTTGCAAAAAATACCAAAAAGGAAGTCACCCAAGTTAGCATAAAAATATTTAACTCCTTGTACTCAACAAACAATCTTTCTTTAGCATTATTTAAAGTGAATATTTTATAAGATTCAGAAACCAGTGTGTAACTAGAGATGCAGTATTACAGTGCAAGATAAATATATTGCCTTTTTTTTTTTTTAATTTATTCTTATATGTGATCTACCTAAAAAAATTAATTGTTATATATTAAATTTTACTAACTTATCAATGAGTGTGATACTTCAATTTTTAAGACCTGGATAAATTACAAAAAGTCCTAAACAGTTTCTCTAGAAATAAATAAAATCTAATGGAAGAAGGGTTTGCAAAGAACTTTTTTCTTTTATTAATGAATTTAGCTTGTCTAAAATCAATACAGCTCTCACATAAAATAATTGAATTAAAAAAAAAAAAAAAAGTAATATGACTAATTCATAACTAACTCACAAAATATCCAAAGAATATGACATCTCAACCATGTGTGGGCATAAATAAAAAAAAAAGTATTTTTATTTTATGCATCAAGCACTTTAAATATAAGTAATAAAATACAGGGTGATTAAAAAAAATGTTAACACCCTTATAGGAGCACTTTTATGATATAACTTCAAACAGTCTCCACATGTTCACCATCCCTATCAAAATATTCTGGGAATCTCCCACAGGTGATTTTTTAAAAATGTTAATATTTCTATGGAAGTATTTTTATTAAAAGCAAAACTGATATTATTATCAAGACCACCTGGGGAAGATTCCAATAATGTGTTAACAGGGATGGTGAACAGGAACAGGTGGAGACTTTAGAATCATAATATCATAAAGGAACTCCCATAGAAATGTTAACATTTTTTGAAACACCCTCTCTATAAGAGTTCTGATTCAGATGGTGTAATTTTGTATCCTTAAATGTCTGTTCTTTCTTAATCAAAGGCTTCCATATAGTGTTCAGTTTTATACTCGGCATACTTGATTCTCCTACAGAACAACAGCTGAGTAGATATAAATGTTGTTTAATTTACCTGGTTAGGAGTTCAATCCATGCATAAGACACTGAAATCCATATAGTTTGGTTCAGTAGAATGAGAAGAAGCAACAGCACTAGGATAAAATAACAAAATAAGTAACTAATACAAGATATCCCCTAGCATAGACAGTGAAATGATAGCGGTCTACGCCCATGGATTGAATAAAGGGTGCAGTTTAAAATTCTAAGAATGTTACTGAATATGATAAGCACCTGAAGAAGGCCGAAGAGTACAACAGCTGAAATGTCATGATTATAAACCATATATTAAACTTTAGTAATTAAATTTTATCAATTAAAATTGTTATACCTCAATTGAATAAAGATAAATATAAACCAAATCAGGAAAGAGGGGGAATTTTGTGGAGTTGGTATAAAATCTCTCAAAGTGGGGATGAAGAGAAAGTTTTTTTCAAAGTCACATTGATTATATTTGTTTATGAACTTTTCATAATGTCAGACTTTAATAAATACCAGATATTTACATTTGTATTCATAAGAAATCAGTAAACACTTGTGTTTGGAATAAGTGAATCTATGTGTAGATAGATAGAATTCTGCAGAATTATATATCTTTATTTTATGAAGTCTATATATATATATAAAAAATGGAGATTCAGTCTTTATTTGTCTGTAACCGAAACTATGTCACTTCTTACGTCACAGTCATTTCAGGAATTAAATAACTAGACCTGTTAGGGGCTTGCTGAAAATACCAAATTCAATGTTATCTTATTAATTTTTGATAGTGTTACACCGTTTTTTTTTTTTGTTTTTTTAATAGCCAGTTTGGAAGTAAAAAAAATCCCTTCAAACCCCGATTTGGAAAATTTCCGCAAAGTTTTCCAACGTACCAACTATCAGGCAAGGTGTCCGGGCATGGCCCCTAACTAGAAACAACAGTTGGAATATGAATTTCATAGTTTTAATTTTTTTTTTTACATGCGTCAAAACAACCTGAAAAAAGGCCTGTTTGGAAGGCCTTTTCAAGTGTTTTTCACGCTCAATGAGTAATTAATTTATAGCCAATATATTATTACATAAAATAATGAAAAGCTGTATTATTTATATATGCTCTGAATGTAGTACGATAAAAAGGATGGTCCAAGTGTTTTATAAAATAAGTTTTAATAAATAAATGTTGTACTATTGATTTATATATAGTTTGTTTTATTTTAATTTATATTTAAAGTTATCTAATGTATATATATTCTTTTTTTTTTTTCCGAAAAAATTATCTAGAAACAAAATATCATCATATAAACTTGTAACTATAATTATGAATGCATAGAAACTACACATCTTTATTTTATGAATGCATAGAATACCAAAGGATGTGAAACTGATTTGTTCAGCCTGAATGTAACCTCCACCTGTTAAAACTAAAAGAAAAAATATGGATTCTTAATAAAATTCCAAATTAACTCATTTGCCAAATTTTTAGTAAGATCCATCAAAGAGTTCCTAAGTTATCTTGCAAACTACACACAACCAATTACAATAACCAGTTTTCATAATCAAAGGAAGAGAAATTCCTAGAGAAAAGGGTTTGAAAGGAATACAAGTTTGGCAGAACTGTGTAAATATATGTGGTGCTTAATCATATAGACAAGAGACTAATTGCTTTTGGTGAGATAGAATCTAGGAAAATTACTGGTGATTTTAAAACATTTCCAGTAAATGAGAGCAATTCCATATTGAAGGGATTTATATATTAGAATTTTGGTTAGGTTTTACTAACATTCAGTTGATATATTTCAAATTTTTTAGATGAAGCTCGATTATTTGGATTATTCGGACTATTGGTCACATGGCGTAGGGGATATAGGAGTTGAGTTAATACAGTTTTAAGTGATAGTTTCTAGTCTGCAGGTTCAATTCTGGTCAAGGGCGACAGTAACATAGAATAATCAACATAGCATAACACTTGTACCCAATCATGGTTAACGGAATGAGAACAGTCTACCCTCATAGATTAAATAAGGAGTTGGTTTGAAGTTCTGTGAAGGCTTCCGATTACGGCATGAAGGTTCCAGAGTTTGAAGAGAAGGTTAACAATAAAGATGTTTTTTATTTATTCTTGATGGGTACTCAATTTGTTTTAAACACATCTATTTAACCCACAGATGGGACCCTCACAGATATTACCACTCTGGGTCAAAGTGGACCTGGGAGTAATGGTGATGAAGGGGTACTCCACATTCCCCAGAGCTCCAGAATTGGAACTTCACCATCAGATAGTTTAACATCATACCCAGGACATAATAAAGATAAGGACAATAGTCCGAATAATCCAAATAATACATATCAAGTTGATATTCTCAATGGGACCCTCGTAGATACTACCACTCTGGGTCAAAGTGGACCTGGGAGTAATGGTGATGAAGGGGTACTCCACATTCCCCAGAGCTCCAGAATTGGAACTTCACCATCAGATAGTTTAACATCATACCCAGGACATAATAAAGATAAGGACAATAGTCCGAATAATCCAAATAATACATATCAAGTTGATATTCTCAATGGGACCCTCTTGATACTACCACTCTGGGTCAAAGTGGACCTGGGAGTAATGGTGATGAAGGGGTACTCCACATTCCCCAGAGCTCCAGAATTGGAACTTCACCATCAGATAGTTTAACATCATACCCAGGACATAATAAAGATGAGGACAATAGTCCGAATAATCCAAATAATCCATCTAAAGTTGATATTCTCACTCTGTTTGAAAGTTGGTTTACTTTGCAATATACCAAGTAAGGTTAATGAATAGTGATACAAACATGTGAACAAAGTGCAATTGAAGTGTAGAAAGCCAGACACAAGTAGAAGTGGTGCCATCATGTATGTTTCTCATTCAAAGTAATGATTGAATCTGGAGTTGGATGAAAGAGACTAGGATATTTGTTTTTGCAAAACTTGAGCAGGATGTAGACAAGGTCATTATTCATAGAGGCGGTAGTGTTCATTCTATCTGTGCATACATTTGTTTTTTAAAGGTTTTTTTTTTCATGCAAGGTGAGAGGGGTGGACAGTGAAGCTATGCAAAAAAATAAACAAAAAATATATGAAAACGTGAGATAGTCAGTAAAAAGAGGTTGTTGAAAAGTAAAAAGCCACAAAAACCTCATAGAAATTGATCTACTTGCGTTATGAATTTACAAGCTTAAAAATCCACCACTTATTTTTTTACTTTCTATTATGAAACCCACTATCTCTAAAGCAAGTAATATATATGATAGATGTTGAGAATTTTTTTTTGGTTATCTTAGAAACATGGAAAAATATATGGTAAGGAGTAAAAAACACAATTCAAAGTGATGAATATTGTGTTCTTAATCTTCTTTATTTCTCCTAATATTTCGGGTGCTTTCACCCTTTTTCAAAGATTTTGGTAGACTGAGTGTTCTTGTCTTTGAAAAAGGGTCAAGGCACTTGAAATATTAGGAGAAGTAAAGAAGAAGAATAACACAATATTCATCACTTTGAATTTTGATTTTTACTCCTTACCATACATTTTCAATGCTTCTAAGACAACTAAAAAAATTTTTCCCAACATCCATCATATAGTATTATTTGTATTATTCAGACAATAATCCAAATAATACAAATTATCAAGCCTCATCTCAAAAAATTCAGAGAAATATCCATCATATGTCTACAAAAAAGTATATGTGGACTTCCTAACAACATCATGTATAAGGGAAGTAATATAATTTTTCTAATAGGTTTCTATACAAGCAACCAAACTGTTGTCTCAAAAAGATTTATAACATCTGATGCTATACAATCTTACTCTTCACTATTTTTAGTTCATCTGAAATCAACAATTGTTCAGAAAAAAGTAAACCTCTTAGCTTTGTATCTCAAGAATCCAGTGAAAAATGTTTCAGACATGAAACTTTTTTTTTTTTTTTTAGCTAAGATCAAAAAATGATGATTATCCAATAAATTATTCAGATTAGTATTCTCACTCTTATTGTTTTGATGACCATGTTTTTGTGGACACATTCTCAGACCCTTTGCATGTGAATGTTGCATTTAATAAACCATAAAATCCTTATTTAACTTTTCTTCTTTCCTCATATCAGAACAATACAAAGTGACAGTTATTCTACATCTCCAATTTGCTCTCTTGAGAGAAAGTGCAGTAATTTTATCATTTTGGAAAAAATTCAAAAACGATATTTATCACTCCTATTAAGCCAAATTTAAAGATTAATCATATAGAAAAGCTAATTGCTTCAGACATTAAACATACCAGATACTTAAAAGTTATGTTTTATTGATATTTATATTTTGACATATCCTAGCTTTCATTTCAAATAAACTTTCAGATAAATAAACTGCCAATTTCAGTATTATAAAATATAAATAAACTGTCAATTATTCAAACATTATAAAAACAATAAAAAATTATTTTTGTTTGAATTTGAAAACAACTTGATTCTAATATAATGTTCCACATATTTGCTTTAAAAATTCTTTTGATTGGCACAAAAATTGATAGTAGGTTATATTTCTTCAGTAAAATCAAAAAGAACATTTGAAAACAAAAAAATCTAAAGTTTTAAAATAATTTGTTTCCAAGTAAATTGTTTATTCTAAATAACAAGTTCATCTAGTTATAAAGCAAGCATATATTCACATTAAACAATAATGCTAAAAAAAATTTTTTTTTAATTAAAAAAAAAAAAAAATTTAAATAAAAAAAATTGAAAAAATTCTGTATAAAATTTGTTCTCGCTTTAGAAGCATCACATACAGAATTTGAATTTCATTTAATTTATGATAATGTTTTAAAAGTATTAGTCAAACTAGAACATTAATTTTGACTAGTTGCTTTACTTTTGTTGGTTTTTATCATAATATTCTTTGATCTGGAAATTGAACAATTGCTTTGGTTGTCTAGTCAATAAAGAGGTCATCCATGAAAAACAAGCTCTTGATGAGAGTTCAAATTTCTGTCAAGTAGAAACCAAAATACTATATGATAACATTTATTCAACTAAGAAAGGATATTGGATTTAAAATTTTAAATTCCATCAACTGATTCTACCAGAGGTTTAGTGGAAGAGACAGACAAGTGATATCACAAGGACGAAATAACTAAAAAGAATAGAATTTCTCTTTGTATCGATGTCAGAATAGGAACATTTTACCTGCATGGTTTTGATAAAAAGGTTTGTCTGACATTTCCAGAAAGTGATTCAAAAATACCCCTTTATTGCCAATTTATAGTTTAATTTTAGAATAGATTAGCTAAAAAAAATTTTTTTTAAATGCAGAAAAAAAAAAAAAAAAAAAAAAAAAATGAAATAAACATGTTATAAAAAATAATCTCAGAATTTAAAAGAAAACTGTATTAACACAAGTTTATTTGCTGAAAAAACTGACATACTAACAGTGATCAGATTAGAATTTCCTTCTAGATGAAAATGCACCAATAAAGTGAAATTAATCAAAGTATTTTTCATATGAAATTAAAGTTTCCTTACAAAAAACACATATTTGATGTTTGTTTAAAAGTTATTTCCAAAGTTAAAATTAGAAACCCGATTTTTTAAATTTTTATTTAGACAAAACAAAAACCTAAAATCTATCATTAGCTTTCTCCTACTATATAATCAGTTTTGGAGTTAATTATTAACAAATAAACATTGAAGTATTGTCCTAGATAATAATGACAACAATTTTTTCTTTTACTTTTTATCACAAAATATTGTTTATATTTGAGTACAAATATCATTAAACATAAAAATAAGAGATACTTGGAAAGAAAGAAAAAATGCTAAGAATATAAGGACTAAGTGAAGAAATAAAAATATATAGCATCAAGAACATGGAAATTTGGTGCACTCAAGGAATAGGGTTCTTTGTTCTTTAAGCCCCCCCCCCCCCACACACACATTTAGTGAGATTTGTTATGGTATAATAAGGGTGGCATCTATTAATGAGTTAACAAAATCAGCTACTGAAAGATCAACTTGACCTAAGTCCAAACCAAACTTCCAAACTGCATTGTCATTCATACAACTCAGCAAGGAGCACATTCTGCTGAGGTTATAGCTCTAGCCCCAGTGTCTCAAATATCAGCTACAGAGCCCAAACACAAACAAAAACACAAAACAAACCTACTTACAGGCAAAATAAGATACAACATAGCAACTTTTAATGCTAGAACCAACCTCATATGCAGCCTATAAGAACATAGATAATACCACAGTGAACTAGAGCTAAAATATCCTGAAACTGGCAATGGATTAACTTTTTTGTCGACATCTACATGGAAAAACTCTGTCAATGCCATCATAGGAGGTGTAGAAATGCTCCTCAGTCCCCTTACTTTAAAATCACTAAACAGCATAGAGAAAATCCAACCGAGAATCATGTGAGCAACATTCAATGGCAACCTTACACAGCAATCATCTCAAGCTACAGCCCCACTAATATCAGTGATGAAACGGGCATTTTACAATGAGCTATTTTCCCCAATACAACACAGTCCTAAATACAATATCCTGATCATTGGGGGGGGGGACACATGAATGCTTAAATATGTGAACACTGAACTAATAAATTCCCTTTCTACAACTCCTCAAATGGAAACGGTGAACATCTGGGTGAATTTTCTCTCAAGAACAGATTTGTCTGCTTAAACACCAAATACCAGAAAAGGAAGGGTAAAATCTGAACTCAAAAGCACAGCTAGACTATATATTGATAAACAAGAAGTGGATAAATAATACTATGAACTGTGAAGCATTCTCCTCTTTTGAAGGAGTATCTTCCAATCTACCAGACACACCTGAATATGTGCAGAAACAAGAAGCACACCTGTAAATCTGTACAATATGATTGGCCAACAGTGATATATGCAATCCTTACTTGGTAACAGTACAAAACAAATTCAATACAATAAAGATGATTAAACTTTGAAAGTTAATCATTAACAAAAATAGAGATAATTAAAGGAAGGAATAAAATGGATATTTGGAGTAACAATAAAGTACCTTTTTTTTTATAAAGTTATTTCATTTGTATCTCATTTAAATTATGACTAACTTTTTTCACAGATAATTCCTCCTGAAGACATTTTGAATAAAAAGTCAAACTACAAACATGTTATTAAATGAAATTAATGAAATAAATCACAAATTAGGACTGAGCCTATTCTAGTAGTGACCACCCCAAGTGGATTTAACTGGTTTGAATTCAGAGTTTTCCTTCTCCTAGACTGGTTGCCTAACCAAGGTTAAAGAGCCCCATCTGCCCTACTATCGTAGAGTTGGAGGGAGAGTAGTTGGATTCATACATTTCCCAAGGGTATTAGCGCTATGTGAACTGCAGCTTCATCCAGGATTTGAACTTGGGTCGACGAGTCCATTTCGTACAACTCTAACCATTACACCATGCACCTGCAACTAAACTTATTGATATGAACAGAAGTGGTTCAGGAGTTCTACTGTGTAATCTGCACTCATAAATCAGCTTGTATTTCTTTTTTTTTTTTTTTTCTCAAAAGAAAAGTTTATTTATAGAAAACAAATGATTGGAGATGCTGATCTTTATTTAATTTGAATTGTAGCATTTAAAAAAAAAAAAAAAAAAGAAAAAAAAGAAAAAAAGAGGCACATTCTGCCAAAGTACTTGTACTATCCCATTAATTTCAGTTTAATTCTTCCAGAAACAAATATAAAGAGAAAAATTTAACAGATAGCCAATTAGAGAAGAATGAAGTCATCATTTTTAAAGAGGAATGAATATAAATAGAACAATTGTTTAAATTCTTCTTCTGAAAAAATATTTTTTTAAATAAAATTAAAAAAAAAAAAAAAAAAAAAAAAAAATTATCTTTTAGAATTAAGATTATTTTTAGTGAGTCAAGAAATAGACTGCAAAAATTATGAATATTACAATGGTAAACCTTTGTTCCCAATAAAGACACTGCACTACTATGATATAGATATTTACTAAGCATAGCTTAGATGTGGAACAAGGCCAGAAGTATGGGGTGCTCAGTGAGAATCGAACTCACTAACAATGGTTTGCTAACCATTACACCATATGAGGTGCCCACACTACTATGATATAACAATTTCAATATGTGCATGGACATGACAAAATGAAAATATGGACTTTAGGCTTTAAATACCAATTCAGATGCAAGATGAAGAGAATAAAGAAGTGTAAACTGGCAAGACCTTAGAATAAAGAAGAACACTTTGTATGTGAAACCTTTCAAGAGATAACAGATGCACTGCATAAATAAAGATTAGCAGAATAATGTAGAGTCTTGTCTAAAGTGAAAGATAAGCTGTGTGTATACAGATAATAGAAAAAGCCAAAATATTGATAGTTTGTCAGGGAGAAACAAAAAAGAATACATATTTATTTAGAGATGTTAAAAGAAAGTAAAATAGCATCTGAGATAGAAATGAAACATCTCTTGGATAAAGATGTAATTATGATGCTCAGACATAGGTCAGAATCCCAACCCAGGATAGCTGGGATATAATTAATGCATGTCACTTGGGTCAATCCTTGAGATCTGAGAAACTTTAAAAGGAAGAATGTAGAAAGAGATGAGTGATTTTTACCCACTCTCATGTAAGGGGTACCATGTTAACTTTGATATTGTGTTTCATCTTGCCTTCACACTGTTATGATTTTGTGGGCTATCCTTTAAGCTTCAAGCAAGAGTGCTTGTCCAGTGGAAATCCTTGGTAAAGAATCCTTTGGTTGTTCCTTGGTGCTCCTCAGTATTCCAAGTCCTTCATCAATGATTGCAAATGGACGTCTCTCAGTATCAGTGCATAAGTAGTCAACCAGCCACACATTATGGCTGTTGATTGGCTGAGGTTAAAACCACGTGAACCTGGCTAGTCTATAAATTTAAGTGGTGCATTGTAGCACACCTTATATCACCTCATGTGGCGTAATGGTTAGCAAGCTAGATTAGCAGACCATTGTTAGTGAGTTTGATCCTCACTGGGTGCCCCATACTTCTGGCCTTGTGCCGCATCTGAGCTAAGCTTAGTAAATAACTATATCACCAAAATATAGGAAGCGCGTGGTATAATGGTTAAAGTCATGGGAAATAGACTAGTCGCCCCATTTCACTTAGCGCTAATACCCTTGGGAAATGTATGAATCCTACTCTCCCTCCAGCTATGGGTAAATAGCAGGGCAGACTGGGTTCTTTAACTATGGCTAGGTAACCAGTCTAGGAGAAGGAAAACTCTGAATTCAAACCTGTTGAACTCTGCTTAAGAAATTGACCTTGTGTCGTATCCTGCTCGTGTGGGGGAGTTGGTAAATATATATATATCACCAAAATATTCCAACACACACACAGAAGAGTTAAATATCTACAATAGTTTTATCTTGTCAGTAACATCTGCAATGCACTCAGTCAGTAGAGCATCTAACTAGGAACCACAAGGTTCCAAGTTCAACACCAGCCCTTGCCAACTCAGTGTATGAGTAGCACAGAGATCTGTGCAGTAAAGTGAGAAGCTGATGGTAGGTGTGGCACTCCGTCTCAAATGCCAAAACAATCTCCTTGGTCTAGCACTAGTGAAAAGGAGATAAACTCCCTCGCTGTCTGGCTGATACTGACTTTAGGCCACCACGATGACTTTTTTTTACATCACATAGAAATTAATATCTTAAAGATCTTTGAGGCAATTTGTTTAAGAACAAAAAGAATTTAACTCTTAACATCCTGTTGAGAATTTTCTAAGTCCAGAGCCTTATTCCTAAAAGGATTTATCAAAAAATGGCCTTTTCATTTCAAGTTACCTGTTATTTCCCTTAAATCAAAGACTTCTAAATATGTTTAATATTACATTTCAACAAAGGCTATTGTTTAGGGAAGATTAGGAAAACGAATGTGACTACGTTAAGAGTTAAGAAGAAAAAAAAAGCTTTAGGGTTTTCACGATAGTTGATTGTGATATATAACGTTTCATTTTTATTTATTTTATATTAAAGAGTGGAATTAAAATGTTACCTACCAAATGACTTAACCTAAGTTTAAAGGTTTACTAATGATAAGCTAAAAGTAATTTAATGACTTTACTTATTTTGAAACTGGCTTTAAAATATTCATATAAAAAATTACAAAATTAAGTGATTAAATCAAATTTCTTTTAAGCATTAATGTTATAATCTCAATTTTCATTTATAATGCTACAAATAAAATTCACTATCTTGCACCATTACAAATTTTTTGTGATGGGTAATTAGGAATATAAAATTTTAGACATTTCTCTGAAGTTAATAATTGTATAAGAATTCAAGCAGAAAATAGATAATTATTTAATGACCAATTTTAAAAATTTATATTTACAATATCTATCCACATGAAGAAATTTTAACGCCTAGTCATTTTGTATTTACTACACTTGTGGAATGTACTTGTTTCATAAATCCTACCAGTGATATCATTATATATATATATATATATCATATAAACTAATATTTAGTTACATATAAAAGTAGGTCAAATTTATAGGGACATAATACTGACTTTAACAATTTAGATATATCATCATTTATGTAATAAAATTCTATATTAGATTTATTTATCCAAAAATTGACATTAGGATATATCAGTTTTATTTTCACACCTTAAAAAAACCAAAAAAAAAAAACAATCTTATCTGAGAATCAAAATAAACAAGTTATACTCTTTATAAGATATAAAACAATATATATTAAGATAATGATAAAAAAAATTAAAAAAATAAAAAAGATAGCCGTGTTAGATTAATAAAATTAAATACACAAAATAAATGATATTTCAAAACATTTTTATCGTTAGAACTATATGGGAATTTTAAATAGTTAGTTAGTTTGCTTCTTATTGTGTGCTCCAGAATATTTATCCTTGTGTCAAACTAAGCTCAATAAATGTTAACCACAAAAATAACTTTATATTAAATGCACAAGGACTGGGTTAGCTCAGTCGGTAGAGCGTTCGGTTAGAAACCACAAGGTTCCTAGTTCGATACTAGCCCTCGCCAACTTAGCATATGAGTAGCATAGGGATCTGTGCGGTAAAGTAAGGAGCTGATTGTAGGTGTGGCGCTCCACCTCAGACGCAAAAACAATCTCCTTGGTCCAGCAATTGTGAAAAGGGAATAGACTCCCTCACTTATTGGCTGATACTGAATTTAGGCCACCCCGACAACTTTTACATTTGCAATTGACTTCCTGAGATTTATCTGTTCAAAGACAGAATGTGAACTGAATTTATAAGTTTAGAAATGTATTTTTTAATTTTATTTTTTGTGTTTCTTTTTAATTAACCATTGGATCTAAGTGGCCAGTATTTCTACCACTACCTAAGAGTACATATACCTGGCTTGAATTCCATTTGGGAAATACCTATTTCTTTATTGCTATTGCCTACAGAATGTTGCAATCTTCACAGCTGTTAAATAACAGATTAGAGCATTTTAAATTTTCAGCCAGGAACCAGGGTGACATGGGCATGGTGGGGAGAGGGTTTTAAGAGTAAAAAAAATAAATCTTTTTTTTTTTAATTTATCAAGATACATTAAACTATTAAACTGTTCCATAATAGTTATTACATTTAATGTATGAAATATATATGCAAGGGTAACAAATATGACATAGTATGAGGAGTGAAGGATTTGAATAAATCCGATAAAATGTGGTTGAGAATAGAAGAAAATGTGGATATAACAACACAAACAACTAAATTCAATTGATATTTCGCCTCATTATTGGCTAAAGTTTTTAAAAACTTTTTAAAGTTTTGAGAAAGCTTCAGCCAATAATGAGGCAAAATATCAATTGAATTTAGCTGTTTGTGTTGTTATATTCACATGACATAGTATGTAAAATAAAGTTTATATATCTAAAATAAGGATAAGAGACTTCTGCCAATGAAAAACACAATGAATATAGAAACTGTTTTATGTTATTGTCTTGTCAGATAATAAGGAGAGAGAGTTTGAGATTTGTTTAATGGCATATCAACCTCTGTGGGTCATTTAATACTAGAAAAGGTTATTTTGGATTTCAGTCTTTAGAGTAGTGGTTCTATAGAGATATTAGGTTATGTTTTGTTATATTTCATTGAAAAGGTTGCTTTTTTTTTTTTCCTTTTTAGAAAATTTAAAATGTTTTCAGGATTTGTATTCCTAAAGAGGTCACTCAGGTTTTTTGTTTGATAGTTTTTGGTGTGGGTGTGTTTAAGGCTGTTACAATTTAGGAGGATATGTTTGGTTGTAAGTTGTACTTTGAATATTGGGCATACTGGGGCGTCTTCTCTTTTTAAAAGGTGAGAATGGGTGATGTGGGTGTGCCCAATACACGGGAGAGAGAGAGAGAGAGAGAGAGAGAGAGAGAGAGCAAGCAAACTCTTTACTAGTGATAAAATCATGATTGATAATGCAACAGTGTACATTTAAAGTTTAATTCAGGTCTTAAAAAAAAGAAAAAAAAAAGAAAAAAAAAGAAAAAAGAAAAAAAAGAAAAAAAAAGAAGAAAAAGAAAAAAAGAAAAAAAAAAAGAAAAAAAGAAAAAAGAAAAAAAAAGAAGAAAAAAGAAGGAAAAAAAGAAAAAAAAAAGGAAAAAAAGAAAAAGAAAAAAGAAGAAAAAAAGAAGAAAAAAAAAGAAGAAAAAAAAAAAAAAAAACACAGTATTGGCATTCAACACTTGTTAAGTTACTATCATAAAATATGCACCTCTAGAAAGGAATTTGTAGTATAGATAAATAATCAATATTAAGATGCCTGAGTGCATTTTTCAACAAAATTAAGGAATACATTTTCTAATAGTTCAAAATTTATATGTCTTATACTGTAGCAGGAAACATTTTTGACTGTCTTAACAAATGCCTAACAGGACTGTTCTTTTGTTATCTTTTGGAAATTTATATAAAATATATACTTGATTACAGATATTTTTAAAGAGAAGTAAATACAGGTAAGATGAGCATTTTTCATATTGTATAAAGTATTAAATATTTTTTGTAAAAATCATAATCTTTTGAGTAAATACTGGAAAGATTCAAATTTGTTTTTAAAAAATTAAAAAAAGAAATTAAAAAAAGAAAGAAAGAAAAAAAAAAAAAAGGAAAGAAATTCTGAAAACACCAGATTGAAATTAATATGACAATATTTTTTACACTAAGTTCAATAAAATTTCATACATGTTGCACATGAACTTTATTTACATTATTTATTTTAGTAGGTGAAAGATAACAAAAACTGACTATCTGGCTACATATCTTATATCAATAAAATAATAAAACCAAGTCATATTACTAAGATTTCTATGAATACCTGGAATTTGCAGGTATCCAAAAAAAAAAAAAAAGGATTTTAAGGAAACTACTTATCAGCCAAAAATTCACAAGACAAATGTTAGCAAAAATATATTTACGTCAACAGGTTGTGGAGCTGTGACCCGCTTATTTAAGCTGGAGCTATCTTTGGACTCCATGGACTTAAGTTGTCCTGAAGACTTTCCCAGCAACATGAGTACAACACAGGAGTCAGCTGAAATTTATAAAGAAAAATATCAAATTAGTATTCAATAAAAAAATTCTGAAAATGTTAAACAAATCTCAAAATGGATATTATTTTGTTTGATTTTTTTTTTTTTAATTTTTTCACATGTCATTAAGTGTTTAGATATTCAATTTTAAAATATAATTTTTTTTTTAAAACAAAGATGAACAAATTGATAAATTTATACGCAGGTTGTTGATCATTTGTAGCTTACTCTCCAGGCAGCACCTCCCCATAGCACCAAGAAGAGTAGGAGGATTAAGATTAATCCCTGATGCTCGAAAAATTTCTTTACCTTATTCAAAAGTTGTTCAATTTTTAAAATAAGTGACTTTTGTGTCACACTGTATTAAGAATGATGATTTTAACTATAAGTAGATATAAGTTATAAATATTTATTCAAAACATTAGATATTTATAAAATGATATTAAAAAGGCACAACAATTTATAGCAGTTTTAGACTTGAAATTTAGTTCAATACCTTAATATCAATTATGAATCAAGAGTAAAGTACAAAAAGAAATTAAAACATTTTCTCTTCATTAAACCTGTCTTTGAAAATGACATGAAATCTGAATAAGAATTAAACTATTGCTGAATCCATCACAGAGATCAGAGCTACAGAAAGACTGCTGTATTATTTGAGTGGTTTGTATTCAAAATAATTCTGAACACAAATCAAGAATACTAGATGCAATTCATTTTAACCAACTAATTTCTTTCAATATCTTTGGCAATACATTTCATTATATTAGACGACCAATAACAGTTTTACAAAGAAAAAAACATAAGTAATTTTCATTTATGATTATTTTAAATAAATAAGGTAACATTTACAAAATGTATTTTCTTCAGACACATACATACACACTTTCATAATTAGTTTGTTGTGATGGTTGAACTAGTTACAGATTGACCACAAATAGCAATGACCAATGTTAGAGGTCAGGTAAAAGCCTAAATTTCAAAATGGTGATTTTCAAGATAAGTTCATTGCCTCATTAAGATATATGGTACAACAGAAATATATGACACATCTTAAACTGCACCAATGTGGTACAAGTGAACTTAGGCAAGTGGTAATGGTAGCTCCATTGTGGTTTCTAGCCGAACACTCTACCAACTGAGCTAACCCGGCGCTTACTATCTATATATTTTCATAATAAAGATAAGTCTTATTAGTGTTTACAAGTGAAGGAAAAGAAGTCCAGATTATACAGGGTGGTCCAAAAGTCTAGGCCATATCTTATTATAATGGAGATTGTGTGTTTTTCTGTCTGTAACCGAAACTATATTACTATACAAGACACAATTCCCTTTGTTATTTACGTCACATTCTCCATGATTTTATTTTTATTTAAACCTCAATTATTAATAAAATTGTTTTACATCATTAAAACTTAACCATATCTACATACTAACAACCTGCAATTATATTTATATATACAACAAAATAGCGGTTTACAGTGTGAATGGGAAGGCTAATTTGCATATTGATATTAAAAATTTGATTTTAATAAATATGTGCTAAGTATTATTGATTTCTAATTGTTTGGTTCTATTTTAATGATTATAAGCAAAAATCTCTTCAATGGATCTTAAATGAAATCCATTAATAAGAAAAATAACTGTCATTTTATTCTTTACTTCCTCTTTTAACTAAATACTTAAATTAGAAAAAAAATAACAATGAAAGACGAGAGTGATGGAAGAGTAAGTTTCAGTTGTTCTATTTTTTCGATTATACCCCCTCTGTTCCAAATCTTTTTATCTGCATTCTTATTTAGTTTCATTAGCCTTTCTAATTTAATACGATATTTTATTACATTAAAACTTAAATACTTGCACCCGGAGGGTGCATATATTTGCTAGTAATATATAATATCACTAATTATGATATATAATGATAATAATATAATTTTCTATTTCATTTCCAGCAGCTTATTTCATGTAATTACAGTTGATTAATTAAGAGTTATGTTTTGGTAGGGGTGACAAGAGTTTTGGACCACCCTCTACATTAATACATTTTTGATTGAATTAAAAATGGATGTTTGCAAAAGGTCAAATTTTGAATTTTAAATTCTACATAAAGAATAAAACTATAATTGACTATAATTTCCGCCAAATTGGCAAATACATAGAAATATAACAGGAAAAAAAGACACATGTGCACAAGTTTTTAAAACTATTTCTGTTGTCTTACAAGCTTCAAGCTGGGAAAAAAGCAAAAATAAAAGGAATACCAGCAAGATCCAATATCAGTTAATGAAAAAGTATAAGAGAAACTAATAAAAACCTAAAATAATATATAGAAACATTATAAATTAGTTGGAGGCACGTGGACTAATGGTTAGAATTATAGAACATGGACTCGACAACCAGAGTTCAAATCCTGGACAAAGCTACAGTTCACAGTGGTTGGGAAAGGTATGAATCCAACTACCCTCCCTTCATCTATGGGTAAATAGTAGGGCAGACTGGGCTCTTTAACCTTGGTTAGGCAACCAGTCTAGGAGAAGGAAAACTCTGAATTCAAACCTGTTAAACTCGGCTTGGGGTGGCCACTACTAGAATAGACTCAGTCCTAATTAGTGATCTATTTTCACTAATCTATTAGAAAACATCTTGAATAAGCTTTTTTTTAAATTTTGGTTGCTCATGATAGATATACGGATATATATTACAAAAACAGTAAGTAAAATAAAATAAAATGAGGTATTAATCTTCTACATCTAATAAGTAATAGTAAATGATGTCATTAATGTAATTATCAAATCTTTTCTAATATATCTTTGCCAATGGATGTAATATGAAACATTCAAGGGAAAACTCTAAATGAGATAAGTACAAAATGCAGTTATATGTCATGTGCTTTAGTAAAAAGAAAAATGCTATACTGAGCCAAGTTCCAAGGGAATCAATATGAATTGGAATAAATTTGTAGCAGGATTATCAATCCTACTTTTTAAATTGTGAAATATCAAATCAAGCTTGCTTACTATTTCTCTGAATTTTTGTGATGAGACTTGATGATTAGTATTATCTGCATTATTCGGACTATTGTTCTCATCTTCATTGTTATCTGTACAACCTTTCGACCGATATGCCCTCCGGCCTTCTTCAGGTATTTCTTGTCGGACTCAGGAACCATCTCGGTACATCGTCCGAAAGGTTGTACAGATAACAATGAAGATGAGGACAATAGTCCGAATAATTCAGATAATACCAAGCTTGCTTACTTTCTAAATTAACAGGTTCAATCTGTATATTTTTGGAAATATACGCACAATTTAATCCAGAAACAACAATTAGTAGTAACTTTTCAGTTAATTTATATAGCTATGCTATAATCAAAATATAACCCAAGAAAAGATCTCTAAATGCAAAATTAATTTTTCAGAAAGAGAGAGAAGTTGTTCAAATATATATTTATAGTGTGCACTTGGTATTTACAAGCAAAAATTGATAAAATAAATTACATTAAAGACGACTAGCCAACTTGTATATAAAAACAGGAATAGCTCTAATAGGAACATTAGTGATGGCTATATTGCCAGAAAAAGAAGTCTGATAGGATCTAGCTAATGGTTAGCCATTGCAGGGCATGAAGCCAGTTAATTAAGTTGGAATGAAAATGAACAATTAGCCCTGCAGAGTGATCCATAAAAAGATATTTCATCAAGTTTAAATCTGTTCCAAAATCTTGGTAGATATTTTGAAAAATCTTTTCTGACTTTAGAGCATACAGTTTCTATCATAATTATTGTTGTATCAATACAAAATGGCTAAATTTGATTTAAAAAAATTTTTTTTTTTTTTTTAAATACATAAATTGCCCAATCTGATCCGCTTAAGAAAAATCTTTTTTAAAAGGAAAACAAAAGTAAAAATGTATACAAGTATATATATAATATTAATTAATCTAGAAAAATATTTTAAAATAAGAAACTCTAAAAAAGTAGATAACTTCAAGTAGGACCACAAATTAGTAAACCTTAGTACAGATTAGGCAATATCTTGAATAACCAATTTTATGCCTCATATTCAAATAAATGTTCAACACAATTTAGTTCTGCATTCAGTTGCTTTCTTAACATATCTATTCAACTACACTGGCAGAGATTATTACATTTCAACAATTGTCAACAGTTTAAAAATACATACAGGATAAATATTTAAAGAAAAAAAGCAAAAAAAAGCAGCAGATAAGAATTTGATACCTTTTAATGCAGTTAAAATATGTATCTAAGTTTTTCAGTTGATTGCTAAACAAAGTTTTCAATTCAGAATAATTAACCAAGTTGAATGCAAATATTAATATATATATAAATAAATTGAAAAAGAATCCCAATCTCCCAGAATAGGAAACTGGTAATTCATTATATTCAGGTATACCATAGTTTACAAATAGCCCAGTCTGTCCTACTATTTACCCATAGCTGGAAGGAGAGTAATCAGTTGCATACCTTTCCCAAAGGTATTAGAGCAAATGTGAAATGCAAACACCCTTGCCCAGGTTTTGATCTTGGGTCAACGAGTCCATTTTCTACAACTAACCATTACACCACGTGCCTATATATGTGTGTGTGTGTGTGTGTGTGTGTGTGTGCTTATCTTGCTGTAAAGTTAGTTTGTGTAAATCAATTCTCCTCCATCTTTGTTTCATCCCTCGTGATGTCAAAAGGAAATATTTCCAAAACTCAAGTCAATAAGAAGAAGAAAAGGAGAGTTATTATAACATTGGAAACAAAATATGAAACAATAAAACAACATGAAAATGGCTTAACTGTTAAAGATCTTTCAAAGAAATCTATCATATCAGCTTCGACTGTTTCTACACTTTTGAAAGATAAAAATGTTTTTAACTAAAAGTTAAAGTGCAGCCTTTGAATTCAACTTGGATATGAAGTAAAGATGCCAAAAATCTAATCTCTCAAAGGGAAAAGTCAACAAAACAGCTGGCACTTGAAGACTTCGTCATAAGAAAAGCATCACTGATGAAAGAGAACACATATTCTTAAAAAAAAAGAAAAAAAAAAAAAAAAAAAAAAAAGTTATGTATATGTTTTTTTTAAAATATTTTCATGTACTTGTTTTTTGTACTTTAACTCTTAAAGTCCTATACCACCTCATTCCACCTGGCTGGAAGTCACATTAGTTTTAACTAATCAGCACCAAACAATAGCCTTTGTTTGAATTTAATATTAAACATATGTAGAAATCTTTGATTTAAGGGAAATGATAGGTAACTTTAGATGCAAAGCTCATTTTTAGCAATTTTTTTTATATATCCTTATAGGAATGCTCTGGACTTAGAAAAATCTCAACAGGATGTTAAGAGTTAAATTATCAAAACGATTTTTTTAAGCATTGTTTTATTATTCTTCCTATTTTGAAAGATTTTATACAGAATTTCCTTACATCAGAATATAACTCCTTTTGATGCATTGTTTTCTATGTACTTTTATACCGCACTTAAACTCCCACTTAACAGATTACTGTTGGGAACAAATTAGTTTATAAAAATGTGGTATTCATTTTACTTTTATTCATTTTAACAGCGAATTGCAATTCTCAGCCAACCACCTTAGGTAACAATCATTGAATTTGATCATTGCATGTAAAATACACAATTTGTATGTTAGTTTTTATTCTGTTGCAGAGTGGGATCTACATGAAAGTGATTTCATTCAAGCATGAAACAATTGCCAGTTAAAAGATTTCTCAAGGCAATAGATTAAAAATAAAATAAAATTCATCAATCCTCTCAATCAAGTAACTGTCTCTCCAATTAAGTTGAGGGAGACAAAAGAATATAAACAAGATTTTTAAAACATACATAAAATATGACAAAACGTTGACACTAAATCTATAGAAGAAAATAAATCAATAACAATATTGGATTATGAATAAGTTCTTTAAAATATCCTGAATTAGATTAACTAAACAGATTATTGAACTGGCATGAGTTCAACTATTTTTATTAGACAGTTAAAATGACTATATCATAATGATCCAGATACATATTACTGTAAAGTAAGTAAAGTCTGCAGAGTGGCCTATTGTCAATATCCACAAACAGCAAGGGAGTCTATCCCCCTTTTGCTAGCGCTACACCAGGGAGATTGTTTTTGCTGAGGTGGAGTGCCACACCTACCGTCAGTCCCCAGATGCTTTATCACACCATGCACTGAGTTTGGCGGGGACCAGTTTTAATTATAGCAAAAATGACACCTCTTGATTTTTTTTGTTTGTTTTTGTTAGTGCAATAATGCTAAAAAAATTTAACTTAGAGAACAAAGTATTTCCTAATCCAACTTGTCACTTTTTATAAGAATAGTAGTAGAAGCAATATGGTGTTTGAACTTACCCCATCTCATCCAGGTTAAAAAGTGCGGTAAGGGTACTTAAGGGATACAGGGAAAGTTTTGGTAAACAAGTCAAAGCCTGGCCTATTTACCAAAACTTTTCTCATTCCTTAGGGATACCTGTATCAGAAAAATAAGGTCTAAAAAAATGTTGGCTTTTGATTAGCCTTATCACACTTTTAACCTGAATTAATCATAATTTTTTAAGGAAGATAACTATTAAATGTTAATTATAGAATACTTCCACTTATTTATTGATTGATTTGTAATTAATTATAATATAATCTTTATAAATAGAATGTGACTTGAGACTGAGCTTAAGTAATCAAGCTGTAGATAATGTTTTCATTTATAACTTACGTTTAGCAAAACCACATCCCAGTGTATATGATCTTAGTAGTTAAGTTAAATGATAAAGAGTAGGTATGGTCAAAATTTCATGTTTTCTTTTTTAATAACAACCCCTTCCCCATGAATTAAAATTCAACAAAACTCTGAAAAAATGAATGAAACTTTACATAATTTTTGCTTTATTATAAAGAGGAAGGATTTTTTTTTAAATTGCAAGTAAAAAAATTATTTGTTTTACAGTCTTTAAAAAAGAATTTTAAAAATTCTTTATCAGTTCAAATAATGTTGATAATTCCCAAGTGGTCTTACTTGACCCTGAAGTTCATTAAGAAATCTTCAGCATAAAGTTTTAAAACCCACTTTTGACATGTTTGATCATTGGCAGGACCATCTCTATAAACTGCACAGATCTTTTTTTTTTTAAGTCACATTTTTACCTGGCAAATATTTTTCTTTTTTGTTTATTTTTTTAATCTTCAGAGTTAGTATTAAACAAAAACATGTCTATTTTGAGAATTTCTTTTTAAACATTGAACTGTTATAATAATATCAACAGTTTTGTTTTGTTTTGTTTTGTTTTACGGCATATCAACCTCAGTGGGTCATTTAATGCCGATAAAGTTTTGGAATAAATCAATTCTTAATGGATAATACAATTTTTTTATAAATACATTTTTCTATTTAACCCATAGATAGGACCCTAACAGTACTACCACTCAGGGTCAGAGTGGACCAGGGAGCAATGTTGATGAAAGGGTGCTCCACATTCCCCAAACCTCCAGAACTGGAACCTCACCATCAGATAGAGTTTAACGTCATTCCCAGGACATGTAGACCCGCAGCCACCGCCTTCTAGCACCCATATGATAAAAAGGGGTTGGGGCTTGCCATAAGGGCAATAGGGTTGGGAAAATCATATAGGTGCTAGGGCTTGACGTGACCAGCCGATTGATTGGAGGGGGCCTCTCCGACCGCCCATCTAGCCCAAGATAGGACCAAAGTGGAGTATTGCATGTCATGAACTGCTCATCCACCTGGGCTCTATCCTTAAGCATCACGGGTCGCCACCCACGGCCAACAGGTGGCCCCATTGGGGGAGTCTTACCCCTCTGCAGAAGTGCAGTCGGTGCATTCTAACGCCCCAGCTGACAGGGCGGAATATCAAAAGTGATCTTTTTGAATGATGTTAAAACTTCCAATGTTATCAACTATGAATTTATCTTTTGAAAATAGAAATTAAATTAAATTAAAAATAAATGAACATTTTTCTGGACAAATTTTTACATAAAGATAAAATATTATACAAAAATAAAATTGGAAGTATTAATTAATCATATTCTGTTATCGAAAGAATTTTGGAATAAAAACATTCCAAAAAATAAATAAAACAAAGTTTTATGAATGTTTCTTTATTATATATATGTCAATAAAAATACTCAAACTAGAATAAAACAATAATAATAATAATCTATTAATAATGGAGATTTGCTTCCGATTTTTGTAACAAAAATTACGTCACTGCTCACGTCACATTATCCAACACATAATCCAATGTTATAACATAGAATAAATATACTCAAAATGTAAGCATGCAACGTTAGACAATCCTCATTGTTTCAATAAATAGATGCCCAGCGTTATATATTTACATATAGATTGTTTTATTCTAATATAATATTTAAAGTTATCGGAACTGTTTCCATTTCAAATTGTCTTTCTTTTTTACTCCTTTAATAAATTTGATGATTTTACATACTTATGGTACACACTCTATGACATTGAATTTTCAGCTCCCATCCCCTTAGGCAATATCTTTCAAAAAATTATTTTTACATCGCCTGGACGGTATCTTTTTATTTTGCTATTAATAATAATAAGCTAATAAACCATGTATGATTTAGTGTCAACAATTTTCTCAAAAGTATACAAAATAAAATACTACTATGTTTACTATCTTCATTAAAAGGCATCTTCAATTATTCATTATAATAATTATTAATAATAATAATAATAATAATAAGCTAATAAACCATGTATGATTTAGTGTCAACAATTTTCTCAAAAGTATACAAAATAAAATACTACTATGTTTTACTATCTTCATTAAAAGGCATCTTCAATTATTCATTAATTATTGCTAATCAAACAATTAAAAAATAATTGAGAATAAGCAAAAGAACTTCATTCAATGCCATTTATATATTTGAGTAGAAGGCTATTGAAGTTTCAGTTAAGTGTAATACAGGGCACTAATTGCGTTCTTGGTACATCTCATTAAGAGTATGTAGGAAAGAAAGCATATAAGTTATTGCCATAAAAAAATAAATAAATAAAATAAAATAACCAGTATATAGTTTACTAAGCCTAATTTAGATGTTACATAAGACCAAAAGTAAAAAGCACCCACTGAAAATTGACCTCACTAACAATGGTCTGTTAATCGAGCTTGTTAACCATTACACCATGTGAGTGTATAAAGTCAAGATAATAAGGTCTTGTTTTAAAGAATAAGATTCTATCAATATATAAACAAATATACCCAAGAAAAACCATACGTTTTGTAAATATATTAAAAACTATTATATACATGCTGATTCATAAAGAATGCAACCCTAAGGATAGAATTTATGCATATGTACATTTTATGCTACAGTGTTTTAATCATATGGTAACAGTGTATTCAGAAACAATTACATTATATGCTAACCTCATTTGAGCATCCATTCCTTTTTGTTATGTCAGCTATGTCATTTTCCTAGATTGAATGTGTGTTGACACTTATTTTGAGTATAAATCTTACTTATAAATATAAGTCTCATATACTGTTACCTATTTTAGTATACATACTTATTGAACACAGGCACTTATAGAATAATGGTTAATGTTGTAGGAAATGGATTCAATGAGGATGTTTGTATTTTGTATGGTGCTAATACCCTTGGGAAAGGTATAAATTCAATTATTCTCCCCTCCCCCCAGCTATGAGTAAATAGTAGGGTAAACTGGGCTCTTTAACCTTGGTATGACAACCAATCTAGGAGAAGGAAAAATAAATTCAAACCAGTTATATGCTGCTTAAAAATTGACCTTGAGTCACATCCTGCCAGTGGTGGTCAGGCTGGGTAGATATATACTTACTGAACCCAGGGAAAAATGCAATGTAATTTTTTTTTTTTAAATACAAATTGTTAAAAGATGTTTGTATCCATTTAAAAAAACAACAACATATTTCATAAAATGTATTTATAATCACTACTCTACTGAGTAGAGATAATTTTTCCTCTGAGTTTCAATGATTTAAACTCATTCAACAAGTGCAATTTAAGATAGTCAAGAACTTTCAAAGTTTTTTTCTCAATTGAAATATTGTAAACTTCATCCAAAGTGTATACAATCAGAATATTTCAAAATGTAATTTATGATATAATCACAAAATAACCAAGTTATTTTTTATTAACACTTTGTTTTGTAAAAGAAGTATATATATTTTTTTCATAATGCCAAGGATTTTGAAAAATATAGCAACAAAAACATCACATACTAATTGTTTCTGAAGAAGAAAAAATACAATTCCCAATTTTAAGATTAATAAAAAGGTAGAAATTTAGAAAAAAAAAAGTATTGAAGTTTCCATTTAATTTATAATAATAAACATCTTATTTTTTTTTTATAACAAATTTAAAAAAAATTTTTTTATTGATTTATTTTTTTGTAAATCTTGAAAATTTTTGTGAAACATTTTGAGAGAGACTCATGAAAATACAGACAAAAACTAAAACAAGACAAATGAAGCTGGCCTAGTCTGAGTGGACACATACACAAAATAAACAAATATTCTTCTTACAAAGACTAAAAGGTAAAAGCAACAAGATGCATAAAAATCTCACTAGCAAAGTCATAAAATTTTGCACAACTGATCACTGATTTTATTCTTTGAAGAAGGGAAGCATAAACTATAAATATTTCTGCAACTAATATCATTTTGAATGCACATGTCTCACATATAATTAGTTTGGGAAGTTGTCTTCTTTCTTTTCTCATTAAGTGTACATTGAATAATATAAATTTAGCACATTCTAATAGAATAATGAGGAAATTAATAGACAAATTTCTGATAGGGTTGTAGTATCTCTATGAATATAATGTATGCACAGACATGACTTAGAAGAGACATAATTCCAGTTTTGTTGAATAAAGAAAGATTATTAGTGTTCCAATTTAAAACATTTTAAACTAACCAAGTCATACAATCAAGCTTCAAAGTTATTTTCATAGACAAAGAACTAAATCTGTTCTATTTCTCTGAATGTTTGAGATGAGGCTTGAAGATTAGTATTATCTGCGTTATTCGGACTATTGTCCCCATCTTCATTGTTATTTGTACAACGTTTCGGCCTTCTTCAAGTATTTCTTGTCGGACTCGGGAACCTTCTTTTCAAACTCGGGAACAGGATACCCACATGGACTAAATAAAGGTTTAGGTTCAGAGTTCCGTGATGGCTCCCAATTACGAAAAGAAGGTTCCTGAGTTTGAAAAGAAATATTCTCCATTTCCTCACTCATTTTATTGTTAAAAATTATAATTATTATTACTAGGGTGAGTCAAAAGTTTTGCAATATTTGCACACCGTTGTATGGTATCTATAGAAATATTCTTTATATTAGTGAACACTGTTGACGGGACTTAGAATATACATATAATTGTATCTCCTGCAGAGGGGTAATACCCCCACCCACCCAAGGGATGTCCTGGGTATGCCCTTGTATGGCAAAAATATCCATCATTGGTTAACAGAAAGTGAGCTCTTCTACAGCAAGATCTCATACTACTCAAATGACCAGGATCAATCTCCAGGAATTTCAAAGAATTGAACTGATACCACACCCAGCGTATAGTCTGGACCTAGCTTCATTGGATTATTACTTGTTCTGACCCATGGCTCATTTCCAGCAATTGCAACGCTTTAATAAATGTTGCATAATCTATGTGGCAGCATAGATTATTGGCAAAACCCTGTAGGAAAATTCTAAAGGACCAGTGTTTTCAGATCACGGAACGGAAAACTACTGGACAGTTAGAATCTCACAAGTCACATGAGATTTAGTTAGTTAATCAGTTTACAACCAGACTTCAAGTGGGACAGACATGTCCTACTTCAGTTGTGACTCCACGTGATGAGTTAATAAACGGGCAAATAAAACCTTTGATCAAAGCAATAAGCCTTGTTAATTACACATGCCCTTAGCTAGAAGACCCAATGAAGATACAAACAAGTAAAGAAGACTAGGTGATCACATCATGGCCAAAGTAGAAAGAGAAGAAGAGAACAAGTAAGTAACACGATCTGTCTGTCTCTCTCTAATGTCTCTCTCTCTCTCTATGTTGGTCCACCCACTATCACCCGAAGACTATCACCCTCGTGTATATACCCAACGAGGGTATATGAGTACATAACATAACCAAGAGGAGGTGGAAGCTTCAGTGAAGGAGTTCTTCACCTTGAAAGACAAGAATTGAAATCAGTAGGGGATCAAAGAACTGGTAGAAAGGTGGCTTTAAATGGTGCAATACAATAGCCTGTATTTTAAATGCTAAGATGCTTTTGTTATAACTTCAAGAATAAAGCAAATAAGTTACTAAATGTTTGCAAAATATTTGTCTCACTCTAATATTACTGGATCTTATTTTCTGTTCTTTGCTCAACAACTAAATAATTTCTTCATGAGTTAATTTTTTTTTCTCATTTAATTTTAAAACTCATTCTCTCTTCAGGAAAAAAAAATCTATACAATTACATTTTGATTTATTTAAAAAGCATCCACATTTTTTTAATAATATTTTAAAAGGATTTAACTCTTAACATCCTGTTGAGAATTTTGAGAAGTCCAGAGTCCCTTTGCTATAAGGATTTATCAAAAACTGGCTAAAAATGGCCTTTTCATTTAAAGTTACCTGTTATTTGCCTTAAATCAAAGACTTCTAAATATGTTTAATATTACATTTAAACAAAGGCTATCATTTGGGATAGATTAGGAAAATGAATGTGACTTCCGGCCGGGCGGGATGAGGCGGTATAGGACATTAAGAGTTAAGATTTTAACTATTGTCTATGTTCAATATATATATACATCATAATATTACAACAACAAATTTTTAATATAATGAATATCAAATAATATAGATATTTACAATACTTAGCAATCAAATATAATGATATGTAAGTGTGAACAAGTTCATATTTCAAATTGTTTATTCCTAGAAATTAAACAGGTGAAAAACATTAACAATATAAACACTAATCTTACAATTCACCAAATACCCATTTGCCTCTCATCACACAAGGAGAGTTAGAGCTATGGCCACTAAATTTTCTTAAGTTACTAATGTGACTCAAGATGTTCTTAGCATACTAGCTTTTCAAAATTCCAAACATTTTAAAGATTTTAGCAGGTGAGAAGGTTGCTATGATGTGAACCTAGATCCTTACTTTGTGTCAGGTTAACTAAATCAAATCTTTATCTTTTTGTTTAATTGTATAAAATAAACAACTTAGCTGAAAGATATATAGAAAAAATTTTTCTTTTTTCTTTAAAAAAAAAAAAAAAAAAAAAAAAAAACTTTTTTCCTATAAATTTTTCTTTCTGGTAACTGGAAAATCAAGATGAAAAATGTGTTGTGTTTACATTTGTAGTATGAATAATGGCTACCAGGGGGCATAAATGTTAACCTCTTGATATTTATTTTTAACTTACAAGTCCAGACAAAAACATATTTTCGGTGTTTCTAGCTTAAAGCAGCTAAGTAATATTAATGGTTTAAGTTTAAAATTTTCTTTGAGAAGATATTCATAATTCAACTGAAGGAATATTATTTCTTTTTCTTATACTATTATCAAAGTTAAAGGCAACCAGCCAAAAAGATTGACTTCAGAAGTAGAAAGAGCACTTCCAGAAACTTGAGAACCCTCCCTAAAATCATAGAAAATAATACCCAAAGAATCATATATAGCCAACTAGACATCCAGTTAGGAGACTTTACGATGAAAGAACTCAACAAAGTCCTAAGAAAACTAAAAAGTAAACAAACTGCAAGCCTTGACAAAGGCTGCATTGCCCCACCCCCATTCTCCAAAAAAGGTGACCTCGGAATTGCTAAGAATTACAAAGGCATAACTCTTACTGCTATAGCTGGTAAGATATATAATGCCCTTCTTAATCACATCCGAGCTGAAATAGAGAAAATCCTTAGGAAAAACCAAAACAGATTTTGCAGAAATCAATCTACAACTTTTCAGATCCTGACTATTCATCGAATCACAGAAGGAGTTTGAGCAAAGAATCTAGAGGCAATGCTACAATTTGTAGATTTCTGCAAGGCATTTGACTCTATACACAGATAGAAAATGGAGCAAATACTACAATCATATGGCCTCCCCAAAGAAACAGTTACCACTATAATAATGCTTTACAAAGATACTAAAGCAATGCTACGCTCAACTGATGGCGACACGGATTTCTTCAATGTTGTCGCTGGAGTCCTACAAGGAGATATGTTAACACCATATATATTTATAATATGCCTAGACTAAGAAAAGGCAAGAAGCAGGTGATATCCCGCAGAGACTATTACAGATGCGGACTACGCAGATGGTCTGGCACTACTTGAAAATACACCTGCACAAGCTGAATCCTTGCTACATAGCATGGAGAAAGCTGCCTCTATGTTAACTCCAATAAAAATGAATTCATGTGTTTTAAAAAGGAAGGATGCATTTCCACACTTGATGGTAAGTCAGTGGAATAATTCATGTACCTAGGTAGTAATATCTCATCCACAGAAAGCAATGTTAATGTATGTATAGGGAAGATCTGCTATTGACAGATTATCAATCATATGGAAATCTGATCGCACTGATACACAGGATAGGTTATACACTCAAGCGACAATTCTTCCAAGCTGTAATGATACACTCAAGCGACAATTCTTCCAAGCTGTAATGTATCAGTGCTACTATACGGCTGCACCACTTGGACCCTAATGAGGTGCCTAGAGAATAAGCTACATTGGAGTTACACAAAAATGCTGCGTGTGATCTTAAACAAATTGCAGAAACAACACCTCACAAGAAAGCAACTGCACTGCTACTTGCCCCTGATAACACAAATCATCTGAGTGAGAAGAACAAGACACTGCTGTAGTTGCTTCTCCAGCAGTGTCCAGCATGTCTTGTTCGTCTCACTCGGATTCTGTTTGGACAAACTCATAAGTGACATTCTTCTGTGGAAACCTGCACATGGGCACATCAGTGTGGGCCACCCAGCAAGAACCTACATTGACCAGTTCTGCATGAATATTGGATGCTGCACAGAAGACCTCCCGAGAGTGATGAATGATAGGGATGGTTGGCGAGAGATTGTCATGGATATCCGTGCTACTAGCATGACCTGATGACAATTATCACATTGATAACATTTTAAAACTGACATTAATTGTATAAGACTTAAGCATCCCAATATTTCAAAAGAAAATCTGCCAATGTAATTTAAATAATCAAAAAATTATCAGACATTCTATAAACAGCAGCAAAATTTACACAAACTAATAATCAAACTGGTTTGATGTATATTCATGTTCGTTCAGCAACACCGAAATTAGTTTTAAAAATTTACATTCTTTTCTGTTAAATTCTTCTTAAAAATTTGTTATTTGCATCGTATAATACAGCCATGATCGTGCAAGAAGAAAGAAAAAATGTTGATAGTTTCTGATATGTCTGGTATCTACTATTAGGCTGGGTCCTAAGTTTTTGTTTTTATTTGTTAATTCTCTCTGTGATTCACAAATGATAGTGACCAATTATATGCTCAGAAGTTGAATTCATCAATTGCTAAAAGGCTTCCTTCATATAAAGTATTCATGTGTGTTTGTGTGCACATGCAAGTATACAGTTTTTTTAAATTTTTAATAAAACATAAAAATGAATTGATAAATAACAGTAAAATTTAGAAGTTAGAACAGCAAAACAGATTTATTTAATAAAAGGTAATGTGACAAATATATAGCTAAAATTACCCACGTTTTATGATAGAAATCTATAGTTTCTCAGTCGGTAGAGCGTTCGGCTAGGAATCACAAGGTTCCTGGTTCGATACCGGCCCTCGACAACTCAGTGAATGTGTAGCACAGGGATCTGTGCGGTAAAGAAGAAGAGCTGATGGTAGGTGTGGCGCTCCACCTCAGACGCTAAAATAATCTCCTTGGTCTAGCACTAGTGAAAAGGGGATAGACTCCTTTGTTATCTGGCTGACACCGACATTAGGCTGCCCCGACGACGACGATGCATAAACAGTGATGCTGATAGCTTTTTGATTTAGTACGTCCTGGGACGCACACATTTGCTTTGAATGAGTCCCCGGGAAAATTTATGGGTCCTAACTAAAGCCATCTAACTCCTTCCTACCTTGTAACCTATCCTGTGTAATTCGTTTCTAAGAAACTATTGAAATGTATTTACAGTTAGCTTGAAATGGTGAGGGAAGAAAAAAGAAAAACACTGGGATGCATGGATATGATTTTACTGTGTCCTTTTTATTTTTGTGCGTCCGGGATGCAGAATGCGTACCTATCAGCATCTCTGCATAAGCAAATGTTTTAAAACACCAAAGAAATAGTTGTACAAAAAGTATTAGTTTTTATAAGAAAATAAATTATATACAAAAACAAAATTCAAGTGGTTTAATTAAGAAAAGATAATACAGGAAGTAAGACAATTTAGAAGATTGAATTAGCCATTTTATACTAATGATATGTCAGAATTTTCAAGTTAAGGTCATGCTCATCTTTAATACATTTACTTGTAAATTAAAGAGAGAAGGCATCAGCTGGCTACAGACCAAAGATTTTCTAAAGCTTGAATAAAAGAAATATGTATAACCAGAAGTCTTTAAAAAATGTTATCTTATATGAAAATCATCTTTCTGAAAATATACATATTAACAGAGATGCTAATAGCTATGCGTCCTTCGTCCCTGACGCACAAAAATCTAAAAGGACGCAGTAAAATCATATCCAAGAGTTTTTCTTTTTTCTTCCCTCAACATTTCAAACTAACTGTAAAATACATTTCAATATTTTCTTAGAAATGAATTACACAGGATAGGTTACAATGTAGGAGTTAGACGGCTTTACTTGTTTCCCCAGAAAAACCCTACAATTTATCAAGAAGCTTTAGTTGGGAACCATAAATTTTCCTGGGGACTCATTCAAAGGAAATATATGCATCCCAGGATGCACTAAAATAAAAAGCTATCAGCATCACTGTATTAATATCATTAATGAATTCTGAAATTACTGTCATAAAATCAAATTAATTTTTCAAAATATTTGAAGAGACCAGCAACAACTTAGTTGTAACGGCAAGCAAATCACAATTAAGAGAATCCATTAGGCCTTAGATTCTGTTTTTGCAAATTACTTTGAAATATCAAACATGTGTTCAGAGTAGAAATAACTCTTAACAAGTCTTATCAAATCATTTTACTTAATATTAGATAAAAAATAATTATGTAGTAAAAATAAGCATCATTATACGATACTCAACTTCCTATGAGTGGCAAGGACAAAAAATATAGAATACTTATAATTGCTAAATTTCTTAAGTACCTTTAATAAAAAAAATAAAAAATAAAATAAAAAATAAAAAATAAAAAAACAAATGAAACAAAGCAAAATGAAATAAGTGACCCAAAAATCAAATATAGAAAATTAAGATAGAAAATGGAAGCCATCATTTTCATAGACTTCTGGATTAATGACTTTATATTAATTTAGTACCAAAATGGCCCTTGAAGAAGAAGATTGGATTACCAATAATCATGAAGCATTTAATTTCTAAGACGCAAATACAGCAATTATACTCCAATGAAGAATAATCAATATTGATGTTGGTAACAAAAATGATTAACAGTTTTGAAATGCAATGCAAACATTCTCATCATGGAAAAGGTAAAAAAAAAAAAAAAGAAAGAAAAAAAAAGAAGAAAAAATATATTCAGGACAAAAGAACTTATATTTCTCTGAATGTTTGAGATGAGGCTTGAAGATTAGTATTATTAGTGTTATTCGGACTATTGTCCCCATCTTCATTGTTATTTGTACAACGTTTCGGCTGATATACCCTCCGGCCTTCTTCAGGTATTTCTTGTCGGACTCGAGAAGGTTCCTGAGTCCGACAAGAAATACCTGAAGAAGGCCGGAGGGTATATCGGCCAAAACGTTGTACAAATAACAATGAAGATGGGGACAATAGTCTGAATAACACTAATAATACTAAAAGAACTTATATTTAATTCATAGCTTTGTTGGATAATAAAAAAAAGTGTACACACACACAGCAATAAATTCCTCATCTACAAAATTGTTTAATATCTAAATGATCAATATCAGATTAAGATAAGGGGAAAAATCAAAGCTATAAAATAGTAAGTTTAATAAGGGAGAGAAGATTGATAATTTTTTTTAAAAAGAAAAAATAGACTAAATCTTTTAAAATTTGCATCCATTGATTGTAAAAATAGGTAGGAGTTCAGTATAACTTTATGAAAAAGACTTTAAAAAATTAAGTAAAAATAATTATACTTTCTGTAATTATTCTGAGAAAGAAAAAATAAATTTCTGTAAAATAAAAGATCTCTCCAGCATTAAAATGATATAAGAAAAAAAAAAAAAAAAAAAAAAAAAAAGGATAATATAAGATACTAAAAGCAAGATGTCCTAAATAACCAAAGGTATTTTGTTCTATCATTTTGTAATATCCGAGGTCATCTCGTGCTTGGATGAAACTGGAATGAATCTGTATACCAATAAAAAAAATATTCAACCTCTGATTTTATTAAACTTAAATTGGAATATTTCACATTAGAGTAAATTGTTTAGTACAGTTTAATTCTTTATTTTAACCCTGAGCTAAAAAGAAGGTCTATAATTAACAAAATTCTTCATTCAAATGATATCCACTTAATTATGAACACCAGTTCCTGTAGTCCTAAGTTCAATCTCATTAAGAAAATATCAAATGTTGATTCCATAGTTGTAAGTCTTCCTAAGTTACAATACCAAAATTCATGACTATATGATTTTACAAAAAAAAAAAAAAAAAAAAAAAAAAAAAAAATTCTCACAGAATACAAATGTTTATATCAGTGAATAAATAATTCACTAGCAACTAAAGGTAAATTTAATCATTCTCTTGATATCTTCAAGTTTTCCTTCTCCTAGACCGGTTACCACACCAAGGTTTAAGAGCTCAGTCTACCCTACTATTTACCCATAGCTTAAGGGAAAATAATTGAATTAGTACTTTTCCCAAGGGTATTAGCGCTATGTGAAATGCAAACAGCTACGTCCAAGATTTGAACTCATCTCACCATGTTTATTTCCTATGATGGTAACCATTACAACACACACCTCCACAATCAATGGGAAAGAAGTGATTAAAATAAATATCTTTTGTCTTGGTACTGCACTAAAAATGATAAAATGATAAAAACAAAGACAAAAATTATGAAATGGAATGAAAAGGCCAAACATTTACCATCTATAAGTGACAAACATTTTGATTGAAATGATTGTCATAGGATACACGATGACAGCAAAACTTGCTAAGAATTACCTATATTCTTTCCTCATTCAAAGATAGCAGACCATTTTTTTTATTGGTTAGGTTGTTCATAATTGGTGCCACAAACATCTTTATCAACTAATTCAGTGAACCCTCTAAGATTTAGTCAATCCAATTACCATTGATAGTGTTACTTACAATTTGGTTAGAATGGCAAAGTAGATGCATCTAGTAAGTCAGTAAAGTTGGCAGGGGGTGGCCTAATGTCAGTATCAACCATACAGTGGGGGAGTCTATCCCCCTTTCCCTAGCACCAGACCGAGGAGATCATTTTAGCATCTGAGGTGGAGCGCCACACCTACCATCAGCTCCTCACTTTACCACACAGATCCCTGTACTACTCATACGCTGAGTTGGCGAGGGCTGGCATCGAACCAAGAACCTTGTGGTTCCTAGTTGGATGCTCTACCAACTGAGCTAAACAGGCCCTAATAAGATGCATCAAATAGAAATACCAATATTACAGAATACTAATATGGTGCAAAACAATATCTACCTCCACTGTAAATCATTTAGGGTACCTGTTAGTGATTTGTATCAATATAAATTTTACAAATTACCATTTGCTGCTTGAAATCATTATTGAAATAGACAAGCCATCTGTTTAGAATCTATTGGAATAAGCAAGTAAGGAATGTCACTCATTAGTATATGCTTGTTGGCTGTGAGAGGTGTAAACTGCTTTATATATGGTATCTAGTTACCAATGGTAGACTAGAAATCTCGAGAGAACACCACTCTAGTAATAATGATAATACTGTTCTTTAAAAAAAAAAAAAAAAAGAAGCCTTTAAGACAGTGTCTTTCAAGATATAAGTTCACTGTGAATGTTATAGCCAGTAGTACCCAAGATGTTGTGGAAGATAAATGCTAATGTTTTCCATCCTGTTGTTTATATGAAACAACTTTAAAAAGAACAAGAATCTGATAGTTAATGCTGATGTTTCTGAGATATTTTGAAGACAACAGGCTTAAAGCAACAAAGGATAATTGCATAACAAACCACAAAGGCAACTGAAGCAATGTAAAATCTTTGAAGTAAATAGATGTATCAGCAATCTAAAGATGGAATGTGAAATACATACACTTCAGTTTTCTGCCACCATTTTAGCATCCTGTGCAGTTTTCTTCTTTGCTTCGAAGCCAAGTGTTGTTTAAGCAGAAAGTAAAAATATCATCATAAAATGAAAAACTGAAATAGGTTCAGACATTATATCTCTTTCAGACAAACTATTATTAATCATTGCTAATGTTTTCAAACTAACAGCTAATCTGTCTTATTACTCTCTTCCAGTTAGTACATTATTATGTTTGAATGTTTAACTCTACAGGGCTTATTTTAATAAAATGGAGGCGCGTGGTCTAATGGTTAGAGTCGTAGGAAATGGACGCGTCAACGCGAGTTCAATTCTGGACGGAACTGTTGGCATTTCACTGGTGCTAATACCCTTGGGAAAGGTATGAATCCAATTCTCCCCCAGCTATGGGTAAATAGCAGGACAGACTGAACTCTTTAACCATGGCTAGGTAACCAGTCTAGAAGAAGGAAAACTCTGAATTCAAACCTGTTAAACTCCGCTTAAGAAATTGACATTGTGTCACATCCTGCTTGTGCGGAGGGGTTGGTAGATATATATTTGAATAAAATGATAGAAAATATCTGCATAAGTAAAGATGCTAATTAATATCTTTTGGATAAAGAGAAACTATAAATAATAAAGCCTGTAAGCATATTATCTACCTTAACTAGATAAGTTTAGAAATTAAATGAGAATTTTGTTTTCTTATAAAATTTCCCAAAGTATTTTAATACCAATGAAATTGTGTTCCGGTGTAATATTTCTACATTAGATTTTAGAATCAAATAATTTTGATAACTTATAAAATTGAGAGAGAGAATTAAAAAATAATTTCAAGTAAATTTGCATCACATACTGATAACTTATGTACATGATCATGTCCAACTGGTTGGATGAATTTTGAAAGGTTAAATGTAAACAAAGATTTGTTCTGTTTTAAAAGCTATAGAAAAAAAAACTCAACTTTGAAATTTTAAATCAAGAAATTTGTTAGCATTAATCTTCTATAAAAGATTTTATATGGACTTTGAAAATATGTGTGTGTGTGTGTGTGTGTGTGTGATGTAATAACATGGGAAATGGCAAGCAGAGTTCAAATTCTGGATGAGACTGTTTGCATTCACTTTGCATTAATGCCCTTAAAAAAAAAAAAAGAAGGTAAGAATCCATCTCTTTTATCCCCAGCTATGAGTAAAATAGTAGGGAAGACTGGGTTTTCTAGCTTTAGTAAGGTTACCAGTCTAGAAAAAGAACACCTGTGCCAACATGACATTGGACAGCATTACAAGTTAAGACCCATTAACTCCATGTCTTGGGGGAAGACCTGAAACCTGTAGTGAAACACAAAAAAAAAAAAAAAAAAAAAAAAAAATGAAGCTGATTGGATGAAATATGTATGATGATGTTAGTAAAAAGTAAAGTTGTCAGGGTGGCCTAATGTCGGTATGAGCCATACAGCGAGGGAGTCTATCCCCTTTTCACTAGCGCTAGACCAAGGAGATCCTTTTAGCATCTGGCATGGAGCTCCTCACTTTACTGCACAAATCCCTGTGCTACTTATACGCAGAGTTGGCAAGAGCCGGTATCGAACCAGGAATCTTGTGATTCCTAGCTGGACGCTCTACTGACTAATGTTTTCTTACACACACTCAAATATCAATTATTTAAGATCATTTGGTATCTCATTTCTCTTGCAGCTTTAAGTGCAACAAATAAGAGACATAAAAAAATGATGTTTTGACCTGCTATTAATACTTGTATTATAACTATCAATTATACACATCATTTCTGTTAAGTGTTTAAATCATATCTTGTAGAAATATTATTCATGAGATCAATGGCAATAAAAGAAAAGAAAAATTAGAGGAAGAAAAATGAATATTCATTTGAGTCGAATGGGATGAAAAGCCAACAATTCCTAATTAGGGATTGGTCCTAATCAATAAACTTAATTTCATTTTACATGTTCAAACAATTGATGAATAGCAGCTGTTAGGAATAATTCTCCATTCTGACATTTCAAACTCATGTTTCTATTGAACAAGAGATTTAGGAAATATAGTTTTATGATATTTTTTTTTTAAATATTAAGAACAATTTTAGGTATAAAAACCAAAAATAAACATACCTACATATGGATAAATATCATTAAAGAGATCAGCAAATAGAGTTTATATTCTGATTCTACTTGCTGAAGTCATATTTGGAAAGGAATGAAAGCAACCCTCTTCACTCACTAAAGTCAAATTTTGAAGAAAATTTTAGGCAAAAAATTTGGTCTTATGTTACACATGAATAATGCTTTTTTGAAATTCAAATCATAATGAGAAGGATTAGTAGTAACCCTTGGCTTTTAGGAATCAATATTATATGAATTAATTATTTTGTGGCCATAAGCCAAGGTTTGAGATAAACAAGATTGGCTTCTGCATAAGTATATATGGTATAACACCCCTATATTATGTATTTTCCAGCCCCTCCATATGAGCAAGATGAGACACAAGGTCTATTTTTAAGCAGAGTTTAACAGGGTTGAATCAGAGTTTTCCTTCTCCAAAACAGGTTGCCATACCAAGGTTAAAGAGCCCAGTATACCATACTATTTTACCCATAGCTGGAGAGTGAATAATTGGATTCATACCTTTCCCAAGGGTATAAGCAGTATATAAAATTATACCAGCCTCGTCTAGGATTTGAACCAGTCCCCCTGTCCATTTCCTACAACGATAATCATTATACTACAAGTGCCTCCTACTCTTCTATTTTACTGAAGACATGATTATTTATTAGCACTCATGAGTCTTTTCTTCCCCCCCCCCAGATCTTTTAGAAATAATTTTCATAAATATAAAATATAATTGTCAATAAACTAAACTTTCAATCACTGTCATCATCAAGTTGTGCTGATAATACAGACTACCTTTATTCTTTCTTGCCATCTGTCTCTATTGGCCATTGCTCTTGACAGGTCCTCTACACAGCATCCAGTGTCTGCACTGAGTTGATGAATGTAAATTTTGATGGTCAGTCTATACTGGTGTGTCCATATGTGAACGTCACTTATGAGTTTGTCCTTACTTCTCCAGCAGTGCTCGGCATGTCTTATTCATCAGTGATGGTTTGTGAGATATAAAATAAACAATATTCACTCCCTATCAATCATGCACATTATTCAATTAGTTAAAATTTAGCATTAATTCAAGGGGTGTGGAGGGTGGATATTAAAAAAATAGTAGTGGCATTACAGCATATTTACCTCCTATCACATGAACCAAGTAAAATGAACAAGACATGCTGGACACTGCCGGAGAAGCAAGGACAAACTCAGAAGTGACATTCTCCAGTGGACACCTACATATGGACACACCAATGTAGGCTGACCAGCAAAAATGTACACTAATCAGCTCTATGCAGATTCGCAGACGATCTCCCAGTGGCAATGACTAATAGGGATAGTTAGAGATATATATATATATATATATATAGATAGATAGATAGAGAGAGAGATAGAGAGGATAGATAGAGAGAGGGGAGATAGAGAGAGAGAGAGATAGAGATAGAGAGAGAGGGGATAGAGATAGAGAGAGGGGGATAGAGATAGAGAGAGAGGGGATAGAGATAGAGAGAGATAGAGATAGAGAGAGATAGAGATAGAGATAGATAGAGATAGAGAGATAGATAGAGATAGAGAGATAGAGAGATAGAGAGATAGAGAGAGAGATAGAGAGATAGAGATAGAGAGATAGAGAGAGAGAGAGAGAGAGAGAGAGAGAGAGTCATGAATATCCATGCTGCTAGTACGATCTGATGATGATCATGAGTGAAATTTGTAATAATTTCTTAACTGAAATACAGTAGCAGTGTAAATTCAAATCAGCTGAAGACTAAATGTAACAACTTTAACATAATACCATAACAGTAATAATATGCATTTTTGTATTATTTAGATTATTCAGACTGAGCTCATCTTTGTTATATACACAACATTTTGGCCGATATGCCCTCCGGCCTTCTTCAGGTGTTTCTTGTCGAACTCTATAGCTTTCATGCCATAATCGGGAGCCTTCACGGAATTTTGAACCGAACCCTTTATTAAATACATTGGGGTAGATTGTTCTCATTCCGTTAACCATAAACGGGTACAAGTGTTAAGCTATGTTAGGT
Organism: Doryteuthis pealeii; assembly: GCA_023376005.1. Classification (NCBI taxonomy): domain Eukaryota; kingdom Metazoa; phylum Mollusca; class Cephalopoda; order Myopsida; family Loliginidae; genus Doryteuthis; species Doryteuthis pealeii. Next base: position 96,713,631 of record CM042158.1, on the reverse strand, counting down.
ATTCTATGTTATTTTTGCTCATAGTCAGGATTGAACCTGCAACCTATAGATGATTGTCACTTAGAACTATATTAACTCAACCCTTATACCCATTGAGCACAGGTGTCCAGGTTCCAAAGTTTGACAGGAAATACTTGAAGAAGGCTGTAGGGCATATCAGCCAAAATGTTGTCTATATAACAATAAAGATGTGGACAATAGTCCGGAAAATGTAGATAATACAAATTATCAAGCCTCATCTCAAGAATTACGACAAATAATTATGTGCTATTCCTAACAAGATACAGACAAAATTTGAAAGAATGTTAAAAGGTAGGGGGAAAAAAATGTTAAATATATTTTTTATCAATGATTTTTCTTTTCAACTTTTACATCTTTTGGAAGTTGATATTAAAATCTTTAGCTTTTAACTAAAATTATAAAGATTGGATCCAATTCTTGATAACAGATAAACATAATCTGCAAGCACTCAGATGTGTGTATGAAAAATAAGCTACTTAAAATTCCTTGTGCAATTGGATTATGCTTTATTTTCAAGTTGCAACATTTTAATATCCTGATATATTTAGAACAAATCTTAGAAATGTGAAGCTTTAAAATAGATATAATTAGAAAACAAATCTCAACAATATCATATTTTAATTTAAAGTGAAAATTTAAATTATCAACCAATAGCTAATAGTACTTGCTATCTAGAAAGAAATTATCTATAAGAGAGCTTTATTTGTTTTTTTTGTTTTTTTTTTGGTTTTTTTCAAAGTTTTTTTAATGGCATTAAAATCTTCAATGCCAAAGCCATTCTTGTAGAACTCATAGGTTGGAGATGATGAGAGAGTTCATACCTTTCCCAAGATTATTAGTCTGAAAGTGATTGTAATAGCACAACTAGAATTCAAACTTGCTTACTACAATAGAGAGTTTTATTTACAAAGGAGATTATTATTTATGATATAAAAGTTTTCTTTAATTAAAAAATTTAAATGGCATTATTTTAGCAAAAGAGTGCTTCCCTTAATCCACAACAAGGCTACCAATAAGTTTTTTTCACTCTCTCTAATGAACTTTTTTTCTAAACATACCTGATTGACACTATATCCTATATATTCTATAACATGAACTTGAAACAGACAACAAAGAGAGATAATATAGATAATGTGTACATTCGCACATATAAAAATGACAACCCACACCAAGACGACAACTGGTCAGAGAACTCCTGTTTGCAGATGACGCAGCTCTAGTCACTCATTCAGTGGTGGCCCTCAAGCAGGTAATATCCTGTTTTGCAAAAGCCAAAGAAATTCTTTGGTATGGATGTCAGCCTGAAAAAGACTGTCATTCTTCATAAATAGTAGCATCACTAGCCTTTCATATCCATCAGTCCAACAAAGTTGAATGTAGTTTAGTACTTTACCTATCTTGGTTGCATTATATCCTCCAATGCCAGACTGGACAGATAACAAACCAAACTTTTGGTAGTTGATACAAATGTGTTTGGAGAAACAAGAACCTTGGGAATAATATAAAAATAAAGAATCTACAAGGTTATCAATGCTGCCCACTCTTTTATATGGAGCCAAATCCTAAGTTATATACTAGTAACATCTATGCCTAATTAAAAAAAAACAACAAAAAACCTGTTTAGAGAACTAGTCTGCCAGTAGAAAAGGGGGTGCCACAGAAGAGATAGAAAGAATCCTTAAAAAGATTCCGATTTCCAATGGAATAACCTATTAGTGGACAACAGAGACTGCTATCAGCATGGAGAAATAAGGTAACTATGGTGTTGTTTGTTAAACTTTGATTTATTCTTAATATTTTGAAACTGAAGATTTTATCTCAAAATATTCAGAATAAATTACAGGTTAACAAACAATACCATAATTACCTTATTTTCTTTACACTTACATTGTGATAGCCTTCAAAGCCAACCATCAAACCAATATAAACACAATGCTTCAAGCAAATTATAAAACACTTTAAAAAAAACCTATTTAGAGAACTAGTCTACCAACAGAAAAGGGGCTGTCACAGAAGAGATAGAAAGACTCCTTAAAAAGATTCTGATTTTCAATGGAATAACCTACTATTAGCGGACAACAGAGATTGCTACCAACATGGAGAAATAAGGTCTACCTGGCAATTTCTTTTTCTGAAGTAGACTAGAGAGTAAGAACAAAAGAGAACAGGTGTCAGTGTAAAACAAGAACTTTCTCTGGCAGCCGGAACTTCCTTTGCAGCTGATGAGAAAGGATTTCCCTCTCTCACGTACATTGGCTTCACTAAAAGATGTGAAAAATCATCCAAAATCTTCACTTGCAAAGCCAAACTATGATAAGGTGGTTTATGAGAACATATCTCTTAAACCATGGCTTGATGGTTGTTTTTTTGTTTTCGGGCATATCAACACTTTTCGGGTCATTTAATACTGAATCATTTTGATAAACAAAAGACCCAGGTTGCTTACAGCTCCTGATATTGCTTATATACCATAGCTTGAGTGACTATTATTTCGATAACATTATATATTCACATGAAATATCTATCAACTTTAAACACAGACTGATACACTGATGTGGAAAATGTCTTACTGTCTTTTTGAGTAAAAGGGCAGCAATATTCACAAGAGATAATTAGAGAGGTAAGAAAAGAGATAATTAGAGAGGTAAGAAAAGAGAACTAGAGCTAAGTAAAGTAAGTAAAGTCATCAGTGTGGCCTAAAGTCGGTATCAGCCAGACAGCGAGGGAGTCTATCCCCTTTTCATTTGCGCTAGACCAAGGAGATTATTTTTGCATCTGAGAATGATTTTAAAAGTTGTGTATATTATGAGAAATACTAGAATATTTTGCCTAATTAATCAGTATAATAATTATGCAAATTAGCTTATACTCTATTAAAATAGGTTGGTCACCTGACAGAAAAATCATCAATTTATATGCTATCAAAAGCTCATTAATCATAAATTTATTGAATGGAAAGTGTCCTGGCTATTTAAAAATCTGAAAAGTAGATGAAACTTATTATTGACCTGATAAAACAGGTTTGTGTATGTGAAAGAGAGTTAATACTTTATTCAATACTAGTAGAACTACTTGGTATAACATGAGGTTTTAGAACTATTTGTTAATGTGTTAGCATATATCTGTAACAGTTGTTCACATTGGTTTTTTGCTTACATATAATCATGGCAAGCATTACATATACTAACTTAGGAGGCATTTTCAAAATACTGGAACAGAATACTAACCCCATTCCAATTTATTTTGTTTGTCTTTTTATATAATGATACAACATTACAATTGACACACCCAACAGATGAAATTGATGTGATTTTAACTACAGTGAAACTTTATTTTTTTTAAATAAAGGCATTTAAATATGAATGTAAGTGGAATCAGAGTTATTCCTCTCAGAAACCTTTTAGAGAAAAATTATTAAAATCTTGCTGTTTATTTAGGTTTTATTTTAATTATATATGTATATTAACAAGATATCTTATATATAATTATAACAGTTAATTATATACTTGAAATAATTTAACATTATTATATGTACCATTGATCTGCAAGATAATTGAACACATTTCTCATAATGTTCTCATATACTAATAGTCTGTGCAAGCTATGAAGAATATACAATTGACCCAGGACAAATTTGCAACTGAAATTAAACTAAGTGAATTTAGTAGGCCAACACATACTGTATAACATCAAAAGTTTACAAAAAAAAAAAATGAATAGAACAGGTTCAAACAACCTGTTAAACTTTCTCAGTTATTTTGGTGATTTTTTCACTGTCAGTGAAGCTACTGGTTATACAAATTATAAAAATCAGACTATGTTTTTTTTTGTTTTATTTTTTATTCCAGCCATATGAATTCTTTTTTTTTTTTAAAGTTTCAACAACCCTACATAAATCCCAAACAATAATACAATAAGTCCAAATTACTGAGCAAAGTATAAAATACTTATCTGAATTAGTGAGATTTCACAGTTTCGACATTTTTGCAATTAGCATAAACCAAATTTTTACTGGTTGTCATAATCAAACTCAGAATTTTTTTCATCTGATAAACTTTCTATGTTGGCACAAGCTCATTTACAATCTGAGCAAATTAGAGAACAATCCAAACCCTTCTTGCAAGAACACTGCATGGTATTGCAACAAAATCTACAGGTACATAAAAAAAAAAACCAAAAAACCAACTCCCAAGAGTCTCTGGAGGGGGGAGGGGTCAAAGATCTGTCATGATGGATATAAACTACTAAAATTTAACATGCTATTAGTTTTTAGTAAACTTTTGACATGTTATGTAATACATGTTGATCTACCAAACACACTGTTTCATATTTGTTGCAATTTGTCCTTGCTCTATCCACACACTGACTCGACTATAAGATGATTATTAACAAAAATAGGTCTTCAAATTAACCATCACAATAAATCAAAAAGTAGGGCAAGTTACTTAAACTTGTTATGATTATCATAACAATTTGTCAGATATATATTCATTTTTTCCCCCAGTAATAATTTAGTACAATCCCAATAAAATTCTTAGTCAAAAATACATTCATGTACTAAATTCATCTAGCAATTTAACTATCTATAGGATCTGGACATAATTTTAAGAAATTGATCAATTTCAAGAGATATATTGCACTAAAAATGCTTCAAAATGAATTCAAGATGAATTAAATCAGAAATTATTTCTGAATTTGAGATGAGGCTTGATAATTTGGATTATTTGGACTATTGTCCTCATCTTTATTGTTATCTGTACAACGTTTTGGCCGATGTGCCCTCCGGCATTCTTCAGGTATTTCAACATTCTATCCATTTTTTAAAACAAACTGTAAAGTAAATATCATTAGTTACCTTGTTATGTTCTTAATTTTGTCAATGTTTAGAAATCTTCCTTTTAACAATCATTTTAGCTTTGGAAGGGAAATCTGGACTCTGGGTAAGAGACCAACAGACTTAGGTGATGCATTGTCAACCAAAAAACCTAGCATGAGCCATGAAGAAAAGACAGTCACAATATTCAAAATAGTTTTATACTTTCCACACAGTTGGTGGAATACTCGGATCTTCTTTAAGAAAGTTTAGAAAAGAACAAGTCATTGTGTCCCGATCATGCATTGGTCACATAAGACTAATGCACTTCTTTATACTCAAACAAGAACAACAACCACAATGTGAAACATGTCAAACACTTTTGACTGTTAAACACTTATTCATGGAATGCAGGTTTTTTGCTCACATCAGAAAACATTATTTTACTGCAAACAATATGAAATATCTATTTGAAAATGTCAACATGGAGGACATCCTGTTCTTTTTGAATGAAATAAAATTATACCATAGAATATAGACATGAACTTAATCAATACCATACAACATGATCCCCAATGGTGTTAACACATTGTTAAAACCAATTACTAAAATGTATAAATATAAATACACAACATATATTACTTCCTAACCGTTAGGCAGGAAATAACCCCAGATGGGTTGATATACCATTAAAATCTATAAACCAACCAACCAATAACATTTCTGTTGATAACAACCCACACATGGTCAAAATATTTAGGTGTCCTGCTAACCGAAAAAAAAAAAAAAAAAACCTTCTTGTATGTAGATTGCTGTCAACAGATTATAGGTCAAATTTGAAATGTGAGTTTTAAAATTTTATCTGGGCTTCACTCACTGGATTACACTCCCCACCCCAAGCCGTAATCATTAAAAATAGTTTCTGTGGACAAATTTCTAAGTTTCAAGCAAAATTGTTGTTTTTTTAAAAGCTTGAAGCCCTATAAATATGATGATGCATATTTTTCCTCAATAAAGCTTATACATTACATAGACTAGCAAATATATGCACCCTCCGAGTGCAAGTATTTAAGTTTTGATATAATAAAATATCATATTAAATTAGAAAGGCTAATGAAACTGAATAAGAATGCAGATAAAAATATTTGGAACAGAGGGGGTATAATCGAAAAATAGAACAACTTTGAAACTAACTATTCCATCATTTTCCATTACTCCCCTCTTTCATTTGTAAATTTTCCTAATTTAACTATTTAGTTAAAATAGGAAGTAAAGGATAATATTACAGTTATTTCTTCTTGTAAATAAATTTCTTTTAAGATTTATCCACGAGATCTTTGTTTATATTTTTTAAGATAAAACCAAACAATTAGAAATCAATAATACCAAGCACATATTTATTAAAATAAAATTTTAAATATCAATATGCAAATTAGCCTTCTCGTTCAAACTGTAAACCGCTATTTTGTTGTATACATAAATACAATTGCATGTTATTAGTACGTACATATGGTCAACAGTATTAATAATGTAAAACAATTTTTATTAATAACTGAAGGTTTAAAAGAATGAAATCATGGAGAATTTGACGTAAATAATTAAGGGAATTGTGACTTGAGTAGTAATATAGTTTCGGTTACAGACAGAAAAACACACAATCTCCATTATAATAAGATTATAATGAATATATTCTAATTAAAAGCCTTCATGATTCAACTAAAAACAGAAGAAATCAAATGATTAAAAAAAAAAAAGAAGATATTCAGAAAACAATTATAACATGATCCTTTTAGTTCTATGACTTGCCTGGAGTGTATCTATGATTGTGTAAAGAAAAGAAAGCGTATACTTTTCTTGGGATCAAGAAAAAAGGGTTTTTTTTTACTGGTATAAAAAATATCAATTACCCTATTATATAAAATCATCCTGGAAACCAAAAACCATGACTTGACTAGAAAATGACAATGGTGGTTAGGTTTTTACAGCATATCAACCCATTGGGTCATTTTATGCCGAAGACGTTTTTGTTTTATTCATTCTTGATGAGTACTCAATTTTTTTAACACAAAACAGGTACCACCACTCCAGGTCAGAGTGGACCTGGGAGCAATGAAGGAGTGCTCCACATTCTCCAGAACTGGAACCTTGCCATCAGATAGAGTTTAATGTCATTCCCAGGACATGAAGACCCTCAGCCACCACCTTCTAGCACATATACGATAAAAAAGGTTGGGGCTTGCCATAAGGGCAATAGGGTTGGGACAATAGGTGCTAGGGCTTGACGTGACCAGCCGATTGATCGGAGGGGGCCTCTCCGAACGCTGTCTAGCCTTAGTAAGTGTATAAGTGGGGGGTTGCAGGTCATGGACTGCTCATCCACCAAGACTATCCTTAAGCATCACGGGTTGCTACCCACGGCCAACAGGTGGCCCCATTTGGGGGGAGTTTTACCCCTCTGCAGAGGTGCAGTCATTGCATTCTAAGGCCCAGCCAATAGCGTGGACTAATTAATGTGTAACAAACTGTTTTATACAGCAACAATTGTGTAATGGTTGTCTTGTTTATTTTTTGGGGGGGGACAATCATATAGATGCTAGGGCTTGATGTGACCAGCCAATCTAGCCTAGCTGCTAAGCCAAAAATGACAATGGAAATCAGTATTAAGTGAAGTTATTCATAATGAAATGGATATAAAGTAACATCTATTTGATTAAGATGAAATTAAAATATGAGGTGATGCTACACAACAGAGTAAGTTTGCCAACTAATCAAAATTCTTTTCCTTTAGTTTTGCCAACTCAATTTATGCTCTTTCATCAGACATAAATAATGCAAAGATAAACAGATTTTTTTGTTTTGATTTTATTCTAATTTCTACTGAACAAACAGTCCAGAATTTTACATGCCAAACTTAGTATTGGTTAATATAATAAGTTTGTTTAGTTTATTAACACTTAAGGGCAGATTAAGCTCAGTTGGTCGAGCATCTGCCAAAAAAAATTGCTAAGTTCCAGGTTTGATACCAGTCCTCGCCAACTCACTGCATGAGTAGCACAGCTTTATCTGACCAGTAAAGTATACTGGAGCTGATGGTAAATGTGGAACTCCACCTCAACAAAAACAATCTCCCTGGTCTAGTATTAAAAAGGGGATGGATTCCTCACTGTCTGGCTAATACCAACAATAGGCCACTCTGCCAACTACTAACACTTAGAACTCTAAGCCCCCCTCCCCCCCAAAAAAAAACTTAATCTCTTATATACATAGCATATACATATATGCTATATGTACTTCTAGTAGCAACCCAAATACCATTTGCTTGGATTCTAAGGTTTGAATAAGAATTTTAAAAAAGCTTTATTAAAAATGAAGTATTTTCAATTATTAATTTTAACTAATATTTCTTTCAATGAAAGCTTATTTTGTTAGTCATCTGTGCTGTTTGTATAATGGTTGTTGAAAGATATTCTGAGTAGCTGCAATAAAAAGCAAAGGAAATTAAAATGAAATTTCATCTTTTTCAGCAAACAGATGTGTCTTTTGCAATATTCTGAGCAAGTTTTGTTGTTGCTGTTTTGTTTTTAAAATAATTCTGTACAAAACAGACTAAATTGTAGCCTAAAAGTGTAATATCTGTCTATATTTCCGAGATGAAGTATTGTTATTATTATTCTCTGCTCGGACTTCTTCAGTACAAAAAAGGCACTAAAAGGCACCTGAAAAAGGCCAGAGAGTACAGCAGCCAAAATGGCATGAGTATAACAGTTTGCAATGTATAGAAAATAATAAAAGTATAATGTTTGGCAAATATGGTAGATGATAAAAAACAACTTCTTAGTCAATCTGTAATGATATTTGCCAAAGAAATATGCAGTGTTGTGTTATCCCATTAGAATGTTACACTCCTTCTCTGAAATAATTTTAGATGCCTTCAATTACTGCCATCAAATAGTCTAATTTGGAGCAATATGTGATTGTATCAATCATTTGGTTCTGCAGAATTAGCTCATAACAGAAAACTCTTTTCTAAAGCCATATGTTTTGGTATGCTTAATATTGCATCATTCCACTTATAACCATCTTTTATTTCTCATCTTTCAAGCCATAGCCATATTAGTGTTACTGTATGACTCCACCACTTGAACTCTAAACGCTTAGAGAAAAAGATAGATGGAAGCTATACAAAGATGTTGCTTAGGAAGCGCGTGGTGTAATGGTTAAAGTCATGGGAAATGGACTCGTCGCCCCGAGTTCAAATCCTGGACGTGTTAATTGCATTTCACTTAGCTCTACTACCCTTGGGAAAGGTATGAATCCTACTCTCCCTCCAGCTATGGGTAAATAGCAGGGCAGATTGGGTTCTTTAACCATGGCTAGGTAACCAGTCTAGGAGAAGGAAAACTCTGAATTCAAACCTGTTGAACTCTGCTTAAGAAATTGACCTTGTGTCGTATCCTGCTCGCGCGGAGGTGTGTGTGTGTGTGTGTGTGTATATACATATATATATATATATATATATATATACATACATACAAAGATGTTGTGTGCTGTCTTGAATAAATATTGGAAGCAGCACACCACAAGAAAGCAGCTGTAAGGCCACTTACCTCCTATCATTACATAAACCATCCAAAGTAAGACAAACAAGACATACTGGGCACTGCTGGAGAAGCAAGGACAAACTAATAAGTGACATTCTCTTGTGGACACTTACATATGTATACACCAGTGTAGGCTGACAAGCACAAACCTACATCAGTGAGCTCTATGCAGATTCTGAATGCTGCATGGAGGACCTCCCAGGGGCAATGACCAATAAGGGAAAGGTTGAAGAGAAGCGAGAAAGAGTCATGGATATCCATGCTGCCAGCACAGCCTGTTAATGAGGATTTCCCATGCTATCATAAAATATTCACTTTTAATTGTCACAATTTGTTTAAAAACAAAACAAAAAGACAACAACATTTAAATACAGTCCAGTAGATATTTAACTTATATAGACATTACATAGCAAAATGGATAACAAAGCTGGTGCAAGTGATTTCCAATAATTGATTTGGATAATTTAAGTACATTGCATAACATTGATTATTTTCAATAAATGTCTTTATTTGATTAATATCAACTGTTCTATCTGACCTTGGAGCATGAACTCTGGAAACCAATTTTTTCACAATACTATCCCCATTAAATAAACAAATCTTTTGAATTCAACTCATATTTTTACCTTTCTTTAAAAAATGCAAGATAAACTGAAAATGTTGCTCATTTTCTTCATCTACAACAGTGGTTCTCAACCTTTTTTTTACCCATGGACCCCTTTTCCCTTCTTTTTTTCTTGGTTGACCCTTTCATAACTATTGGTCATAAGAAGGCAATTTTCTGGAAATTTTCTTCACGTCCAACCAAAATTACAGTAGAAATTGAATTTTTAATAATAAAAACCATTCTGTGTTGGTTTTCTTCATGAACCACCAAAATATCATTATGGACCCCCAATTTGTTGTTTTGCCTGTGGACCCCCATAAATGTTCCATGTGGACCCCGGTTGAGAATCCATGATCTACAATATTACAGAATCAGTAAACAAAAATACGCCAATTTTGATAATTTAAAGAAAGAAAAAAAAAGCATCATAATACAATACAATCAAAAGTAATTTTTTAAAAATGAAATTAAAACTAAATGCTCCTAATGCATTTTAACAAAAGCAATTATTTTGTCCAACTTAATATATTGATGATTTTGTTTGTTTGTTTTGTTTTACGGCATATCAACCTCAGTGGGTCATTTAATGCCGATAAAGTTTTGAAATAAATCAATTCTTAATGGATAATACAATTTTGTTTATAAATACATTTTTCTATTTAACCCATAGATGGGACCCTAACAGGTACTACCACTCCGGGTCAGAGTGGACCAGGGAGCAATGGTGATAATGGGGTGCTCCACATTCCCCAAACCTCCAAAACTGGAACCTCACCATCAGATAGAGTTTAACGTCATTCCCAGGACATGTAGACCCGCAGCCACCGCCTTCTAGCACCCATATGATAAAAAGGGGTTGGGGCTTACCATAAGGGCAACAGGGTTAATATATTGATGAGTACACTATAATAATCAGTGAATAATAGATGAAAAAAAAAAAAAAAAAAAATAGCGGCTTGGCACCTTAACGTTAAGCAAGGCGCAGAGAGGAGAGTAGCCTCGACAGCTAAGAGAGCCAGAAAGAGGGAGAAAAGCCAGCAGCCCTAGAAAGCATCACAGTTTGTGTGCATTCAGTGCACCAAAGACTGTCACTCAAGAATTGGCCTGCAGAGTCACTTGCACAGATGCAGATAAATTTTTTTTTTTTTTTGGACACTACGACATTGTCCTTAGTGGATGTAAATGTGCCAACAAAAAAAAAAATAATAGTATCATTACAGATATGAAGTTGAATATTGTTCAAATTATCTATAGATATTGTTAAAATTATCATAAACTTCCACTTTTTAAGTGTTTTTTTGATTGTTTCATTCTTGTTTAAAGAAGGAGCTTTTTTATATGATTTTTATAAACAAAATAGATGACGCATGAACCCATTGTAACAGCTGTACATACTTATATTGATGCTTCAATTTAGGAAACACTGAATGACTAATTGATATTTCAAAGTTATCTTTGCTATATTGAGAATTTAGAACACAGACTCAACAAAATTATTCAGTTGCAAATTGGACTGGAAATTGCTTTATTCTCAAGAGCATTTTAAATACATTGCTCTCATAAAAAATCCTAAGTCATACTTTTTTTGTTGGGTTACAGTTATATAAGTTAGGGTAGTGTGGACATGAAGTGAATGACGCTTGTTAACTGACCGTCCACAATATCCTAATTTTATTTGTATGAAACTAACCTTTGACATGCTTAATGTTTCATCATTCTGTTTGTAACCATCTTTTATTTACCATGTTATTTCAAACTTGGTTTGAAAATCGCATAGGTGAGAAACTGTCAGTTACCATGCTCCGTTAACTTCATTTCCACACTAACATGACATAGAATAACTGATAGAGCATGTATATACATGCTCTATCAATGATATTGAGCACTATTTGATTATAATCATAGCATTATATATATATATATATATATATATATATATATCTGTGTGTGTGAAGAAAAAAATGGAAGTGAATCCGACAGTATGTAATATTGTAAAAGTTGAAAAAACACAAGTTTCATAAACAAATAATGTTTATTACGCCTATGCTGCAGTGTTTCGGTCTGTTTATTTTTTTCCTTAAACCAACAAAAGCACTGATGAAGGTCTATCTAAACAGACCGAAAACACTGCAGTGTAGGCGTAATAAACATTATTTGTTTATGAAACTTGTGTTTTTTCAATTTTTACAATATTACATTATATATATATATATATATATATATATATTCCCCAGATCTCCAGAAATGGAACCTGACCATCAGATGCAGCATAGTATCATATCCAGGAAACCCCCCTTTTGGGGAGGGAGAAGTCTTATCCCCCTGCAGGGGAAACAGCATATTCTAAGCCCCACCAATAGAACAGATGAGGGATTTCAGTAATATATAGATGGTCATTTTAGAGAAGTAATAATTCTAGATAAACAACAACAAATGAAAGATTTTAAAAGTGGAACACGCATGTACTTATGTACTGGTAAAGATAAGTTTTATATGGCAGAGATTCAAAAGTTTGAACATTTTATCAACTGCTATTTATAAAAGAGCCAGAGGATGATGGAAGAATTCTAACCATCACCAATATAATTCTACATTGCCTCGATCAAAATTATTAAATTGGTAATCACTGTTTGTTAACATAAATTCTCCACTCCCTGTAGAAATATACTGGTATGTGCATGCTTAAACTTTTCTTGAAAAAATAACCTTGTAGCTTTAGGCATGCAAAGATTTTCATTTTATAAAACAGATTAGAAGACTTGTCTTGTCAGTTAGGATTTTTCCTGATTGGTTTTGTTTTACGGCATATCAACCTCAGTGGGTCATTTAATGCCGATAAAGTTTTGAAATAAATCAATTCTTAATGGATAATACAATTTTGTTAATCAACACTTGTTTTTCTATTTAACCCATAGATGGGACCCTAACAGGTACTACCACTCCGTGTCAGAGTGGACCAGGGAGCAATGGTGATGAAGGGGTGCTCCACATTCCCCAAACCTCCAGAACTGGAACCTCACCATCAGATAGAGTTTAATGTCATTCCCAGGACATGTAGACCCTCAGTCACCGCCTTCTAGCACACATATGATAAAAAGGGGTTGGGGCTTGCCATAAGGCAATAGGGTTGGGAAAATCATATAGGTGCTAGGGCTTGACGTGACCAACCAATTGATCGGAGGGGGCCTCTTCGACCGCCCGTCTAGCCCAAGATAGGGCCAAAGTGGAGTATTGCAAGTCATGAACTGCTCATCCACCTGGGCTCAATCCTTAAGCATCACGGGTCGCCACCCATGGCCAACAGGTGGCCCCATTGGGGGAGTTTTTCCCCTCTGCAGAGGTGCAGTTGATGCATTCTAACGCCCCAGCCGACAGGGCAGAGTTATGATTTTTACAAATTAAATCTCCTATCTAAATATCCTAACAAATAAATCAATTGAGCAACTCAAGTTTAACAGCAGATGATATAAACAGATTAAAATTTTTAAAAAAATAAAGCATTTAGATTTAAATCAGTGTAGAAATCCTTTCTCCACCTCCAGTTTTTTTTTTAGTTTTTTTCTTCTTTGCAATTTAATGCAAATTTATAGAAATGTAAATCTTCATTTGAAACTTCTAAATGCCTAATTGAAGAAAGAAGGCCAATGTGTACATCCTTAAACTTCACTAAGTTATGGTGTGAAGTTGTAGATTAACTGACACTAGTTGCCTATCCTACATTTTTCTTCTTCTTTTAAACAGATAAAAATGTTGCTTGTAAAAAGGACTTGACTATAGACATTATTTGTTCAGGAAAAGAAAGTTTTTATTAGCATAATTCATACAGAAGAGAAAGTGTTTCAGCTGTTTTTAGTCAAACTGAGATAGCATATTTGAGACATTCTTTGATTCAAAAGAAAATTGGCTGCTTGATTTAAGTGGAACATGAAGATAGACTATAACATTTTTGTTTTTATTTCCAGTATGCAAACATTTTTCTCCTACCTATTGACTATCCAAGCATTCTTACATTGACAACTTAAAAACTTGAACAAGTTTTATCAGTCACATACATGTGTGTCCATTGTATGCAAGTCTTTCAAATATGCTTAACCCTTTCACTGTTTTGAGAGACATATGTGACTCTCATTATTTCCTATGACACGTTTAAGGGCCATATCTAAAATAAAGGATAAAAATCTTGTGAAAATGTGTGTAGACAATTTGCGTTGAAGGGTTATAAGAAATCAGGACATATGCATGAAAAAGTTTATTTCTAAAAGAATTTAGCATTTAAAAAAATATATATAGCAATTTGTTCAGAAAACACAAGAATTACAAGGGTTATATATAATTATCATCATCATCAAGGTGTGCTAACAGCACAGATTCCTTTGACTCTCTCTCTCGCCATCTGTCCCTATTGTTCATAACATTTATGTAAGGCAATATATTCGAAAAAAATTTCTTTTGAAAATTTAATTTTCACTATCATATACTGCTATATGGAAGAGATAAGTAAAATTGGTAGAGTGGCCTATCAGTATCAGCTGGACAGCAAGGGAGTCTATTCCCTTTTCACTAGCACTAGACCAGGGAGATTGTTTTTGCATCCGAGGTGGAGCACCACAACTAACATAATCTCCTCACTTTACCACACAGATCAGAGCTGTGTTACTCATGCGTTGATTTGGCAAGGGCTGGTATCGAACCCAGAACCTTCATGTTCCTAGGCAGATGCTCTACCAACTGAGCTAAACCCTATAATAGACATGATATTAATGTAAAAGGTCATAGCTAAATATTCTGATTATTATGTTCAAGTGTTGCCTTTAACCATAATGCCATATCATTGCTAATACTTACGTAACAAGTTTATCATTGACATATAATATTTTAAAGAAATTCTTCACAAAAGATATGAATAAAGATATGAAGGTTACATAGAACATTTAACATTATCTGATGTCAAAAGACAGTTTAAATTTTATTAAATAAAAGCAATCAGATTATTAGACATTTTCTAAAATCAAGGTGTTTCCCCATCCCTCATTTAAAAAATGTTTTGAAATAAATTCTTTCTTAATGGATACTCAATGTTTTTTATAAACATTTTCTATCTAACCCATAGTTGGGACCCTAACAGGTACTACCGCTATCTGATGTCAAAAGACAGTTTAAATGTTATTAAATAAAAACATTCAGATTATCAGACATTTTCTAAAATCAAGGTGTTTCACCATCCCTCATTTAAAAAATGTTTTTGTTTTACGGCATATCAATCTCGATAGGTCATTTAATGCTGACAAAGTTTTGAAATAAATTCATTCTTAATGGATACTCAATGTTTTTTTATAAACATTTTTCTATCTAACCCATAGGTGGGACCCTAACAGGTACTACCGCTATCTGATGTCAAAAGACAGTTTAAATTTTATTAAATAAAAACAATCAGACATTTTCTAAAATCAAGATGTTTCCCCATACCTCATTTAAAAAATATTCTTTGTTATAAAAATCTAAAGGTTTAAAAAGAAAAAGAAAAAAAAAAGAAGATTGTGACTACATTACAAACAAAATCCATAATGATATTGTTCACAATGGAAATGAGAAAGAAAAATAAATATCAGTTACCAATGGTAGAAAAGAAAAAGTTGCAGATTAAGCTGAAGCTATGATTTCATCACCTTGAACAAAGGAAGATTTCTCAAGATATTAATGTCGTCTTGTAGTAGTTACTCATGTGGTTGTCTGATGCCACTAGTTCATGCTTGAATCCAAAACAGATTTTCAGATTTTGTAACCAGATTTCTACTCTATTTTGGCAGCTTAGACCTACACTGTATCACTATTTAGTAATTAATATCATACCTGTAAAATATCAGTTATCAGAACTATTTTAGCTGCAATTTAATATTCTTCATAATGTAGTGAGTCAATTATAAGCATATGTTTTATATGTTACCAATATTTTTTTTCTTCTGGGTAATACGATGTATCTTTAACAAGAACTTTCTAACAAAACTTCCTTATGTCAGAAGAGATGATCCTTAAAAGTTTTTCAACTGTCATAAAAAAGTGTTTAATAGTTATTTACTAAGCTTAACAGTGACACAAGGCTAGAAATCTAGGGCACCCAGTGAGAATCAAGATCACTAGTAATGGTCTATTAAGCTAGCTTGCTAACCATTATAACATTTTCCTAGGCATTACTCTAAATTGCATCCAGTGGTGAGGCTCCAACTCTAGAGCTCTGGGGAGTGCAGAATCATCTCTTAATTCATCTCTTCCAGGTCCACTATAACCCAGAGTGGGTACTACAACTGTTATGGTCCTACCTATGAGACAAATACATCTGTTTGAAAACTATTAGTATTAGGAATACTTGAAACCATATAACTGAGCAAAAAAAATGGTTATTATCATTAAATAGGATCAGTTATTTGAAACCATATAATTGCTTGCAAATCATTAGTATTAGATAGGAATACTTGAAATCATATAACTGTATGCAAGTTATCTGTATTAAGAATAGTTACTGTAAGCTATAGTTGTTTACAGATTATTATAATTGGTTAACAAACCATATAACTTTAAAGACTGACTTCAGCACTAAATAACCCAACAAGGGTTGACATGCTCAAATTAAACAATTACACTATTAAGTGCTTAATAAAAGTTTTATGATTGAACTCTTAAAACATCAAAATATATTAAAAAAATCAGTCGAGATTGAAACAGTTAAATCTTTAATTTATTGTTTAAATAAACCCAACTTATATATAAAATATAGAATAGATTTTAATATTAATTGGTTAGTACTTATAAGTTTATGTAAAATAAAACCATTGTTTATACAGTGGCTTTATCTAAGAATTATCCTTGATAGGCACACCTTATATACCTATCAGTTGAGAAGGCAATTAGGTTGAGACAGCAAAGTTTATGTTTAAAGTCAACATCTCCAGCAGAAGGAAACAGATTTTGCCTTTTTTCTCTATATTATTATAAAAGTAGCATTATACAGAAGATTCTGTGGCAAACAGTGAGCCTCATTGAAGCTAGTTTAGGCTGCATGTATGAGATTTTTGCTTAGGATCTTATGGAAAACTAGCTACAAAATAAGATTTTCCTTATCAACTGTAGTAATAGAGACATTATCAAGGAACCAATGAAAGAAAGCTCTGTGCTTTAACAGAGACCAAGAGAAAATGGAACTAGTGTAGCACTGAGATTATGTCCTTTTCGAGGATTTATGTAGCATGTAATGCTGGTAAGAAAGAGGATGGTAATAATGTTTCTGGCACTCTTCATCAGTTCAAACTAAAACTTAGTAGATATGAGCTACTATATAGTTACTGAATAGGTTAGTGTTAAGAGTTGCTTTTTCACCAACAACCTATAGAGAGATATCAATTTTTTTTTATCCTTGACATAACTTCCATTGAAATAAGTTTCTTTCACAAGATATCAGTAGTGAATAATACTAAATGGTTCTCTACAATTCTCAGTCGGTAGAGTGTTCAACTAGGAATCACAAAGATACCAGCCCTCACTAACTAAGCATATGAGTAGCACAGGGATCTTCTGTGTGGTAAAGTAAGGAGCTGATGGTAGGTGTGGCACTCCACCTCAGATGGTAAAATAATCTCCTTGGTCTAGTGCTAGTGAAAAGGGGATAGACTCACTTGCTGTCTGGCTGATACTGACATTAGGCCACCCCGATGACAACGACAACAACTTATAATTAGTATAGTAAAAAAACAAAAAACAAAGTATAATGATCAGAGAGTATAGTTTTGATTTGGTATTTATTTTCACAAAGTTTACACTTTCAGCAACATAGAGATATAATAAAAATCTTTCAAAGCATTTTACTTTTTAGTCCTTTTGGTGTGGAGAGCAACTTGAGTTACCCAAATATACTAAATGTGCATGAGCAAAACACAACTAGTCAGCATTAGTTTAAAATTTTGGATCTTGTTCGATATACCCACACACCCGTGAAAGTGCTCTTGTTCGATATACACTGACCCTAAGATTAAAAAATAAATACTCTATTACTTCTAAAACTTTAGTAAAACAGTTGCTTTTAGAAGTATCAATGTATAAAAAAATTCTCTTATAAACACATTTATGCAATGTACCCACCCCACACACCGATGCCAATAGTGAATTATAGTATTGTAATTGTGAAAGACTAATATATTTTTTTTTAATTCTATGGTCAAAAGTGTATTCCATCCATTAGATTTGCACCGAAAGGGTTAATTAAGATTAAGATGTGTTTCTACAGTTATTAAGTAAATCAAGATCAAATGAAGTAAATACAAAGGATTAATATTTTAATATTTAAAATGGAATAGTTAAATAAAAGCAAAACAGTAAGAACCAACTAAAATTACAAAATAAGAAGGTAAATGTTTTCTTAATGTTCCATTTATTTATATTTATTTTGTAATTTTTTTTATGTGAAAATCTTAAAATGTCTTAAAGAAGAAATGAAGACCTGTATGATTTCAGTATTGCTTTTGTTATTTTACATCAAAATATGTGCTTCTAGCACTTATTGTTAAGGAGTTATGGCGCTGACTGATGTTTCTTCAGATTCATCTTTATGTCAAATTAGTTAATAGTTGTATCAAGAATGACAAGTTCGCAATATAAAAATAGCTGAAAAATATTACCAGGCTTCTCAGATTTAGTAATATACACTATCTGCTCTTTTTCAATTAAATATGTTAACATTTTTGCTTTAAGTAAAAAATAATCTTTCTTTTAAAATACACAAACATATGGACAAGATTTTGTTCAATATAACAAATATCTGAAAACCCTGTTTTTTTTTTTTGTTGTTGTTGTTTTTAAAAAATTAAATTGACATTTAGAATAAAACGAATAAGCTCTTTTAAGTAGAAATACATCTCTAGAAATGAAATATAGGATAAAAGGATAAAAGATAAAAAGAAACTCAAGACAAAAAAAGAGTAAATCTATAACTGGAGCAAATGATATATTCTATTAAAAAAAGTGAGGAATGGAAATTTAATTTTATGTAAAATTTATACTTTAACAAAAGATTCAGTCAAAAAATAGTTTGATACTGATCATGTAATCGAGAAATCTTAGATACAATACAGCATAGCGTTTAGAATATCAGGTGTTTAACTCTTCTGAAGGTATATAAAGAAAAAAACATTTAGATCAAATATACTATCTAAATCTATACTTTATAGTTTCCTTTTCAGTTTAATATTAATGAAAACTGCCTTAATACTAACATTTCAATAATTGCAAGTAATTAAAAAAACTATTCTAATTATTTTATTATATACTTCATATTATATTACACTTAATAATTTTAATCATCTATCAAGTTCTTATTCACTGAAACTATTGTTCACAAAAATAGTTTTTCTTTGTTTTGTTTTTTCAAACATAACCTGATTTTCCTCAAGGACAAAAATATCAGATAAATAAAAGACATATGAAACTTTATAATCAATAAAAAAGATAACAATTGTCTTTAAATAAGATACTTGACAAATATAGAACAAGTAAGTATACTATAATGAATTTGCTAGTGTCTAAGTATACCTTATAGTTAGCCTGAAAATGATACAGAACCTTCAGTTGTGTGATAAGAGCCTCAAAGGGTTGGACATTTGAAAATGTGTATTGCAAACAAAACTCAATCTGTATCCGTTTCAGGTCTTTATATATATATATATATATATATATATATATATATATATAGCTAAGTTGTAAATGTTTTACATAGTTAAAATCTTGCATAAATAGAAATTTTAGCTTAAGCACAAACATTTTATCACTCTGCATTAGCTGACTTAAGACAAAAAATGATGCAAACGAGAATTTGTGATATGTAAATTACTAGTATTCAAGTGTTTCACAAATTTCAATAGTAAAGTAATTCAAACAGTCATACTTGTTAAATCAAATTTCACACAGTAAACAGTTTAGAAAAATATACCCAGTATCTTTACAGTTGTTTAAAACTCTTAACATCCTGTTGAGAATTTTCTAAGTCCAGAGCCTAATTCCTATAACCATTTATCAAAAATGGCTAAGTGGACTTTTCATTTAAACTTACCTGTTATTTCCCTTAAATTAAAGACTTCTAAATATGTTTAATATTACATTTAAACAAAAGCTCTCCTTTGGGGTAGATTAGGAAAATGAATGACTTCCGGCCGGGTGGAATGAGGTGGTATAGGACACTATTAAAACTCACTATTTAAATTATATATGTTAAAACTTATAAATCTTTTAAAGACCTTTTCAAAACTATGATGAGAGAGTTGAAGATAAAGATTTGAGGAAATTAATCAAAACTTCAAAAAATCAATTCAAATAAAAATAACACCCAAAAAGTATATATATATATATATTTTAAGAAAATTAATCAGTGATAATCTAAATAAATAATGATACTTTAAAACAAAGGTTCTGAACTTTAAAAAAACAACAACAACCTATGGACCCCTTTGAAGCCTATTTTACTCCTATAGCCATTCAATGTTTAAAAGTCATATTGTATATTTATAATTAAATATTTTTTGCCCACCTGGACACCCAAAAATGTTATATGGCCACCAGGTGAGAGAACCACTGCTTTAAAGTTTTATATTTGTTCAGTAGTCCAGTTCAAATCAACTTATTTTCAATTATTCTATAGGAAATAAGTTCTTAACATATCAAGCATAATATTGGTTATGGGGATAATAAGAGGTAAATATGCAACAGAAGAGAAATATCAAGTTAAAAAGATATTTGCAGACAAAAAGAGAAATTTAAACAAATATCATGAATGATTAGTTATCAGTTTCATATCTTCAATGATATATCCTATATTCCAACAGTCTTTCAGATGTATCATATGGATCTTATAAAAAAAAATATTTCTAAACCAAAGAATTTTTCTAAGAAAAATAATCAACCATCAGTGGAGTCTGAATTGATAATAAAAATACAAGGTTTGAGCATTTACTGCAGCAATAAAATCACAAAACAATATTTGATGCCAACCATGATATATATATTTGTTTGTTATGTCTCCTTGGGCATCTCCTGTTTTTACTATCTTCTCACATCAACCTTTAAAAAAAACAATTTTCTTTTAATTTTTATCCCTTCATATAAAGTCAGTTTTTGTAATAGTTTGTAGGATATAAACAGTTTATCATCCTGTCACTGAGGCAAGGGCAAGAAATAGTCAGGTGAATAAAGATATGAGGGTACCAGTTGCATCAACCCATAAGCCTACCCCCAAAGCCATTGTGGTATAATGCAAATTATAACAATAAAAGGTTGCAGTTACTGTGGAAAAAAGTAATTATTGTAGGACAAGTTACAATTAGGATTCTTTTTTTTTTTTTTTAAATTTAAACTTTGGTCTTCTTTCATAAAAAAAAAAACCCTGAAAATATCTAAAAGAATGTAAAAGTGAAAACAAGGTTTAAGCAACCAAATGTAATTCAATATATGCAGCATAAAAAATTCAATCATCTTCTGCTAAAAGTTAAGGCACAACAGATATTCTAAGTGCAGGGTCTAAACAGAGAATGCCAGATTTCTTGAAGATTTTCTTACAACTTATTCAGATCTTACTAGAGTAAGTCTCACCATTCTACTTTCAATTTATTCAGCATTAACAATGCAACATAAAAGCTATTAGTCGAGAAAATAGTAGAAATTTGTAGCAAACATTAACTTGACTCAGGATAAGAGTATGCCATCAGAGAAAGCCCAACTGAATTGATTGAAAAAAATTACTATTAAGGGAGAGGAGGGGGGGGGTTACTTAAGCATAAAATGTTAATGAGTCCTAATTTTAAGTAAACCTCTACATGAAACAATAATTATGATAACCTCTGCTATTAAAAAAAAAAAAAAAATCTCATATCTAGAATAGTTTGTAAATAGAGTAAAAGTAACAATTTTGATTTAACTAATATTACTCTTCAAATGAAATAAGAAAAACATCAATTTAGTAACTTTGATACATCAGACACAAATTACATTTGTATTTAATACTTTAAATGAACCTTTCATTGCAAACATTAGTATATTAATATTAGAGTAGAGAGACAAATTCAAAATATTTTGCTTGTTTTTTTTTTTTTTTTTTTGGGGGGGGGGGGGTTCTCTAAATTTATTTAATTCTGTTTTTTAAGATGGAAATAACTTTGCAATGGATAAAAAGCAAATATACTTTTTTTTATGTCAATTAACATCAGTTATTGAAATGTTGAATTAAAAAAGATTAAGTACTCTTGCTGCTACCACATGATAATAAACTTGCCTATTTATATTTTAAGCATGTGGCAGATGCAGAATGAACAGTGTTAATAATAAATAATTGCTTTGAAATTAAACAAAACTAAGTCTCTGTTAGTAAAATACATAGAAAGGAACAAATCAAGTAAAGAAAATTAGCATTTTACAAATAAAAACATTCACTTAAAATTGAGTAGCATTCCAATTGTTTTTAATTCTGAAACTTATATCAGTCTCTTTAATATTACCAGGATTGCTTTTACTATACCTTTGTGTTTATATCAAATGTTAAATTATTTTCTTTAAATTCATTCATTCTACTACAACCAAATCTACAACTAAAAAAAAGTATAATACTTGTAAAATAAACATTATCATAATAATGTGCTTACACTTAGACGTCAAAAACTAGCCATGCATCTCCTGTTTGTAAGAGCATAAATCAGCCAAATAAACTGCCACATCAAACTTGATTAGACATGTAATATTAGTACAGAAGAGTAAAGGATAAATCTTGCAGAAAGTATAAATAATTCCTCAAGTTATTTGATAAGAGAGGAGTAATAAGAAAAAAAAAAGGGTGAAAACATGCTCTTTTGATATTAATGGAAGATGAAGCAATAAATATTTCAACTGTATAAATATAGAAATTAACATAAATGCATTTAGTATTGCACAATTCAGCATTTGATAAAATTGTTTGATAAATCAGACATTTATACTGCAAATCATGAGAAAAGTAACCAGTAATCCATGTTATGATTAACATAGTATTGAATGAAATAGGAATAAGTTAAAATGTGTAGTAAAAAAAGATCCTTTAATTGTGTAGTAAAAATATGCTGATGAAAAGATTAAGTTTACAGTATTTCAAGATGGAACATCATATAAACATTTGAGTAAGCAAAAATATATTATAGAAGGATGTTTTCAGTTATGCATGTTGGATTAAATGATTTGAAAACACAAAACAAAAAATATTTTAAGCTTAACCTTCTAAAAATGTAAATAATAATGAACTACTTTTGCACTTAGAAAGGATCATCTTTTATTTTGACTTGACTACTGACCTGACTAGAATTATGACAAAAATAAGAAATATAAACAAAATACAATATACATTTTTTAATACTTATGAATATCAAAAGATAAAATGCCAAACTATAAATTTCTAATCCATACAAAATAGTAAATAGAACTTAATATATTGGAACAAAACTATAAAGATAATAATGCTTTAACTATTTTTGTTTTCATAAAATACATGAGTAGTTCCACATTTAATGCCTTTCATATTTATTCTCAAAAGACTAAATCAATGAACAGAATGTTCTATATCATTTAAAAATGAAAATTATATAAAAAAAAATGTATCAGATAATTAAAAATACTAATATTAAACTTAATTTTTATTTATAAAAAATAAATAAATTAAAAATTTTGATTTTTATAAAGCTCTCTTGAATTTGCCTTTTAAAATTATTAAAAAAAAAAAAAAAAAAGAAAAAAAAAAGAAAAAAGAAAACTATAATAAATGTTTAAACAGATTTATTTCTTAGAAGCTGGTTGAACAGAACAGAGCAATATGCAGTTTTTTTTATTTATTTATTTATTTTTTTTATTGACAAGATTTACCAACATAAAAAGATATGAAATTACATTTATACTAAAGTAAATAAATAATATGATTTCAGAAATAAATTGATACAAAAGAGTTTAAAAGAGTAAAAATTTGATGACAATCAGTGAAAGCTTTTTAGTTGATACTTAAGCAAAAACCGACAAAAGGAAATGGAATATGTCATGGTTTTGACAGCTCTATGACATAACATGTCACTGTCACAATTGTTTGTAGGGATGGCACATACACCTCTTTTTATTGGCTTAAAAAGGCTTATTCTTCACCTCGTAATGATCACATATGATTTGTTTTTGTTCAAGTCAATCATAAATGGTAAATATGCTTCAAGGTTTTAAGAGATTTTTTATTACACAGTATGAGCCTACTACAGGTAATATAACAACCTGTTTTAAAATATATACATAAAAAAATCAAAGAGAAAACAATAATAGACTAACTACAATTATGAATGAAAAATTGATAAATTGATTTGCAAAACTTACAAAAGAAAAATATTTAAAATGATGTGATTTGGAGCTAAGTTTTGTTTCTATATTTCACGTATACAGAAAGGTTATAAGAAAGATACACATAGTAGGCAAATATATTTTATCTCAATAGACTTATTTAAATTGAAACATTCGGAATTGTAACAAATCCATTACTGGCAGTATCATAGAGAAAATGAATGAGAGAGAAGCAGAAGACAAAAATGGACAGTGGAAGAGAGCAGATGATAAATTTAATAAGTACAATTCAACAGATCTAAATAGATTTTCTAGAATTTTACCAACCTCTTAATATGATCTTTCTTATAAAGTTAGTAATTGTCACTAGCTTTAGTGTGATGAAAAATATAAAATAATCTAAGGTTTTCAGATATATGAGAAAGCTTCTTAACATACAATGAAGATAGAAGAGAAAAGGTAGAAAAAATTAACAGCTGGGTACTTAGGAGTATATATATATATATATATATATATATATTATATATATATATCTTAATTACTTTCATTTTATAGTTATTTCAAGCTAAATTGTTATTCTGTTAATTCACTTATATAATCAATTTGTCAGGAACAAAAAAATGATAAATTGATTTGCAAAACTTACAAAAGAAAAATATTTAAAATGATGTGATTTGGAGCTAAGTTTTGTTTCTATCTTTCACGTATACAGAAAGGTTATAAGAAAGATACACTTAGTAGGCAAATATATTTTATCTCAATAGACTTATTTAAATTGAAACATACAATGAAGATAGAAGAGATATGATACTCCTCATATTATACAAACATACACATTTATTTATTGCACAGTGAGAATTACTCTCCCCAAACTACAACTACCTTATACACATTCCTTACTACTGTATCTTTTTTCATAATTAGAAAATATCTACAAGTCTCAAGATAAAATTATCTTCTATCGCAATAAAATATCACTTTGGTAAAAATAGACAATACAGGTATGAAAATAGACTCAAAAATATAACACCATCCACCATGAATTAAAAAAAAAAAAAAAAAAAAAGGTAGTGGAATTTCTTCCTTGACAATAAAATACCTGTGGCATGAAGCTGCTAAAATATCCAAGTGAATCTGGTGAGGTACTCCGACAATATGTGAGAAGTGCACAAAGCAGAGTTACTAGTTCTGGTAATCTGCTGTAGTAGTAGTATTAGTATTAGTAGTAGTAGTGCTACCTGACCTACAAAGGAAACAAACCATCAACTTTGTAGGAGTATGTTGTACATGACATGATAAACAACAGCATGTTGGCAGAGCAATACCCACATAATAGCAGTGGTGGTGATGGCATTGTCCAAATACTGATTGACAAAATGTCTCAATAATGTGCATGCTGGAGATGCTGACATGCACGCCTGCCAGAGACAGCCGGAAGATGCTGATTCTTAGTTGTACAGGGAGTGTCTTTTTTTTTTATCCTAACATTTCTATCCTGCTTTTTCTAACTGTTAGTCTTTCAACCCCAGAAGTTTTACCAGTTTGCCCCTTGGTCTGTGTCCTGTGCCGGTAGGGTAGGGAGGTCAAAACAAGGAAGATATTAAGATGGAAGAACTAGGAAAAGAAAGATAAACGAATTGATCTTTCTAGTGTTGTGTGTGTATATAGTCTAAAACAGGACCAGTCATTCAACTCCCTATGTGTTGTAGGCGTTTGTGGGTGTTGAGAAGGAAAGAAAGAGAGAAAGGAGGAGGCAGTGTAGCACAGTCAGTCAGTCAGTGGTGATGATGGAAAGAGGATAGGAGCCCAACTGATGCAGCCAGTGAAGGGATGCTAGCCAGAATAAAATAGGGTGGAAAGGGAAACATTCAACATGCCTGTAGTCAGTTACCTTACGCTGTGTAGAATTCGATCAATAATCATAATGCAAATAATATTGATGATCGCAACGAGGAGGAATGGAAATGAATAGTAAACAAAAGGAAAAGAAGGAAAGCAGAATGTAGGAAAAAGTATTTGAAATAAATAAATAAATAAATAAAAAATAAGCCCATATCAAGTAAAAGAAATAAACTAAAGTGTAGCAGTGATTACATGAGAAAATATCAAAACATCACTACAGAAAGGAACAAAGAAGGAAAGAAAGATGCAGCAAGTGATGAAGGAAAAATTGCTATGCACCCCCGCCTGCTGCTCTTCCAGTAACAGTTTAGATCTACTTTTACTTATAAACTCATGCCGGTTGTTTATCAAAAAATAAAAGCTAGAAAGCATAATAAAGTTAGAAATTAATTTTATTATTACACCTGCAATATGAGTAGAAGTATTGTGGCCACTACTGCATAAATAGAGGAAGATGAGTGATGAAGAGCAGTATAGTACTTTTTCCAATGCAATTCATTCAAACCTGACAGTAATTCTTGAGCTCTACAATGCTGCTTCATTTATCAGGACAAAAATAAATCTAAGCAGCTTCTTAGAAGAAGAAAATTCTATCTTTTCTTAGTTGGTTATTTTAATAAGCTAATCTCAGAGCAATAGATGTGCGAATTGCTAGCCAGCCAAGCATGCAAACTTTAACATCATCCATTGTGATAGGAATGATATCTTGATAGCAACATTATTAGTCATTAAAAGTGATTGAATAATGTTGTAGATGTAGGAAGGGAGGAAAAACTGAGCAAATGTCAATCCATTATGAAATTATACCTTGCTGAAATGTTTTAGATTGAAAGGCTAGACAGTGACACGAACAACAGAAAATTGGGGAACCCCTTATAAACAAGAAGATTTTTGATTATATAATCAATAAGTTAGTGCAAACATCATTTAGTCTGGATAAAGAAACTAAATATTTTAGCAATAATATGCTGATAAAAGAATATCTAATGTAATAAAAATTTGATGTTAAACTTGCATATAAATATTTGAATATAATAAACATATTGGAATTGTTTTTATCTACAGATAATTATATAATTTGTATGTAAGCAAGACAATTTATGTTAATAATAAATATTATTCTTTATTATGCATACTATAGATAACAGAAATATTTTATTAAATCAATAGTAAAAATTATGCAGTTGTTTTGCCAAGAAATATAATTTAGAATATTCTTCCAGGAATAATATTAAGAAATATCAATGCAAATTGGATTATTATAATAAATATGATTTTACAATTGTAACTTGTAGAAACAAAGTTTAAGTATCAATAAATAATCAAGAAAGAAAAAAAAAAGAAAATGTTATTTTCACTTAAAATTTTACTTAATTACTTTTACAGATAATTAACATTAAAAGGTTAAAAAATGCTTCACCCCAATAACACAAAAAAAAAAACCCAGACAAATATAGCACTATAGAAAAAAGAAAACAAGTTATTTCAACAAATATATATGTATATATAATGTAAATCATAAAAAAAGATAAAACATTCATATATTTATATTTTGGTTAATTATTTATATGCTCAGTATAAAAAGGAATGCAGATTCTGGATATTCTATTTAAATTAAAACTGCTATTATGGACAATAAACAAAAAACAAACAAAAAAACACAACATAATAGAAATGTATGAGTAATTAATAAGGGGACTCAAAGAGGTGTGCTACCATGTGCACCTTTTCGCTAGCTGCTGCAGTGAATACATGTGTATCATCAGACTGCTGTAGCAGCAACAAAAGAAAATGGTAAAACCTGATACTTCATTACCTCTCTCCCCCCAATTGCACCAAATAAGCTATTAAGAGTTTGGGGAATGGTTCGATCCATGATGATAAAAACTTTTTAAATCAAATAGATGACCATATAAATTAAATCAAACAAAATAGAAAACTAATACAAATGTTAATTATGTTCAATGTTTCTTCATTTTTTTTTTTTTTTTTTTTTTTTTTTTTACTTAAAGAAAATATGGTGATTAAAAGTAAATATATTATTTTTTAAATTCTAAACCCATTAATAGGAGAATAAACTGTGCCGCATACAAAATAGTTTTTTTTAGTGGTGAGGTTTTCAGGAATGGTTAGAATTAAAGATTAAGGTGTAAAATGTTATGAATAAATTTTCAAAAATTTTCAGTGATGAAAATAATTTTGTGATGGCATTTGCAATAAGAGGAAATACATAAAAAAGATCCAGGATAAGGCTTTAACCGCATCAGCATGGATATGGCAATACCACAGTGTGACAACAAACCAACAAAGTCTGGTGGTATTGTGAGATACTGCTGGGGTGCTCTGGGTTAGTGGTAATGATGCTTCAGCCCCGAAACCATGCCTGAACCAAGTGTCATCATCTGATGAAGGCTTTGTTGGATGCAATGCTACTGTGTAAACACCAGTCGTTGTAGGAAGTTATAGAAAGACTGATGAACTATTATAAAAGAGACACCTTTATTGACAATCTGTTGTTGGATCAGTACATGAACAACAGAAAGGGAGGCAATAAGAGTCCTAATTTGTATAATAAAATGATAACACTTTTTTTTTCTTTTTAATTTTTAGTTTTATAATATTCTTCAGTATTTTCAAAATGTATATGCATGTTATATATACAAAAAAAGGGGAGCAAACTGACTTTGTTGGTTCTAGATTTGAAGATTAATCAGTCTAATTTGGATAAATATCAGAAAGTAATTACCCATTCAACAACCTGTACTATAAATTACAAGGAAATTTTCTCTTACCATTAAAATAGGTGTAATAAAAAAACTATGAAGATCGAAGGTTTACATTTTTTTTAAAATTAGAATTTAAATGAAGATATATATGCACAGCTAAGCAACTTATATAATAAAGTAATGATGTCTAGACTGTTATCTAGATGAGTTATATATATATATATATATATATATATATATATATATATAAGCCAGTCTCAATACTTTTTGAATTAAATGTTTTTGGGGAAACAAGATTGTGCAAGGGCAGCACCTTCCATAGCTCTGTGCTACTTTTTCTGTTTTTTTTTTTAACTGAAAATTCCTCTTAAAAGGTAAGATTTGGGCACAAGAAGGGCATCAATAGGAATTTCAGAGGTTCTTCAACAAATGGAAATTCATAATAAATGTGTTGAATACCAAGGGGACTAATTTGAAGAGAATTAATGTTTCATACATTACTCATTTCTATCTTGATACTTTTGAACATACCTTCTAGTTTATAATGAAATCAATTTTATAAATCACACTTTTAGTTTTAGTGGTGGGGGTAAATTAAAAACTGTGCTCTAACCATAATAATAGTTTGTAAAAATTAAAATAGTAAAGTAAAATGTTTAAAGAACTAAAAGGTAAATCAAATCAACACGTGAAAATTATAAAATCGTAAATATTAAAAATTAAATAACTTGTCCGCAGAGTATATACTTTTCTTTTTCAAACTGAATATATTTTCAACAAAAGCCAAAAAAGATTCATAAATTTAGTTTAAAATATCAGCCTGTCTAACTGCTCTAAGTGTTGTGAAAAACATTTAAAATTACTACATTATAACTATTGGTGAAATAACTGGAAATACAGATGCAATTGATTTACAATGCTTAACCCTTTTGCAGACAGATAAAACAACAAAAATGCCACACTGCTAGTGTTATGTTAGTGACAAAAAGTTGCTCTGCCTGCATATCGTTATCAACAAAAATATCACTCTTCCTGTGTACTGCTGACGAAAAAAATGTTGCCTTGCCTGCAAAAGGGCTTTTAAAAAATAACCATGTTAACAAAATATAAATACTAGATTTGTAAAATTGCAAATTCAAAAATCCTTATAAGACATCAAAATTACATTGGTCACAAAACATTTTCCATATTTGATTGTGTATAATTATATAAACTAGCAGGACCTGTGGAATTTCCATGAAACAAAACAAAAATCACAAAAAAAATATCTTCCATAATTCACCATTTCAATACTACAAAGAAAATAAACATGTAACTTTTTTTTTTCAATTCATTTTAATTTTACGTTGGGCATTTAAGCAACGCAAGACCATTTGAAGTGTTTCATTTTTAAAATTGGGTGAAATAAAATGAGACAATTAAAAAATCTGCGATTAAGTGACACCAGGTAATCTAGATTCACATTTTTGCATTTCTACTTGGATTATTTGGGCGGTTTCATTTTTAACCAGAGGGTGTTGCAGGATGAAAACAGAAGGAAGATTTAGGAAGAACCATATTAATATATAGATGATTCAAACCAAAAATATTGAATAATTTATGCTAAAGATTTCAGTTTTGTTTTCGACAAAGAAAGAAGATCCTCTGAAATAGAAGATGCACAACTCTGAAAGAATTCATAAAGGAACTTTGCTGAAAAAAAAAAATTATGTGATGCTTAAATAGTTTTCACTAGGTGTATAATAAGAAATTAAATAAGAAAAGCATCAAGTTTGCTAGTATTCAAAGTTTCAAATTTAATCTATATAATTGCAAAAATATACTTTTTTTTCAAAAACTCTAATCCTTACTTACTCTATTAAAAAAAAGCCTTCAAATGAAGAATTGCTAAATGTTAATCACATCCAATAAAATAACATAATACAAAAAAAACACATTATGTTATCAACTTCTTTACAGAAAAAGAGTGAAATAAAAGTCCAATATTTAGTGTACAATGAAGAAAATAAAATAGATAATCTATTATAGAGGTATATGACAATAAATTTTATAAAGGGAATCATTCTGTATAAAGTAGCATAATTTAGCCTCTTTCATTGACTGACAAGGCTTTTCTAGTTGAGAACTCAGCCAAATTTCTAGATTACTATCATCAAAAATATACAGAACAGGCAAGAGCAACTTTATAGGCTCCAAGTACCAACTGTTTGTGTATTTTGCAGTTATTCTCAGAGCTGTTGCCAGGGCAATATGCCAAATGCTTTGGCAATCAGAGAAAAAGGGATAAATAATTGATAAATTTTGCATGATAATATAAGTAATTTGGCCTAATATCTCATGCACTCTAATATTCAAATCAAATACAAGTACATAATAGATTAAGGAAGAAAACCTATTGAATAAAATTGTCAATGTAATTAAATTTGGGTAAAAATGGTGAATTTGGTGCCTTCTTTAAGAAGAATAAATAAAGGAATAGAACAAAGTATTTACTTGACTTTAAGAAAATTATAACCTATCAATATTATAGCAGGTGCTTCGTTAGGATCCAAGTAGTGCAGCCTTACAGCAGCACTGATACAACTATCAGTGTGAGGTGAAAAAGACATGCTGGGCACTGCTGGAGAAGCAAGGATGAATTCATTAGTGACGTTCTTCTGTGGAAGCCATCACATGGGCACGCCAGAGTAGGCCATCCAGCAAAGACATACATAGACCAACTCTGCGCAGATACTGGATGTTACACAGGGGACCTCCAAGGAGCAATATATGATAGGGACAGTTTGCGAGAGATTGTCCTGGATATCCATGCTGCTAGCACGACACGATGATGATAATGATATGTCATAATTAGTCTACACAGAATGTTTAAGTAAAGATAAAAGAGATTCATAAGCCAAAACAAATACATTATTAATGTAATTAAGAAAACATCAATTTACAATTGCTTGGCACGGGACTTTCTGGAGCCATCATTTTAAGAGTAAAGGGATGCTAAGTTATCTGTTCAGAGTTCTACAAAAGTTTTAGTTTAAGAATAATTAAGTTATGCCTCTCGAAACTCCATAATAACCGACTATCAACTAATTCTTAAATCTACTATTCGCTATAACTACTAATACATTATTCAATCTCAAAAAAGGTTAGAAAAAAAATTTTTTTTTTTTTTAAATTTACCCCTTCCCCCCAAAAAAACACAACCATAAATCCGTGATAGATTTAAATTTGTAATGCAGGCAGAGATGCTGATAGGTACGTGTCCTGCGTCCCTGATGCATAAAAATCTAAAAAGACACAGTAAAATCACGTCCATGTGTCCCAATGTTTTTCTTTTGTCTTCCCTCAATATTTCAAGCTAACTGTAAATACATTTCAATAGTTTCTTAGAAACAAATTACATAAGATAGATTACAAGGTAGGCAGGATCATAAATAAAACCTCTACAATTTATTAAGAAAGTTTAGTTGGGACCCATCAAATTTCCTGGGGACTGATTCAAAGTAAATATGAGCATCCCAGGACACACTAAATTAAAAAGCTATCAGCATCACTGTACAAATATAAGTTTAATACTCATCTGAAGAATTCTGTATTCTACAAAAATCTATAAATGTGACATAATAAAATCAGCAGGTGGACACATAAGGTATTAACAAAATATTGACCTAAAGTTTCCATTTTATGTCTTATTAATCATTAATGCATTACCAAAGAATGTTATGTTAAAAAATAAAAATCTATGTAAAATCCTTGGGTTTTTAAAAAAAATCTTTTTTAACATTAAGCTACAAAATTATTGATGAACATATATATATATTTAAAAAGTAAATAATAAAGCTTTTACTTTTATAAAATTTTTAAAAATTCAAGATCAAGTTTTCTATCCTATATATATAAAATTATTTATAAAAAATCAAATATATTTGATTGCATGAAAAATTTATTTGATTTAAAGTGATAAAAAAAAAAAAAAGTGCCATCATAAAATTCAGAAAATATTCAGTAACATTTAAGCAATTTCAAAAATGCGTAAAAAACACTTTTTTTTAATTTTTTTTTTTTATATCATTTCTAAACTGAAAGCTTAAAAGCTTAAAAAAGGTAATTTTAAGAATAGAATACATTTGTAAAAATTTTTTTTTTTAAATTTAAAAAAAATTTAAAAAAAAAAAAAAAAAAATGAGTTCCAATAAGTGGGAGTTTTTGAGTTAAAAGGTTCCCATCTGTAGGTGTGTAGTAAAATGTTTTGCTGGCAAGAGATAGAAACCCATCTGCATTTAGTTTTAAAGATTTACACTTACTACCTAGCAACACATTCCTCAAGAAGTATTCAAATTAACATCAGCACAACCCAATCAACAGAGTGGCAGGAAAAAAAAAAAGTACCATCAAAACATTGGTTTGTGGCTATTCAGTTGCTCTGTTCACAGCAGGAGCTGAACATATTGTTACCATGTGAGAAAAGAACATACAATTTTCTTACTTAATTATTAACTGGATCAAAACAATTTGATATTTTCCTCTTGTGACCAATTGAAGTCTAAGAATTTTTTTTCAATTTCTTATTTTGAAAGGAAATGTAATGATGAATATGTGAAAACATAATCAAATAAACATAAGTATAGCTGATGAGAATATATATATATATATATATATATATATATATATATATAAACCGTCGAGAGGATGGCCCCGAAACGGCTTGCACATTCTCTCCTGATGAGCCCATGCATTTGTAAACATCCTTTGTTTTTTCAATATATCATATTCACACTGTCGGATTAATTTCCATTTTATTTTCATATATATATATATATATATATATATATATATAAAGTCATCAGGGCGACCTAAAGTTGGTATCAGCCAATCAGCAAGGGTCTATCCCCTTTTCACTAGCGCTAGACCAAGGAGATTGTTTTTGAATTTGAAATGGAGTGCCACACCTACTATTAGCTCCTTACTTTACCGCACAGATCCCTGTGCTACTCATACGCCGAGTTGGTGAGGGCCGGTATCGAACCAGGAACCTTGTGGTTTCTAGCCGAACACTCTACCGACTGAGTTAACCCGGCCTTTATATATATATATATATATATATATATATATAACTTTTACTTTATTATAATGATTACTGATGAATGAAATCAATATATGAATTTCCCTAAGTTACAAAAGCATGTTCAGTGTATAAAAATTAGATTATAGAGTCAGTTGGATCACATAAAATTATTCAGTTGTTTTAGTTACAAAGGTTTTTTAATATGTTAAATTTCTCATGGAATGTTTGCTCTAAAGATTTCTCTACTTAAATCAAAAGAAAATATTAATCTATTGTGCAGATTATTCTGAAATTGTTTAAGCAGTAAACTAGTATTTTTATTTTTCAGTGAAAAAGACAAAAAAAAAAAAAAAAAAAAAAACATCCAGGGTTGGGGGGAAAAAATATATATATATATATATATATATATATATATATATATATATATATATATATATATATAATATATATATATATATATATAATATAAATATAAATATAAATATAAAGTATGCATGTAGATGGTGCAGTGGTAAGATGTCTGACTGGTGACAATTCAGTCAGCTTTCAAACCTAGCTTGAAGCAGTCTGCTTTGTCTAGTCACACTGATGAGCCATGAAATGCCAAAACATGACTGTATGTGAATGAGACACACACTCACACTATATATATATATATATATATACATATACACACACACACACACACACACACACACACACAAAGCAGACAGTATTTATAACTGAATTGATAAAAGAAAGTCATTCCAATTCAAACATTTTGGAAGAAGATATATGAGGTAAAAATCAATGTGAACATTTTTTTTTTTTAAGTAATAAAGAGAATTTGTTTTTGTAGAATTTAATCTCTGAATTTCTTAAAAGGATTTCAATTAGTGCAGAATGTTTTAAGACAAAGGCAACCAAAATCTTATCTATCTACTAAACTTCTTATATATTTCCTTTTTTATATTTTCAAAAATACCCAATATGTTAAAAGAAATATTTAAGTGATGATTAAATTACTGAAGGTACTACAAGTAAGAATTCAAAGTTATACAAAAATATGGTATTTTTTAAAAGAGTAAAACTGTTAAATTTAATGGTAATATAAGCAGAAAATGCAATAAATCTAATATTGTTATTGTAATAAATTGTACAAATAATAAACTACTAAAAGAAGAATGACAAATAATCTATAAAAAACATTGAATTTAAAAATTATATAAGGCATTATTATAAAATAAAAATGATATATATAAAACATTGAATTTAAAAATTATATAAGGCATTATTATAAAATAAAATGATATATATAAAACATTGAATTTAAAAATTATATAAGGCATTATTATAAAAAAAATGATATATATAAACATTGAATTTAAAAATTATATAAGGCATTATTATAAAATAAAATGATATATATAAAACATTGAATTTAAAAATTATATAATTATTATAAAATAAAAATATATATAAAACATTGAATTAAAAATTATATAAGGCATTATTATAAAATAAAAATGATATATATAAAACATTGAATTTAAAAATTATATAAGGCATTATTACAAACAAAAAAAAGTTATCTAGTAGATTTAAACATTTTTTAATAATGGAAAAAAAAAACCCATCTCATTCTGAAAAATAATGACAAGAAAATATTGCCAAGAGCTAAAATTAAAAAGATAAAATGCTTTTTATTAAATTCTACAGATAAATTTTAGATTAAAAATTTAGTTATAAAAACCAAAATCACTTTTCTTCTCTTTTATACTTACTTGAGTATAATCTAATTTAATTAGAATTTAGATTATTCGGACTATTGTCCTCATCTTTATTGTTATCTGTACAACGTTTTGGCCAATGTGTCTTCTGGCCTTCTTCTAACAATAAAGGTGAGGACAATAGTCTAAATAATTCAAATTATCTAGCCTCATCTCAAAAATCCAAAGAAATAGTATTATTATATTAGTATTAATTAGAATTGTCTCATTAAATTATTGAGATGTTAATTATCATCTAATAAAGATATGCAAATGTATATTGTTGCAAACCTTTCCAGTCAGAATTAATATTAAACAGAGCAGAATTCATTTTCCCCAAACTATTCTATATCAAATTAGCAGTATATAAACAAAGGATGAAGATAACAGCAAAAGGTGTGCTTAATATAAAGGTAAGCTGCAAATAGTCACCTCACTCTTTATTGGCACAGACATGGAGAGAGAGAGAGAAAAAAAAAAGATAGTATGCAAATGAAACTAAAGCTCCCAAGTGACAAACTAAGGTTGATTACCTAAATATCAGCTGTAGTAATGGTATAATTATCAGCAAGTTTCTCATTTGGTTCAATTCTTAACTCAGAGGCTACTTCAACTTGTGATAGCGCAGATGTAATTCATATCTGAGCATGGGAAAAAGTCAGTGATAACAGCATCTTAACAGATATCCACAGCTCTTACAACAGCACATTAGAAATTACTCAGAACTCGGTCACACCACAACGCAGACACTTATCATTTACAAAGTCAGAGGTGGCCACCAGGATTTGACGTTTGAACAAAAGCAAATCTTAGTAAACTTTGAAAAATAATACAGTTACCTTCTCTCATTTCCAAAAATAAAAGAAGATTCTTATATCCAAACTGAAAGTTATGCAAATTGTTTACTTTCCATACCAAAATTTTAAACAACATACTAGTCAATAAACATTAGTCAAATTTCCAGTATTTGCTTTTCATTAAAGTATCAATTCTTCTTCAAATATGACACTTCCAAGATCAAAACATCTATATCTATCTATACATATATAAAGGGTAGTTGTGTGTAAGTGTATGTCCAGAGGAAACTTTGAAAGTAAAACAATTAACGACAAAATCAATTAATGGTCCGATTTTCACGAAAATATATTAGGGGAAATATTTTTTTACGAGGTCTACCCCCATCCCCTATTTTATCTTATAAGATATTAAAAAAATAAACCGAAATTGGGTATACCTATCTCTTATTTTTTCGCCACTCACTCATTGGTGTTCCTATTTTTTTTTTTTAGTCCGGTCATGGACCGGGTACTTTAGCTAGTACATATATAAAGGGCAGTTGTGTATAAGTGTATGTCCGGAGGAAACTGCGAAAGTAAAACAATTAACGACAAAGTAGAGATATATATATATATATATAATATATATATATATATATACACATTAAATATCACCAGGGCTTGGTTATTGAGCAAAAATAATAAAGATTTGATTTATATTTGTGAAAAGGATTAAAAAAAATAAAATTTAAATGATAACAGAATGGAATATTTTTTTGCATTTAATATTTTGAATAGTAGACATTAATGTTTATTTTCAGAGTGGCTGGATCAATGCAAGGTATTTTTTTACATGGGGGGCATCCGACGAAGATCCAACTCACAATTGAGTAATAATAGATCCAGGGAACTAACTTTTAAAAAATCACCCCACCCCCTACCCTGGCGATGCCGAGTGGCCGCTTCTAGTTGACATATAAATGGTCATAATTGAGACACAAATTGAAGCTTTAATAAATTAAGCTGTATGAATCTACAGTGGCAACCAACATAAGCTACTTTGTCTAAAAACAATATTTTAAAAAATATTGTTTAATTTTTACTAAAAAGTTTTAAGTGTTCAATAATGTACTTTTAGCAGAAGTATATGTGGTCATTTAATGTAAATGCAACAACTTGCACTATTGTCCTGAATGACCACAGATACTAATCCTTCGGGTTAGCTCAGTCGGTAGAGCGTTCGGCTAGAAACCACAAGGTTCCTAGTTCGATTCCGGCCCTCGCCAACTCAGCGTTATGAGTAGCACAGGGACCTGTGCGGTAAAGTAAGGAGCTGATGGTAGGTGTGGCGCTCCACCTCGGATGCAAAAACAATCTCCTTGGTCTAGCGCTAGTGAAAAGGGGATAGACTCCCTCGCTGATTGGCTGATACCGACATTAGGCCACCCCGACGACTTTACTTACTTACTACATTGTCAAACACAATTTCAGTGTAAAAATTAAACAAATTGAATTGTTTTTTTGTTTTTTTTAAATAAGTGGATCATTTCTTTTGCTTCCTCTTTTGCTTTTAATTCTCTAAAACAGTATAGCAGTTTATACATTTTAGAGAAAAATGTGAAAAATTGAGAATTTCTTTCCAATATTATTCTTTGCTCTCCATGGCCAGTAGTAATGTTATATCAGTTGGTTGGTTATTCTGTTTAATGGAATATCAAACCTTGTGGGCTATTTAGTGCCAAATCTTTTATCTTCATCATTGGCAATTCAGTCTCGAAAGACTATGATAAAGTTTTTTGTGTGCCCCTGAAGTTACAGCGCCTCCTGTGACTATGAAGTCCGATGTTTGAGAAAGATTCACGACCACAGATGTTGCATTTGTAGGTTGTCCCTGTAGATGATGATGTTCCTATGCTTTGTTGCCGTTGCTTTTTATGGACCTCTTAGCTTCATGATGTTGTATCAGTGACTTCTGACATGTACAGTTTTCTATGGAGATTCTGCCGCCACTGAGGGCGGTCTTGAGCCAAATTTTCCCAGCTGGAAGGGATAATGCCAAAGCACCTAAGATAATTTTTGCAGACATCCTTGAACCGCAGCAGGGGGCGACCGATCTGTCATATATATATGTGGGATTTGAATAGTTTGCAGGTAAATATTTTTGTCTGGTTTGTTTTTATAGACTGGTAGAAATAATTTTCAGCAAGTTCATGTGTTTTAATAAATTAGAAGAAATAACTTCACATGTATTAATAAACTGATGGTTGACCCTCTGCCACCACCTTCTAGCACCTGAAGATAAAAAAGGGCTGGGTATTTGTCATAAGAGTAATTTGAAAAATACAGTCAGGACTTAATCATACAGGCACTAGGGCTTGACATGACCAGCCAATTGATTGGATTGAGTCCTTCTGACCACCCGTCTAGACCAAGTAAAGGCCAAAGTGGAGTGTGGCAGGTCACATGACCATTTAGTACCTGGGTCACAAAGTGCTCAGCCACTGGGATCCCTTCCTCAGGCATTACAGGTTACTACCCTCAGCCAACAGCTGGCCCCCATTTGGTGGTGGGGGAGAATGGGTTTTACCCTTTTGCAGAGGTGCAGTTAGTGTATTCTACAGTCCCAGCCAAAAAGGGCAGGTTATCATATCAGTGGTATCTTTATAAAGCCCTGGCATATCCTTACAATTGCATCTCTACTGTTGTCACTTCCTGTGAGTAATCTATTCAATGGATATGTTAACCAAAAATTCAATGACAAACTGAGACAGAGGACAATTGTATTATGAACTGATTTATTACTTAAAAGAAAAAAAAAAGACCAAATCAAAACTTTGATAAATCATTTTGCATTTTTTAAGAAATTAATTAACATCATTATAACACAACTAGCTGGAGCCCTGTCGGCTAGGGCTTTAGAATACACCGACTGCACCTCTACAGAAGGGTAAGACCCCCCCCCCTAAATGGAGCCACCTGTTGGCTGTGGGTGGTGACCTGTGATGCTTAAGGACGGAATCCTGGTGGATGAGCAGTCCATGACATGCAACACCCCACTTTGGTACTTACTTAGGCTAGATGGGTGCAAGCACCTATATGATTGTCCCAACCCTATTGCTCTTATAGCAAACCTCAACCCTTTTTATCATATGAGTGCTAGAAGGCAGTGGCTGAGGGTCTTCATGTCCAGGGTATGGCATTAAACTCTAACTGATGGTGAGGTTCCAGTTCTGGAGGTCTGGGGAATGTGGAGCACCCCTTCATCACCATTTCTCCCAGGTTCACTCTGACCTGGAGTGGTAGTACCTGTTAGGGTCCTATCTATTGGTTAAATAGAAAATTTGTTTGAGTTCCAAACTATTGCTACAAATCTTTCAAAACTTTGCCAGCATTAAGTGACCCACCGTGTTTGATATGCCATAAAACAAAACAAACTAGCTGGACCTACAGAAATCTAATAAATTTGAAAAGCAAGTCATTTTATCAAAGTTTCACTAATCAAATAATAATCAAACTTTTTAACAACTAAACAACTGTATATAATTCAGTAAATTTGATATAACAAGCAATTCTGGTAAAGTATGTAGCAAATATTTCTCTGATCATTAACAGTATTTAATCATCAATAAATTTTCAGCAGCTTTGCAACAAGTGAGAAGCTAGCACATATTGATGGCAAGTCCACAGGCAAAGAGCACTAAACAAATAATGGCTCTCTCTCTTCAGCATGTTTGCTGCCATTCTGTTATGGAAATCCGCCAAATGCACAGTGTGAAATGGTAGAAAAACACCTCACCAACTGGCACATGTGATTCTCCAAAATTGTTGGTTTAGCAAGCTGGCAAAATGATGCTAGAACACCTATCACAGCATTACTTAAGAAGAGACTGAACAAGACACTAGTAGTTGTTTATATACATCCTTAACTAGGAAATGTTACTAAGTTAGTATGAAACAGTTTTCTTCGACGTTAATCACTTGGACAATTTTCAAAGAATCATCTTATCCAAACAGTAACTATTTAACACCAGGTTCTGTAGCGTAATTATTATGGTCTACGGGGAATGTGGGAATTGAAAAATAAAACGGTAATCAGATTTCTGGAGAAAGAGAAGAAAAAGAAATAAGAACAAAGGTTAAAGTTTGGAAGAGTAAACACTCAACGGGGTGCCAGCAATTGACCGAAGAATGACCCTGGAAATGGATTTAAAAATTAAAACGGAAGTTCGGGGGGGGGGGTTTGACCGGAAACGGATGTGACCTCGGGACGAGAAATGGAAGAAGAGGAAAATGGGCCTTTTTTTTCGGCTGGGCTTTGGTGGGAGCCAGAATTGGCCTCGCGGTTCTCCGTATCGGTTTGCATAATAGTACCGAACATGATTTACAATAGAGAAATTTGTCTGTACCCTCTCTCTCTCTCTCTCTCTCTCTCTCTCCCTCTTTCCTTCTCTCTGAAAAAGAACCCACGAGCCTAGAAATAAATAAACATATATAATATATGACTATATAACTTGAGTATGTTGTTTCTGAACTAATGACGACTATTACTACTAAACAACTACTACTACAACTCTAACTTGGCCCTATGCAACAGTTCTCATTGTGCAAATGAGAGAGTACAAAAATTAATAAACTTTCATAAGTAAACAATGTCTTTATTTTCAAAGACAGAGCAGCATGTCATATCAAAGTATAAAATGAAAATTATAATAATACATTCTCATCAGATATACAAGTAAATAAACTATATAAAAAATTACATTGCAATATATTCTTTTTTAAATATTCTGTATAAGTCCATCAGTAATACGTTCATAAATACTTGCTTGGTATCACATTCATACTAAAACAAAACAAGCCACGTCAAAAACATTGGTTCCTGCTAGATCAACAAAGTTAAGAAGCGATGACCCTGTTCCCTACTTAATTCAGTAACCACTTAAGCAACAACAGGTACTGTAAGCCACCTTTGTTTATCAAAAATTACTTGATTTGGTATTAAAATGACCTGAAAAGGATTGATATACCATAAAACCAAACAACCAACAAAACAATGAAAATGTTTTAATATTAGATACTGGTTATAGTATAATAAAAAAAAATTTTTTAAATGACTGATATAATTTATTAGCTTTGAGTTTTAAATATAATTGGAAATTTAAACAAAATATCTAAAAACTTCAATAGAATAAGTTTCCAATTATCCAGAAAGACATTTCTATTGTTTTGTGTGAAGTTAGCAATTGGACCACCCTGCAAACATTAATGAAACAGACTCTTGTCAAAAATAAACAGACCAAAGAAAGTCAAGTGTAAAAAGCAACTAAGTTCAGCAAGAATCAAATTCACTGATAAAATTTTAAGGAAGAAAAAAATTAAGACATTGCATTTATATAGAAGAGATAAGATTACAACTTTCTGTGCTTAATTGGGGATTTAGTTCCAGTTTAAATGTTAGATACAATACAAGAAAGAAGAGCAAATGAATCACTATTCTTCCATGTGTTGATTTATTTCTTTTTTCGTGATTATATATATATATGATGAACAAAAAGTGGTAAGACAAACAGGAATATTTCTTTTATGTTATTTTTTTTATACTGTTTTCAGCATATATATATATATATATATATATATATATATATATATATATATGAAAATAATAGAATAAATATAAAACTCTAGAGTAGGTTATCACTATCTCTTTTTATAATGATTAAATATTGTTTAGTATCTTATTGAAGAAAAAAATATATCACTTATTGTCATCAGAAACTTTTTTTTTAATGGTTCAAGCTTAAAAGACATAAAAAATGAACGTGTACCTACCAGCATTATATATATATATATATATATATATATATATATGTGTGTGTGTGTGTAAGGTTTCCAAAACTGGTAGTAAGGGATGAATCTACATGGGATCTTCAAAATCTCATTGTATAATTATTGCATGTTTTAGTAGGTGCAAATACATGGATTTTTATAAATCCCTAAAGAGAGCTCAATGTATAATAATCTATTTTAGATTAAATACAGAGCAATATATATATATATATATATATATATATATATATATATATATATATTGCTATATTTATAAGTAAATAGTGCTCAATATCGTGGATAGAGCATGTATATCTAACTTAGGGTAGTGTGGACATGAAGTCAATGGCACTTGGTTACTGACAATCGCATAGGCAAGAAACTGTCAGTAACCAAGGGCCGTTGACTTCATGTCCACACTACCCTAACTTATCCCCAATAGTTTTGTATAACTTGACTGATGAAAACAACACCTACGAGCTTACTGTCATTATAACCAACAGTGATCAAAGTCTGTACTCCTTTGGCCTAGACAAGTACTTCAGCTAATCTTGATATATATATATATATATATATATATATATATACACACACACACAGTTTGTTTATAAAAATAGGCTTGATTTTGTTTTGCTTTCTGAAATCATTCATATATTTTCCTAACTATATAATAATAATAATAAAAAGAACTTGTCAACTGGTGGATTTTGCAGTTCCAGCAGATCACAGGGTAAAGCTAAAGGAAAATGAAAAAATAGACAAATATCTGGACCTTGCCAGAGAACTGAAAAAGTTATGGAATATGAAAGTGAAAGTTATACCAATTGTAGTTGGTGCACTTGGAACGGCTCCAAGGATTGGAAAAGGGTTTGGAAAGTTTGGAAATCAGAGGAAGAATTGAAACCATTCAGAACACTGCACT
Source organism: Doryteuthis pealeii (assembly GCA_023376005.1). NCBI lineage: Eukaryota > Metazoa > Mollusca > Cephalopoda > Myopsida > Loliginidae > Doryteuthis > Doryteuthis pealeii. The sequence goes on along the minus strand of CM042158.1, from coordinate 96,670,260 downwards.
GCTGCAATCTGCCAGAATACTCAGAAGAGTCCTGGAGACCTGAGGAGACTTGCTGTCACTCAGACTCCAGTGAAAGACTAACGCTGATATGAAAACTCAAAAGGAGTAAATAATAATAATAATAAAATTCCTCTAACCATGTGCCAGTACTGTTCATTGATGTATATGATATGGCTAAATTATCTTTTCTGATTGTTCTGTAGTCATGCACAAAATCCCTGCTGACATAAATTTGGCAACCTTGGGATTTTCATGAACTTTGTAACAATCACATTTTACTAATCTCAAGATATCAAGAGAATATACTCTACTTAACTGCATATATAAAACATGTTTTAGTAAAAGAAAACGCTAACTGCCCATCATTCACTATCAAATACAGTGGAATTTATATGATAGCAGCATCCATGAAGATAATTCCAGTATGAATAATGATAAGAACATAAAAACTTTGAAAAAAGAAAAAAAAAAGTAAACATGTCTAAAGTAAAACAATAAAATACAGAGATGCTGATAGGTATACGTCCTGCGTGCCTGATGCACAAAAATCTAAAAGGACACAGTAAAATCATATCCATGTATCCCACTGGTTTTCTTTTTTCTTCCCTCACCATTTCAAGCTAACTGTAAATATATTTCAATTATTTCTTAGAAACGAATTACACAGGATAGGTTACAAGGTAGGAGTTAAGCTTTAGTTTTTTCCCCAGATCATAAATAAAAACCTTAGTCTATTCAGAAACTTTAGTTGGGACCCATAAATTTTCCCGGGATTCATTCAAAGCAAATATGTGCATCCCAGGACACACTAAACCAAAAAGCTATCAGCATCACTGAAATAAATAAAATTTTCAGAGAGTGTAGACTTTTATAACTTTTTTTTAAGTCATAAAAGTCCCCACTCTCTGAAAAGGGGAAGGGGCTCTTTTCACAGAGATTACCAACTTGATATTTTAGCTGTACTGATATTATTCTGGTAACCAGTTGCTATATTTGTATAGCTGATGATCAAACAAGTTCACAGAACAGAAAGGATATTGCATTTTGTTTGAATAGCTAATCTATGAAGCAGCAAGATATTTATAATTTGTCTACAAAATGCCTCACTAATTTTTGCTAATTATCTATTTCTCAAATCAATAGAATCAGTGATGCAAAGGTGGTTAGAGCAATGTTTACAATAAAATCCAAGGTAGGAACTCTAAATCCAAACTGATCATCACAATATTTATTAAATAACTATATTCAAGCTGAAAATTCAGTTGAAAGAGAATAAAGAATACACTGTGTGAAATAGAAACTAGTAATGCAATAGATGGTATACTGGTCTCACCTTTAATAGTCAGTTGGATTCTTATTGAATTATCCATAAATGTTCCTTCACAAAGATTTAGCTTGGAACAAATGAATCTAAATCATATAACTAATATAAAAAGGGACAGAAACACAAAACATCTTGAATCAGATTGACTGATTTTAACGACATCTCAACCTGTCAAGGTTTATTTTATGCCTAGAAGTTAGGGAATTGTGTTCGTTGGCGCACATGCAAATTACTACACTGTGCGATTGACCTGGATGTGGGATTTTAGTTAGGGTAGTGAATTATTATTTAAGGCCTGGCTGAACACACCGGGACACTTGCGTTCCAATCTTGCTGACGAGGGTACTGACATACGATAAGGAAGAAAAGGCGAGTGAGCTTTGGTGAAGGACTGCTAAAAAAGATTGTTGCAGGCGACAAGGACTTGGTCAGGGGACTTTAGTAGCTGGGAGAACATCTTTTTTCGGTGGAGGGATCCAGCTGTCCAACTCGATGGATTTTCTATTCATTTATTATCTTTCTTTCTTTTCAAAGTCCGTCGCAGACGACGATGACGTCACTCCATGCCTTCATTTGTGGACCCTATGATGCAGTCACACACATTGCAAGGGAAATTCCCATCTACATTTGGTTGTTCATGACGACGAAGATGTCACCACTCTGCAGTCCTGTTTATATCATTATTGAGCTGTTTAGCTCCTGAGCGGCAGACATCTCGCTAAACCTATCTGTTAGAGGCCAGATCTTCCACGCTTGGAGGTGTGATGTTACATTTCTTCAGCATTGTCTTAATATGGTATTTGAACCGCTTTTGGGGGGCTCCTGTCATATTTAAATGTCATTTATTATACAAAGAAATATAATAATATCATAATTCACCAAATGTTGATTTTTCATGTCCATCTATCAATCAATGTATAACTTAATGACACCTTAAACTATGGCCATCAACTTTTCTGTGATTATTAATGGGATCCTGGACTAAGTTTTTAGTGTATTGGCTTTTAGAAATAACAATTTTTATAGTTTTTAGTAAGACGTTGATTTAAAATACACGTATAATGCTATATTAGACCTTTGTGTTTGCCAGATTAGCTAAACTTTATCTTATCTTTAACACAAAATAGACTATTTGAAAATTTCACTAGTTAGAAACTAATTATGATCTTTTTTCCGTAACTTTTTCTTCACTGGAAAATGAAGACTAAAAAATGTGTTTACATTTGTAGGAAAATCAATATTCACCAGAGAGATCAACTTATTAATCTTTACAAAAATATTTTTTTAAAATGATGAAATTTATTGTGTACAGGTGCACCACAACTCATCAAAGATGAATAGCGTACAGTAATAATATACATGTATGTGTACAGTGCTCAGGTGCACCACAACTCATCAAAGTCTCATGTCTAGTACATAGAATAATGTATTAGTGTCAGGAACATGAATAGTGCACAGTTCTGTGTTACTTGTTTAAAATCACATTTTGACTCTGATAAGTGGATTTTTTAAATATTCTATTCCTGATTTGGTTGATAGTTTTAAAATTAAATGTCAATGGAGATTTTCAGGATTTGTTTGTTTTTTGTTTTTAATTCTATTCAACTTTTATTTTATGAAGAGAAAGTAACACTTAATTCTACTTGAGGATATTAAAACCATCTATGCAGCGAAGAAAATTTTTTTAATTATTTATTTTTTTTTTTTTTACCGAGATAAAGAGAGCGGTTGAACTTAAACTAAACATCAGTTACAACTAGAGATGACTGCTAAGCTTCAATATATACAAAAGTCAATAAGGGTTTATATTACATCAGATACATATAAATTAAATCACAACACAGAAAAAAAATCGAAGAGCAAATCAACCAAAGGAGCAAATCAACCAAAGGAACACTGTTACAAAAATAGGAACTAATGTGCCATCAATGCATCACCTGTTTGCTTACTGAATAATAATAATAATAATATATATATATATATATATATATATATATATATATATATATATATATAGTATGGATATTGTTCAATACATGTTATAAGAGAATTGGGAATAAGTAGTTGCCATGTAATTGAATGTCTGTTCAATTCATCTTATTAAAGGTGTTTGTTTTGATGTGATCAAAACAGGCAAATAGCCAGTATTTTCAACATCCTTGAATGGACATCATGATTAATTGGATAGAAGTGAATATAAACCAATATTAGAGCAGCCATTATCTTCCTCAATTTTTTTGCACAGAATAGATCAACAAACACAGTTAATTAATTTTCGCACTATGCCCGTTATGCCTTAATGAATAGCATACAAAGAAAAATCACTGAAACAATTTTCGACACAGATAAGATAAATAAGTCTGCTGACATATTCCATTTACTTCAAGGATTTCAAACTTAGGTAATGTTTATCAATAAAATAAAATAAATACAAGTTAATAGTAAAATGTAAGTCATTTTAATAGTTTAATCAAGTTTTAAATTGGTTGCTAAAAAAAAAAAAAAAGGGGATGGTAATGTATTTCTATAAGTTAATTTTTTAGTTGTACCTATAATAATTTCAGCCCTAGATATGATCATAAAATGTTGAACTTATCTAAAAAATTTAAAAACAAACATCAAATATTTTTCCTGAAAATCTCATTAGATATTTGGAAACTATCAACTGAATCAGAAATAGAATGTTAAAAAAAAATCCACTTATCAGAGTCAAAATGTAATTTTAAAAAAGTAACACAGAACTATTTCGCTGAATTTTTGAGATAAGGTTTGATAATTAGTATTATTTGTATTACTCTGACTATTGTCCTCATCTTCATTGTTATTTGTACAACGTTTCGGCCAATGTGCCCTCCGGCCTTCTTCGAGAAGGTTTGCGAGTACAACAAGAAATACCTGAAGAAGGCTGAAACGTACAAACAATAATGAAGATGAGGACAACAGTCCAAATAATACAAATAATACTGACACAGAACTATATTTTTGTAAGGATTGATAAGTTAATAAATCTAGACAAGTTAAGATTTATGGCTCCCTGGTGGTTATTGAGTGTCTTATAAATGTAAATAGATTTTTTAAAGTTTTCATTTTCAAGTGACTGACAAAAAAAATGGAAAAAAAAGGGTCAAAATTAGTTTTTAGTTAGGGAAATGTTCAAATAATCTTAATTTATTGGGTTAAAAAAAAAGAAGATAAGCGAGTTTAAATAACCGGATAAACAACAAAACAAGGACTCAAAAAAAAAAAAAAATTCTTAAAATAGAAAAATTTAAGAATGCTGTTATTATATTAACCAAACTCCTAGATAAATAAATAAAAAAGTTTTCATCTTTACATGTTTCTCCTCCTCACTGTATAATTCTATAAAATCTTCAATCTCTAACTATCAGATTCTGAACAGTGAAATTTAGTTTAAATACAGTGATCAAAAGAAATCCACAACTCTGGCATTACTCATGTTTTACTCCAACACCAACAATCTATAAATAAATTATCAGTTTGGTGGCAAAATTTAATCGGTTACCAAGCTGCTTGCGACAGATAGCTGTTTGTGTGTATATACTGATAATACACTTAGAGCATAATGCTCATTTGTAGCTCTAGAGTGAAGAATAAAGATGCTATTGTTTATAGATAGAAGTAATTAAGAAGGCACCTTGGATACAAAATCAAAAGGTATTGTTTATATAGGACATGCAGCCTAACCTGCCTCATACCTAGACAGATAATCTAGCAATGAAAGTATTATACATCAATTATAGCAGCAGGATGGTATATTTTAATTTTTTTTTAAAAACTCTTATAATCTTAAGAAAGAACTGATAAAGAAATTCTCAAGTTTCACTCAAATAGCAAACTTCATTATACAAAAAACACCTTGTTCAGTAATGGTAGCATTTCATACAAGGAACACATATTCATATAGATATTTAAATTATTTTGTTTAAAAAAATTTTAAACAAATTACTTGGATTAACCAAGTTAAAATAGACATTATCAAACAAGAGTTCCATAAACAAAAACAGTTTAATAAAATTAAGAAATCAACGAACAGTTCCTGATAAAGTAATATAAAAAGACCAGTTATTGTGAACACTTGTATGATGGATACATATGGTTAATATTTTTTCTTTAAAGTAGCATATGTTAACTTATAAACTTGCCCAATATTTTAGCTATAAAATCTAAAAAATAATTAAAAATTTTTTTTTAATTTTAAATCCAGCCAGTACAGTGGTACCTTGACTCATGAGTTTAATTCATTCCATTCGTAATTATAAACTGAAATACCATTAATCCTTTTACATTTATTAATCCCCAACACAAAAATTATTTTTGTTACATATTTTTAAATAACAAAAATAGCATTGTACTGCATAAAAAACATAATAAAATAGAATATAATGAATTATGTGCTATAATGTTTTGTTTTTTATAAACAATTTTTGTTTTGTTTTTTTTTTGTGTAATAAATTTGGAAACAGAATATTTTTAGTGAACTTAATAACATAAGCCTATCTGAAGCTCGCTTGTACCTCAAATTTTAGCTCACAACACAAAGAAAAAGGAGAAAAAAAAATCAACTGTGTGACAGTTTGTAACTCAGAAAACTCATAAGTTGAGTCACTCTTAAATCAAGGTACCACTGTATATGGTTTCTTAAGTGTCCCTTCCAAATATGCAAAACAAATATATATAGACAGAAAACTGATGAATGCAAAATGGTAATTTTTGACTACAACATTTATAATAAAGATTATCAATTATTCCACAAGTTATTCAATCTAGAAATCTCATCCTTATTACTTTTGAATGACGTTAAACTATCTGATGGTGAGGTTCCAGTTCTGGAGGTTTGGGTAATGTGGAGCACCCCTTCATCACCATTGCTCCCTGGTCCACTCTGACCCAGAGTGGTAGTACCTGTTAGGGTCCCATCTATGGGTTAAATAGAAAAAATGTATTTTTTTTAAAATTGTATTATCCATTAAGAATTGATTTATTTGAAAATTTTATCGGCATTAAATGACCCACTGAGGGTGATATGCCGTAAAACCAAATCAAACCAAACCTTATTACTTTTACCACTAAATTTCAGTTTATGTATTTGCCATCCTCAAATGTATAATTCATCTGGATGAATGATAATTCAAAATTCTGACATGATAGTGGTGGTAATAATGATGATAATAATATGGTGTTACTACTGTTGCACCTATAATAATTGAAAGCCAATGTATGATGAAGAAAAGTACAGACAAGCAGATTAACAAGATCCATAGTAGTCTCTGTTTACAAGAGATTAAATAAATTGCATCAAGTGGAACTGCACATCTACTCAAGAGAGAGAATGTAAAGAAAATATAAACAATATACATGTTAAGTATCACTTAATATCAGAATTTGTGCAAACAGAATACATATATTCACTGTGTTCCCTTTGACTAAATATTGAGTAATATCCTGTTCAGGGATTGTACTAAACAGATGATGAATCACGGAAAATTTTAGGCAAGACTTTAACATGTTTAAATTCAGCAGCCATCATAAACTTACTTTTGGACATATCAACTATTTACTCGAACAAACTGCTTATATTTTTGATAATTGAATAAATCTTACTGAAAACAAAAAAAACACTAAATAAATCGTAAGAAAAAAAAAAGAGACTCATGAATATAAATTGGCAGAAGATGAATTAAGAGATTATAAACTGTATGAAAAACAATATATATTACGTCACAGTTTTAAATGAAGATGCTAATGTTAATCAGCGTTTTAAAGTATGTCTTTTCTTTCCACATATTTGAATATCAACAAAAGCAGTCACATACTAAAAGCAGAGACTCACAGACTTTAGTTTTCATTAATAATTTAGTTTTCTGTAAACCAACGAAGGCCCTGTGGAAAGATTGTTTAACAAACCGAAACGCTGCAGCGTAAGCCTATTAAAAATCAATCGTTAATGAAACTTGTGTTTTTTTTCCATTTTTATAAAATTACAAAACTATATATATATATATATATATATATAATCCAAAAGTCCAGAGAAGAAATCTTCCTTACGACATCTAAGCTCCCTGAAATAGACTATAATGCTAAATCTCTAAGTCTTTTGTTATTTCTTTACTTTCTATATATATATATATATATATATATATATATATATATATATATATATATATATATATATATATATATACACACACACACACAAGTAGGCTGAAAAGTTCATAGGCTGAATTAATACTCTCATGGAATGTAGCCAAATGAGGTTTTTTTTCAAGTCCACACACTTTTCCATTGGTGTTGCAGTGTTTGAATCACATTCTTCAAAAAAGTTTTCAACAGCAGATGACACCATAATATGAACTTTTCACCCCACCCTAACAAACAAACACACACACACACACACACGTGTGTGTGTGTGTGTGCGCACACAAACAGAGTTTCTATTTTTCTTTAGCTTTTCTAAAAACAAACCTTTGTAATAAACCTCATAATTGAACATTTTTATCAATACTAAACTAATAGGAATGGTATCTTTTAAAGGGTTGATATAATAACTGACTGTTTATATATAACAATATGAACAAAATGCTGTTAAAACCTGAAAGCTAAAAAGTGAATCCAAAGAAAATTGGAAGTAGCTATAAATTTCTCACATGATAATATAATTTTAAACTTTGAACAGCCAAGAGAAAATACTATTTTTTTTACTATCAAATATTTATCAACAAAAAATATACAATAAAGAAGACATGAACTAAAATCAGGAGCATAAACAATCAACACATTTTCCCATATTTATATTTCTTATAATTTTGTTTTCACTACATACAAAAATTCATATAATAACCATATGCAAACTAATTTACTCCTAATATGTCAAATAGATAAATCCAATTTTAAGATAGTTTATAGAGAGGCAATATTTTAATCCTGTATTTAAAATCAAAATTTGTATCCGAGCGAGCGAGAGAGAAACTTTTCTCCCGGTAAGTCATTCCCTTTATCATATATATAAAAGGGAATAGGGAAATGTTTAGACTTGGGATAAGGGAGCTAACTCTTACTTCAATAAAAAAAAAATATATATTGCGATTAATATATATTGGTTTTGTATCCTTTGCTTCTACAAAGCCGTTTTTAAAGCTGAGAATATATTAGTATTTTACAAGGGATGAGAACCAGTTGTTTAAAGTTTGTTAGGCAATATACTGTAAATGGGAAGGAAAAACAAAGTTAAGCTACAGAAAATAGGAACTAGATAAATGTAGATTTGAAAACAAAATTGACAGTATCATTATTTATAATAACCTACAAAGGTTGGTATGCTATTAAACTAAGAAACCAAACCAAACCGATGTGGTGCGGTTGCAGTCCAATGCTCCTCAATGGCACAAGACAGATTTATTTTATTTTTTACTGATGACTATAAACTGATGGTCTCAGTAGTTGTGATAAAAGCAACTAAAATTAAAGAAATAATAGTAAAAAAAATGAGTAATTGTTTACAGTGCTTCCTCCAAAAGAAAAATTTTTTAAAAATTGGTAATTTATGAGGAAGTGTGTCCCGGTCTCCTGCCTCAAAAATTGACTATTAAAATAACGACCCAGCTCAGTCTATTAAAAACTATCCATCTTCATATCTATCTATCTCAATTTGTTTATATTTATCTATATTACTTTAAATACTAAGATTTTCTTTTATTCATGTTTGTTTAATGTCTTGTTTTTAGATTAAATAAACAAGAATTACAACAAAAAAAGAAACGACCCCCCCAATACATTTACTTGTCGAAAATATCTATCTATCTATCTCTATTTGTTCATATCTATCTATATTATTTTGTTTGTTTATCTATCTATCTATCTCAGTCTATTCCAAACTATATATCCATCTTCATATCTAAACAAGAATTACGACAAATTACGATAAATAAACAAGAATTACGACGAGCTGGGGTTGTTATTTTGATAGTCACCGGGTATCAATTTTTGAGGCAGGAGACCAGGATGCACTTCCTCATAAATTACCAAAAATTTAATAGCTTAATTCTTTTTCTTAAAAATAAAAAATGAAAAAATAAAACAGTGGTATAATAGAGACTAGAGAAGACAAGAATATAGCTATAAGATTAATTTGAACACCTGCTGGCTGCTAACTTTTATAATATAATCACTAAGACAATGTCCTGGTAAGACAGGCTCCTAGGAATACTCAAAAATTAATAGCAACAATACTTCAAAAAGCGCTGTTACTTAGTAGAAAGCATCTCATATATTCGTGATTGAATCTATCAAGATTGAGAAGTGGATTATTTGACTACTAAATGATCAACTATTTGGCAAATAGAACAAAAATCTCTTTTAGAGTCTGTTAAATACCAGGATTTTCAATAGATGGAATTTTGATCATTTTTTTTTTCAATATCAAACATAAAAAACTTATTTGAAAAAATAAACTGTGACATGTAAAAAAAAAAAAAAAAAAAAAAAAAAAAAAAAAGTGTTAAATAAATCATAGTGGGTTGTAAAAAAATGTTTTGTTACTTACATTTAATGAGATCAACAACGTTCGTATGATTCAATGCTAATGTAGAATTGCCATTCACCTAGAAGAGAAAAAGAAATAGAGAAACGTGATGGATTACAATATTACTTTCATTTTCACTCCTAAATAAAAACATGTTACAACACAATATAAGCAATTTCTTTAAAGATGAAACTTTTAATTAGGAAAAAAAAAAAAAAATCTAATTAATTTTTTATTTTTTTTATTTCTCTGAATTTTTGAGATGAGGCTTGATGATTAGTATTATTTGGACTATTGTCCTCATCTTCATTGTTATCTGTACAACATTTCGGCTGATGTGCCGTCCGACCTTCTTCAGGTATTTCCTTTCAGACTCAAGTCAGACAAGAAATACCTGAAGAAGGTCAGACGGCACATCGGCCGAAACGTTGTACAGATAATAATGAAGATGAAGACAATAGTCTGAATAATACAAATAATACTATTCATTTTTCCAGTTAAGAATTATTCAGAAGCTACTGTTAAGACAAAGTCTTCGAAGAAACCCCCCTTTCTAAAGAAAACTGCAGAATTAAGAAGTGCTGTAAAACAGGATCTTCACCTACAGCTGATAGAGAGAACTTGTCAGTCCAAACCTGATCAGCTATCAGCTTGTAACAGATGTGGAATACCTTTCAGAAAATCTTTATTTGTTAAGCCAATATAAGATAATTATAAATCATGGGTTATTTTTCTTCTTATCCAAAGGGTTTTATTTGGTTTATTTGTTTAATGTCATATCAACCTTTGTGGTTATTTAATGCCAAAGCCATTCCTATAAAAGAACAGTAGTAGTACTGTTTAACCCATATCTGGAGAGGGGGAAGGGTAATTAGTCCAAAAGTGAACATAATAGCGCAACTAGAGTTCAAACCCACTTACTACAATGTCACAGTCTAGCACATTAGCTACAAAGACCCTCCCCTTATCCAAAGGAGTATTTGTTCCATAAACAATTTCTTAAAGTGTTTTGATTGGTTTGGCATGTTTCGAAGAAGATAGCAGTTAAAACTCAATGCTTCTTGTTCCTTCTATCCAAACACAAATTGTTTAAAAACAAACTTTTCTATGGTTAAATATCTTAACTAGAAATATCAGATTTCAATTTGTGAATTGCGCAGACACACTTTCTGTAATAACAAAACAGGAAAAGAAGATATGAATCTAACTGCATCTGTCACCAAGAATTGGATCAATAGAAATTTAAACAAAATAAAGTTATGGTTGGGTGGTTAGTTGGTTGGTGTTTAATGGAATATTAACCCTTGTAGATTATTCAATGCAATATATATATATATATATATATATATATATATATATATATATTTGAAAATGGTTTTTAAAAGTGTGTACATTGTGAGATGTTATAATAAATACAATTTCACAAATTTTTTTTTTCTTCTGAAAAAGATATCTTTTTTTCGGTCACGTCTCAGAGAAGCATACCGTGACACTAATTAATTGATCAGCAAATTCCGCCCTGAACTCTGTATACAAAAACAATCCTTCAATTTACTGTTATTCGGATCCAACAACCACTCCTCCAACAATAATATTGTTGATAATAACTCTGCCTGTTCTCACAATTTTGCTACGTAATATATATATATATATATATATATATTATTTTTTTTTTTTTTTTTTTTTTTTTTTTTACTTCCACATCTGCTGATTTTACACATTATTCCTCGTACAAACATTAGTGTCACGGTATGCTTCTCTGATGAGACGTGACCGAAAAAAAAGATATCTTTTTCAGAAGAAAAAAAAAAAATTTGTGAAATTGTATTTATTATAAAATCTCACAATGCACATGCTTTTAAAAACCATTTTCAAATTTTGCTCGTACCACAATCTATATATATATATATATATATATGTATGATTTGTTTAATTTCATATGTGTTAATAAATTGGTGAAAATTTTTATGTTATTTGCTTATTTTGTTTATATCAAGCCTTGTGGGCCACCCAATGCCAAATCCTGTCTTTTTGTATACATGATTTGTAAGCAAACATTATGTTGATATATTGTTGTTTGGTTTTATAAAGTGGTAGAAATAATTTTCATTAATTCAATGTGTATCAATATATTGGTAGAAATTATCTTATGTTAGATTTTTCATTAACTTTGTGTGTATAAACAAACTAGTATAAATAACTTTACGTATATTAATAAACTGGTGGTTATATTAGACTTTTCATTAACTGTATTAATTGTATCAATAAACTAATAGAAATAATCTTCATTTACTTCATGTGTATTAATAAAATGGTAGAAATAATTTTCATGTTATATTTATCATTAACTTCACTAGCAAATATATGCACCCTCCGGGTGCAAGTATTTAACTTTTAATGTAATAAAATATTGTATTAAATTAGAAAGGCTAATGAAACTAAATAAGAATACAGATAAAAAGATTTGAAACAGATTGAGTATAATAAAAGATTTGAAACAGAGGGAGTATAATAAAAGATTTGAAACAGAGGGAGTATAATAAAAAATGGAACAACTGAAACTTACTCTTCCATCACTCTCGTCTTTCATTGTTATTTTTTCTAATTTAAGTATTTAGTTAAAAGAGGAAGTAAAGAATAAAATGACAGTTATTTTATCTTGTTAATGGATTTCATTTAAGATTCATTGAAGAGATTTTTGCTTATATTCATTAAAATAAAACCAAACAGTTAGAAATCAATAATACTAAGCACATATTTATTAAATTCGATTTTTTAATATTAATATGCAAATTATCCTTCCCGTTCACACTGTAAACCACTATTTTGTTGTATATATAAATATAATTGCATGTTGTCAGTATGTAGACATAGTTAACAGTATTAATAATGTAAGACAATTTTATTAATAATTGAGGTTTAGATAAAAATAAAATCATGGAGAATGTGATGTCAATAACTAATTGTGACTTGAGTAGGAATATAGTTTCGGTTACAGACAGAAAAACACACAATCTCCATTATAATAAGATGTGTATCAATAAACTGGAAGAAATCATTTTTATTAACTTACAAACAGATCTATTTGACCCATAGATAGGACCCTAAAAGGTACTAACACTCTGGGTTAGAGTGGACCTGGGAGTAATAGCAATGAAAGGGTACTTCACACTCCAGGGCTCCAGAATTGGAACCTCACCACTAGATGCAGTTTAGCATCATACAGAGGATACTAAATTAGTAGAAATAATTTTTATGTTAGATTTTTCATTAACTTCATACATATTAATAAACTGGTGGTTGACGCACAGCCAACACCATCTAGCACCTATATGATAAAACTGGTTAGGTATTTACCATAAGAGCAATTTGAAGAATATGATCAGGGCAATCATATAAGGGCTAGGGCTTGACATGACCAGCTGATTGATTGGATGGGGTTTTCCAACCACCTGTTTAGTCCAAATAAGAACTGAACTGAAATGGAGTGTTGCATAGCACAGGATCACATAGTACCAAAGTCACAGACCTTTCAACCACCACAATCCTTTCCTCAGGCATTACATGTCACCACCTATAGCTAACAGGTAGCCTTCTTACCTTTCTGCTGAGGCAGAATTCTGAGCATATTCTACAGCCCCAGCCAACAGGACAGGGGAAAATCTATTACAATATTAAAAATCACCAGAAGTTCTCAAACAAAAATATTTTATAAAAATCTATAATGTAGGTATTTACACATATTTAAAACTTCACAATTTTTTGTATTACAAAACACATTTTGTGTGAAGTGTCATTTTTAATTGCATATACAATGTTTAAATTTTTTATTTTATCATAATAAAATGTAATGTTCTCCAATTGATATTATTCCTACAACTAATACTATAATAAAAAAAAAAAAATTAAAGAATAAAAAACAAAAAATCAGGAGTGTTTAACTTACTTTAAGGATTCTGTCGCCCTGCTGTACACCAGCCCTTGCAGCTGCACCATCTGCAAAATAATAAATAAAAATGAATTGGCAACACATCTTTATCTTTAAAAATTACATTGAATCCTTTTAATGGAATTAAAATTTAAGTCCTTCAACAGAAACGAATTTTTCAATTCATGCCATAAAGTTAAATAAATAAATAAAAAAATTGAACATATAGCAGATAGAAGCTTAAAACTATGGTACCAACTATAATTTTTATCTTAATTCTATTAAAATATACTTAATAATATGTTGTATCAATATAATAAAATTGAACATATAGCAGATAGAAGCTTAAAACTATGGTACCAACTATAATTTTTATAAAACTTCATTAATTCAAGTTGTGGTGACTCAGCTAAAAAGCATTCAACAGTTAAATGAGATAATTTTAAATTAATAGAATGTTTAATAATGCAATTAAAATAAATGAAATAAACTTATAAAAATCTAAATTCTAATATAATTAGGTAGTTAGGATTAACTGACACACATTTTCATATCGTAATTACTTTAGAATAAAAAGTAACAATGTAGTAGGGGAAGTAATCTAGCAAAAAATTAAATTATAAGTAAGGGAAATAACTTATAGTCTTATCAACAAGAATTTGAACTGCTGCCTTTATAGTCACTATGTTTCAGTTGTACCCTCAAAATTTTTCAAATGTATTCAGTAACGTTATTGAAATTTTAAATTTAACCCTTTATTCAATCCAAGAGGAAAGACTGTCCTCATTCTGCAATCCATGCTAGACAATATTTTGTATTAGTTAATTATTCTATCATTTCTGAATCAATATTTACAGCAAAATGATAACAATCTACTTCCATGGATTGAATGAAAGGTTCAGTTCAAAATTCTGAAAACGTTACTCTGCACTTTATAGCTAGATAGCACAATAGAATGATATTTCCCTATCCAAGAAATTTAAGAAGGAATTTTGATTCTGTAGAACAAAAACTAACAAAAAAACCCCAAAAAAACAAAAAAAAAACAACTTTACAATAATAATAATGAAATTATTGTGTACAGTGCTCAGATGCACTACTCATCTGTAATATACAAATGTCAGGAAAATGAACAGTGTACAAGTTGTGTGTGTGTGTGTGTGTGTGTGTGTGTGTGTGTGCAGAGGGAGGATATTAGATATAGTGTTGGCAAATTTAAGGAAGCATGGAGATTTTGAAGGATGCAGTATCTCGGTAGCTGAGAACTGATGTATGTAGTTTGTTCTTTGCTTCAGCATTTCCAAGCATGAAAAAATATTTCTAGGTGTCATGGGAGCTATGCTATACAATTGTTATGGTAAGTAAATATAGTCGTCGTCGGGGTGGCCTAAAATCGGGATCAGCCAATCAGCGAGGGAGTCTATCTCCTTTTCACTAGCGCTAAACCAAGATTATTTTTGCGTCTGAGGTGGATCACCACACCATCAGCTCCTTACTTTACCGCACATATCCCTGTGCTACTCATATGCTGAGTGGGTGAGAACTGGTATCGAACTAGGAACCTTGTGGTTTCTAGCCGAACGCTCTACCGACTGAGCTAACCCAGCCCTAAACAATAAAATATAAAGTTCTGAAATCCTGAGCAAGTTTACTGTTAAAATAATTTCATATCTCTGAAATATAAGTCCCAATTATGATTTTTATTAACTCAATGTTTATCAAAAAATATAATTTAAGTCAATACAGCAATTTTTAAATCTTGAGCAACAAATAGAAAGGAGACCAAGTAGTTAGAATCAAATTCACTTCCACCTTCAAATTTACAATTATAGTAAATGATATATAGGATGCAGCAGAAATACCTCCTACATTTTAAACTGTCACATATGTGGTGCAAGTGTTAGGTAAGTGCATATGTTAGGTAAGTGGCAATCGTAGCTCCATCTAGCTAATGTTTTACTCCAAACCCTGATACAATCAGTTACGATCACAGCTTGGAACAGTGTTTTTTTGTTGTTTTTTTAAAGACTGGCAAATCAGTAATTGCAACATGGAGAGGTCTTTTGGGCTCATTTCATGTTATGTTAGAATGATGCTGTTCTGGATAGAATTTTCAACCCATAGCCATATCAATTTTCTATCCAGAACACTATCATTCCAACATAATATGAAATGACATGAAAAGCTCTGTGTAGTAATTACAGATTCAACAGTCAACAGCAAACACATTGTGTGGACCGGTCCAAGCTATGATCGTATCTAAAAAAAAATAAAATAAATAAAAATAAATATTTAAAAAAATTTTAAATGGTAAAACATTAACTAGATAGAGCTACAATTGCCAAAGTTCACTTGCACCAAACAGGTGACTGTTTAACATTTGAGAGGTATTTCTGCCACACCTTTTATTTCAATAGCTAAAAGATATGAAAGACTCATTTAAAATCTTTACCTTACACCTAATAAACCTATCTTTTTGAATGATTACAAAGTATGGCATTTATATACCATCATGTTTTAATAGCATCTAAAATAAATTTTTATAAATACTAGCAAATATATGCACCCTCCGGGTGCAAGTATTTAAGTTTTAATATAATAAAATATCATATTAAATTAGAAAGGCTAATGAAACTGAATAAGAATGTAGATAAAAAGATTTGAAACAGAGGGAGTATAATCGAAAAATAGAACAACTGAAACTTACTCTTCCATCACTCTCGTCTTTCATTGTTATTTTTTTTCTAATTTAAGTATTTAGTTAAAAGAGGAAGTAAAGAATAAAATGACAGTTATTTTTTCTTGTTAATGGATTTCATTTAAGATTCATTGAAGAGATTTTTGCTTATATTCTTTAAAATAAAACCAAACAATTAGAAATCAATAACACTGAGCATATATTTATTAAATTCAATTTTTTTAATATCAATATGCATATTAGCCTTCCCGTTCACACTAAAAACCGCCATTTTGTTGTATATATAAATATAATTGCATGTTGTTAGTATGTAGATATGGTTAACAGTATTTATAATGTAAAACAATTTTATTAATAATTAAGGTTTAGATATAAATAAAATCATGGAGAATGTGACGTCAATAACTAAGGGAATTGTGACTTGAGTAGTGATTTAGTTTCGGTTACAGACAAACAAACACACAATCTCTATTATAATAAGATATTAAAATTTTTTATTTAAATACAAGTAAGATCTTTTCAGAAAAAAAGGTTTTATGAGCACAAAATAGGAAATATTTGTAAATCACATTAAAATATTTAAAGATTATCTTTTACGATTATCTATCAAAATTTATGATACCATTTACAAATTCACAATATTGATTAACTGAAGTAAATACCACTTTAAACAAAGTGTTTCAGAATTTTAGTCGCAGCAGTTATCTCCCTTTATTTACACACGTGACAAAAGGTAGCTGCTTTTTATGTGATTATTTTACCTGTGGCATCCACCAAGGAAAGCTATAAACGAAGGGGTAATCTAAAAATATTTTCTGTTATTGGTTTTGTTAGATTATTGCATCAAAACTTTTTAATATTTTCCCAATATTCAGAAGTTGAAATCTTTGAACAATTATTCCAACCAAGTATTTATATATCTACACCTCTAAGAGGAATATTCAACATCAGGTTATTTCATATTACATAGGGACAAAGACAAAAGTTTTCTGGTCCCTGTGATTCATCTCTCAATAATTTCAGATTACTTTAAGGGTAGGTGCTGCCGTGTGTTTAGAACCCTCAGGACCCGGTTGACAGAGTTTTTGCCATATTTTACTTGCAGATAAGAACACATTGGTTGGTTGGTTTGTTTTACAGCATATCAGACCTATCTGGGTCATTTATTTGGTTTGTTTGGTTTGGTTTGTTTTACGGCATATCAACCTCAGTGGGTCATTTAATGCCAATAAAGTTTTGAAATAAATCAATTCTTAATGGATAATACAATTTTTTTATAAATACATTTTTCTATTTAACCCATAGATGGGACCCTAACAGGTACTACCACTCCGGGTCAGAGTGGACCAGGGAGCAATGGTGATGAAGGGGTGCTCCACATTCCCCTAACCTCCAAAACTGGAACCTCACCATCAGATAGAGTTTAACGTCATTCCCAGGACATGTAGACCCGCAGCCACCGCCTTCTAGCACCCATATGATAAAAAGGGATTGGGGCTTGCCATAAAGGCAATAGGGTTGGGAAAGTCATATAGGTGCTAGGGCTTGACGTGACCAGCCGATTGATCAGAGGGGGCCTCTCCGACCGCCCGTCTAGCCCAAGATAGGGCCAAAGTGGATTATTGCAAGTCATGAACTGCTCATCCACCTGGGCTCTATCCTTAAGCATCACGGGTCGCCACCTACGGCTAACAGGTGGCCCCATTGGGGGAGTCCTACCCCTCTGCAGAGGTGCAGTCGGTGCATTCTAACGCCCCAGCCGACAGGGCAGTCTGGGTCATTTAATGCCAAATCAAGTCATTTTTGGTGAACAAAGAACTGGGGTTGCTTACAGTATGATAAGAACAGGATGTTGCATCTCACACAAAAAAAAACAACAAAAAAAAAACTTGCACATACACACACACACAATTGAGGAAGTAGAACAGTTACTACACACTGATCCCACCTGGAAGAATGTTGAGTGGAGATCTGATCCTTCTTTTATAATAGTCATATGTTAAGACATTATGCGTTTAGAATTTACTTTATCTTTATGTTTAGAAAACTTATGTCTACTCAACAAAGTAGATTAAGGGCTATTGTAAAATAAAATTATCTTAACAGACTTCATCTTAGGTTGTTTTTATGAAGAAATAAATTAATAGAAAGTTGAATATAATTTTGAACATTAACCTAATTATTTCTCTGAATTTTTGAGACGAAGCTTGATAATTTGGATTTTTCAGACTATTATCCTCATCTTTATTGTTATCAGCACAATGTTTTGGCCGATGTGCCCTCCTGATTACGACGTGAAGGCTCCCAAGTTTGAAGAGAATATTCCCTAGTCCGACAAGAAATACCTGAAGAAAACTAGATTGCCCAAAACGTTGTGCAGATAACAATAGAGATGAGGACAAAAGTACGAATAATCCAAATTAACCTAATTAGTTGTCAAGGTATAAGAAAGTGATTATTTCCTATAAGTCTAACATGATCAAAGGGGAACCACTCTTGACTGATAAATTATTTATTTATTTATTTATTGATCTACTAGGAAAAAAGAAGACAGGGTTAGGGTTTAGGTTTAGTTTAATGGGAAAATAAATAAATAATTTATCAGTCAAGAGTGGTTTCACTTTGATTATGTTAGACTTATAGGAAACAACCGATAAAGTTATCAAGAAATATGAGAGTTTGTGACTATAACATATTTCAGAAAACAAAGAGAAACACAATGATTTCCTTTTGTGAATATAAAAATATGATAAACAAATAAGATAAAATTGTGAAACAAGCTAGATAGCAAATTAGATGAGATAAACTTGAAATAAAGATTGGAATGGTGAGATATCTTACCTGGTTTGACAGACTGGACAAACACGGGATAATCTCCGCTCACGGTAAGTCCATAGCCCTTCTCATCTTTCTGAATCATAACACAGCGTTGCACTAGACCTGCAGAGGATTAAAAAGAAAAAAAAAAAAAAAAAAAAAAAAAAAAAAAAGTTAGACAAAATTTTTTTTAATTAAGGAGAGCAAAATAAATAAAATAAGGGAAATACATAAAAGCTGATTTTACAAGGGAAGTCCAAAAAATAAGGTACAAACATTTATTAATCTAAGTTTATGTTAGGAACTTATGTTGTGATTTCAGTCTTCTGTATTTTAAAAACAGAACAGTTTATTACTATACAAATAAAATATTACCAGTGTCACTATGCTTCTTTTCTACATAATCACTACCAAGACTGATGTACTTGTCCCATCTGTGTACAAGTAGCCTTCTTGAAAAATGTCCTTTCATACATCTGGAACCACCTTGCACCTCAGTAACAACAAAATCATGTATGTAGAATTCCTTCCTAGATAAATGTCATTTGGGGGTTTCTAAATAGATGATAAAGTTAAAGGAGCAAAATCAGGATTATATTCAAGGGTTGCAGAGTCAGAGTCGGAGTTTATATCTTCTAAATCTGCAATCTTGCTTTTTACTAACTATAATATAAACTAGTACTGTAAACTAAGATTTTATAGTTTTTTTTTGTTTTTTTTTAACTTTTGTATTAAAAATGTAATTTTTTTTTTTTTTTACAGATTTACAGATATATAAATTTATCAAAAATACATAACTTTAGAAATTTATCTTATAAAACGTGGTGCACCCGTAACATGGTGAGAAATAGAACCAGGCTTAGCTCTTAGTGTAGAGTATGTTTCAAGTGACAATGATGAAATATTTTTTTTTTTTTTTTTTAGTAAAGTTATTTTAGTTAGCTACTTTACCTTTGTTGATGGTCTAACTTAATTCTAATTAGGTTAAGGAGTCAGAGTTGGAATTATAGGAATCCTATGAGTTGGCGTCAGAGTCGGACCTTATAATTTCCAAATCAGCAATCCTGCTTTGATCGTCCTGACACAGATGCTGGTGCCACCAACAGACTTGGCATATAAGATGACTTAAATTAAACCAACCATTAACAGTCACATAGTACATAATGAAATCAGTTTTTTTTAGTGAAGTTATTTTAGTTTAGCTACTTTGCTTTTGTTGACAGTCTAACTAGGTTAAGGAGTCAAGAGTCAGAATTATAGGAATCCTAGGTGTCAAGAGTCAGATGCAATAAAACATCCTGTTATAGGTGATATAACCTATGGACATAAATGGAATGCGCCGATAACTACTATAAGTAGCAGGAACAATTGTGGCTTGATATGAAGCAAATGTGAGTCAGCTCGTAACTGTATGGTCGGACACAATCTCCACTTTCTTTGCTGTAATTTCTACTCTTTTTTGTTCAATACATTTATATCCATTGTTACCAGTCGTTTGTCTTATTTTTGACCCATAAAAACCCCACAACACTAACCAAATTGCCGGAGACACTATTTTGTTATGTTGGCCATGTGTGGGACAGCAGGTTGACACCCTTATGGAAACATCCTTTTAATGAATAGCTTCATTCAGTTTGCTCAGCACTTTACAGTAAGTATTAATTGTCTGACCATACAGAATGAAGTTTATAAGCAGCACACCTTTTGAATCCCAGAACAGTTTTTGTGTTGATGACTGTACTTTGATTTTTTAATTTTTTTTTAAACATAGAATCAAACTTTCTCTTTATAACATGATATGCACCCAGGTTTCATTACTTATGATCATGTGTTTCAGTAAGTCCTTATCAGCTCTTCCATACCATTCCAAAAACTGAAGAGAAATGCTTGTGTTCTTCAGTCAATTACTTTGGGGATTTAAGGTGACACTTTCTAATATATCAATTTCTCATGGATGATTTCATGGTCCACCGACTTTCGAAGATCAAGTTCAAAAGCAATATCATGAAATTTGTGCTGACTATCATCATGAATGAAAACTTTAACACGTGCAATGCTGTCTTCTGTTGATGATGAATGGGGAGACCTTACATCAGGGTTGAGTTGGAACACAAAACCTCAAACCCTGACTCCTATTTTAGGCACTTCCGACTCCTCTTTATGCAAGTGATTACAATTCATAATAAATATAAAACCATGATTTTTAAAAAAAATCTATTTATAAGAGTGTGCAATGTATAACTTTACAGACTAAACTAGGGCCATATAAAGTGTAAATTCAACTGGAGTTGGAGTCGGTATAGTTTTACTGACTCCAACTCCAGTAACCCCTTAATTGTTTCCGATTCTGACTCCACAGCCCTGCCATACATGATGTTTATCATAGAGATTTGTACACCTCTCTGTGAATACACTACACCAGATTGATATTTGCTTATTACACATTTACCATATACAGCAACAGTAAATCTTTGCATTTAGCATGCAAAAATCTTGCATCTTAATATTTGTCTATTGTTTTATGGTAGCAACCATCTTAGTTGTGATGCATTCAATATTAAGGCTGTTCTGGCTAATACAAGAAGTATTGCATACACTCTGTTGTATTTACAGGGTGTACGCAATACTTCTTGTAATAGCCAGAACAGCCTTAAGATTGTCTACTGCACCCTTTGTGTTAACAGCTTGTAAAATATTTTAATTTCACTTAATTTATATATATATATATATATATCTCTGTAACTTACTTTTCAGGTAGTTTCATTACTTGTAATTTATTTTGAAATAAGGCCAAAGTTAAGTCAAACATTTACTTTAAGTGAAAATGCTTTTTACAGCTAAAGCTTGATTTACTGGAAAAAGTGTATATGCATAAAAGAAATACTGGGAGTATACTTATATATTTCGCCAATATTGTAATGTACATTACATATTTCACAGAAATAATTAATTCAAAACTAAGATGAGAATAAAAATAATTGTATATATATATATATATATATATTCTCTCGGTGTTGAGGATCATTCCATGCAGAGTACTTATGTAATGATACCGGTCATTTGTAGTGAGAGCTCGATGTACATCGTTTCAGGAACATAAATTCACAGAGCAATATAAATGAATAAATGAAGAAAAAGACTTGAAATTTGCTTCATATTTTAATCACTTTAACCCAACAAGCAATTAAGAACTGAATTTAAGTTTTTTCACATATACAAAAAATGTTTTAGAAAAATTAAAAAAAGCATTTCCTCAAGAAAAAAAAAAAAAAAAAAAAAAAAAAACATCGTAATAGACTAATTCTCAGCAATTTCTTTTAATTTGATAAAATATATTCCCCTTATTCTCTCTCTTACACCTGTTTCCTTTTCACTCACTCACTCACTCACTGGTGTTCCTAAAAATATTTAAGTGCAGTCATGGACGGGGTAGTTTTGTTAGTGTGTGTGTGTATATATATATATATATATATATATATATATATATATATGTATGTATAAATAAAAGGGTATGAAACCAAACAATATTGTTAAAATGAATATATTTTTAAATATATTTTAACTATATTGTGTGTTTTCATACCCTTTTATCTATACATATACTGTCGGATTCATTTCCTTACTCTTAACTTTATATATATATATTACACCAAACTTATTGGTAAATTCTTGTGGTAAGAAAAAACCCGGCAAATAGTTGGATTGCCCTGATGATTGCTACTAAGCGAAACTGTTAGTAGGTATATCTGACTCATTAGGTTTAACTTTATTATATCTATATATATATATATGTGTGTGTGTGTGTGTGTGTGTGTGTGTGTGTGTATGTATGTAAAAGTTTCAAATTAATTTAAGTTAGATAAAACAAAAGAAAAATATTATCATTTTTAAATGAAAAAGGTAAAAGTTAGATGCTTTCAAACTCTGGACAATCAAGTTGAATCAAGTGAACATAATTATTTACACAAACTTCTTCATGACCGATTAAAAGATCAATTGAGTCTCTTGTAAGGTGATGAATAAACAATCACTACAAACATTGCCAGTTACTCAAGTTTAGGCAAGGGAGAGAAAAAAAAGATGGAGACTTATTGAGAAGTACAGTTAAAATTAGAAACTGAAGGTGAGAATGTAAACGAGAACTCAGCCCAGTTTTCCTTGTAAAAATATAAAAATAAATCACTAAGAAAGAAACAAGGTAGACTACAAAATTTTATCCAAGGTTTAATATTAATTTGATGGTGAATAATATGTGCAAGGATTATATATAAGTAAAGTTGTGGCCTAATGTCGGTATCAGCCAGACAGCGAGGGAGTCTATCTGCTTTTCACTAGTGCTAGACCAAAGAGATTATTTCAGCATCTGATGTGGAGTGCCACACCTACCATCAGCTCCTCACTTTACCACACAGATCCCTGTGCTACTCATATGCTGAGTTGGTGAGGGCTGGTATCGAACCAAGAACCTTGTGATTCCTAGCCTTGATCTCTTTAACTCCATAATTATTTGTGAATATATAAAATAAAACTGTCCTTTCTACAGGATTTGCTAATATACAAGGTAAGACTACATTGTGAATGGAATTACTAGGGTAAGTCATAAGTTTTGCAATATTTTGGAAATGTGAGGCACAATTTGGCAGCCCCAGACGCTTTTACCAAAGTCATGAAGGTGGTGAATCATACTGGACTGTGAGATACAGAGTATGCCTGATGCTCTCCGAGTACTACTCACTGGATTTGCGTCTATGGCTTAGAGCACAGCCTCAGACTCCAGGGTTTTAGGTCTACCTGGCCTTGTCTGATGTCAAGGTTCTTGCAACTCAAGCAAAATTTCTTGAGCAATCTGGTTACTATACTGTGATCAACTGTGCCTTCACCTTTTGCACAATAAATGATTTTGCTTGCTTCTGTGGCATTATGGGCCAAATTGAACTCACAAAAGCATAGGTATGTCATTTATAAGGTATGTCAGGGTCAATCATAAATTTGAACCACTAGAGTGAATCAAAAATGTTTTGGTAATGTAAGCTACAATTTGGCAGCTATGGATACATTTGCAGAGGTTGTAAAGACGACAAACCACACTGGATTGTGAGATGCTGAGCTCACCTGATACACTCTGAATGCTACTTGCCAAATTTGGTTTGGTTTGGTTTGTTTTGTTTTACAGCATATCAACCTCAGTGGGTCATTTAATGCCGATAAAGTTTTGAAATAAATCAATTCTTAATGGATAATACAATTTTTTTATAAATACATTTTCCTATTTAACCCATAGATGGGACCCTAACAGGTACTACCACTCCGGGTCAGAGTGGACCAGGGAGCAATGGTGATGAAGGAGTGCTCCACATTCCCCAAACCTCCAAAACTGGAACCTCACCATCAGATAGAGTTTAACGTCATTCCCAGGACATGTAGACCCGCAGCCACCGCCTTCTAGCACTCATATGATAAAAAAGGGGTTGGGACTTGCCATAAGGGCAATAGGGTTGGGAAAATCATATAGGTGCTAGGGCTTGACGTGACCAGCCGATTGATCGGAGGGGGCCTCTCCGACCGCCCGTCTAGCCCAAGATAGGGCCAAAGTGGAGTATTGCATGTCATGAACTGCTCATCCACCTGGGCTTTTTGCCAAATTTGCTTCTATGGCTTGGAGCACAGCTTTTGAATTCATAGTTTTAGATCTACCTGCCCTTGCCTTAATTCGAGATTCTTGCAACCCAAGGAAAATCTTTTGAACTATCTGGTTACTATACTGTGATCACCTACATCATCACTTTTTGCACAACAAATGTTTTTGGCTGCTTCTGCATAATTATGGCCCAGATCAAACTTATAAAGCAGAAGTTCTTGAATTAGATTACATTATTCATTCATCTGTGTGGTTTTTAAATCACACACAAAGTGAAGCAATGTCACACACATGTCAACACACCAACTACCACGATACTACCCACCACAGCAGGTACCTTCCATGGCTTTGAACAGCTTTGGTCATGTGATATGTGCTGTAAACTAGCACGTACCAAAATATTGCAAAACTTTTGACTAATCCTAGCATAATCTGTTCAGCTTTGACTTTACAGGTTTACCTTTTTTTTAAAAATTTTACTTACTTAAAGACCGTCTTTGATGACCATCATGCTTAATGTTGAATCATATCTTAGTATTATTCGGACTATTGTCCTCATCTTCATCGTTATCTGAACAACGTTTCGGACAATGTGCCCTTCGGCCTTCTTCAGGTATTTCTTGTTGGACTCAGGAACTGTCTCGAATTCAGGAACCTTCTTGTCGTAATCGGGAGCCATCACGGAACTTTGAACCTAACTCTTTATTCAAAGTTCCGTGATGGCTCCTGATTACGACAAGAAGGTTCCAGAGTCTGAGATGGTTCCCGAGTCCGACAAGAAATACCTGAAGGCCGGAGGTCACATCAGCCAAAACGTTGTACAGATAACAATGAAGATGAGGACAATAGTCCAAATAATACAAGTAATACTAATTATCAAGCCTCATCTCAAAAATTCAGAGAAATAGAATCATATCTTATTCATAGAATTTGTTATAATTACAAATAAATAAAGAATACTCTATAATTAACATTCAATAATTACCTTGAGAAATTAAAATGATTAGGGTGAGCATGAATGTTGTCCACACACTATTAAGTTACAAATTGGAATGGAAATAGTTTCTAAGTTAAAATATTTCAATGCTATTGTAATAAAGTTGGCAGAGTGGCCTATTGTTGCTATCAGCTGGGCAGTCAGGGTGTCTTTTCTCTAGTATAAGACCAGGAAGATTGTTATTGCTGAGGTGCCACATCTACCACCAGCTTCCCACTTTACTGCACAGATCAGATTACCAAAGCTGTCTACTCATGTACTGAGTTGGTGAGGACCAGTATCGAGCCCAGAACCTTGAGATTTGTAGGTAGATGCTCTTGTACTAACAAAGATATCACAACAATGTGCAATTTTTTTTTTGTGTTACAGTTACAAAAATCAGTTCAGTCTATCATTTTCTAATAAAGAAATCATTTCATAGTGCTTTCTTCATAACTGTTATAACGAGTATCTACCAAAATATTGTAAAACTTTTGATTCAACCTAAGTCTAAGTCATCAGGATGGCCTAAAGTTGGTATCATATCAGCCAATCAGCGAGGGAGTCTATCCCCTTTTCATTAGCTCTAGACCAAGGAGATTGTTTTCACATCTGAAGTGGAGTGCCACACCTACCATCACCTCTTTACAGATCCCTGTGCTACTCCTAAACTGAGTTGGCGAGGGCCAGTATTGAGCCCGGAACCTTGTGGTTCCTAGTCAGATGCTCTACCGACTGAGCTAAACCAGCCCTAAGTAAAGTCATCGGGGCGGCCTAATGTCAATATCAGCCAGTCAGCGAGGGAGTCTATCCCCTTTTCACTAGCGCTAGACCAAGGAGACTATTTTAGCATCTGAGGTGGAGCGCCACACCTACCATCAGTTCCTTACTTTACCGCACAGATCCCTGTGCTACTCATAACACTGATTTGGCGAGGGCGGGTATCGAACTAGGAACCCCAGCCCTAATATAAAGAAATAAGAAAAAGAAAAAGAAAAAGAAATGATGTGGTAGGTCCTTGCATACTGGATTTTCTACATTCAGATATTGAAAGTCCCCCACACACACACACACACATATATATAAGACAAGACAATAATATTTGGCAATTAATAAGTTTAAATATCTTAAAATGTACAACCTCCCAAGAAGCATTGTCTACTATGGAAAGTAGTATAATTGGCAAATTCAAAACCTTACAGTCATTGGCAAGGTTGGATCACAAGCAAGCCATATTAGAAATATATCAATGCTAAGTTGCTATGTCAACAACTTGATATTTTTAGCTTGCCAACACAAACGACCAAGAAAAATAAATAGCAGTCAAAGGTAAATAACTACTTGCATCAACATCTGTCTCAGCTAGAAAGAAGAAGAAAAAAAAATCTAAATCCATTACAGCTCAACTACATTATCAGTATCAAATAAGGTGTTTAGTGAATTTATAAAAGTGCATCAATGCATGTTAATAGGTCTTCAAAGGAGATGAAAATCTAATTAATTAGTTTATATTAGAGGATTAAACAATTCATTAGAAATAGTACAAGTACTTAGCTTTCTTGTAAATTGATGCTTTTAGTCAGGTTAGTGCTAAAACAACTGTTTAATTGAAGAAATGAATCAATTTCTACAGTAGAATTGGCTATAAGGATATACGAGGAGATACTGAAAAGTTCTCAGTTCAACCAAGAAAGAATGAAAAAATTTACTCAAATTAATTAAAGTGAGGTAACTGTTCATTTCCCTTAACTGTGGGAAGTACATGACCAAAAAAAAAAAAAATTTTTTTTTAAAAATGAGGTGAGTCTAATCCTGGAGATTCTGACTGTGACAGTACCTCCTTATTGCACCAAAAAGAGTGGGTCAGAGTAGTCTAAATTTTTTTTTTTTTTTGGGGGGGGGAATAAGCAAAATATAATTACAGTTGATTCCTATATTCATTTTTTAAATATTGGGTAATAAATTTCATATTTTGGTTTTTCTGAGTTTTTTTTTAATGTTTATCATGCACAGGACTACCTTCTCTCTTTAATTGGATCATTAATATTGAACATATATATTTACCAACCCCTCCGCACGAGCAGGATGTAACACAAGGCCAATTTCTTAAGCAGAGTTCAACAGGTTTGAATTTCTCCTAAATTTTCTTTCTCCTAAACCGGTTGCCTAATCAAGGTTAAAGAGCCCAGTCTGCCCTACTATTTACCCATAGCTGGAGGGAGATTAGGATTCATACCTTTCCCAAGGGTATTAGCACTAAGTGAAATGCAATTACTACATCTAGGATTTGAACTCGGGTGACAAGTCCATTTCCCATGACTTTAACCATTACACCATATGCTTCCTATTGGCTATAGGATATATGAGGAAATGCTGAAAAGTTCTCAGTTCAACCAAGAAAGAATGAAAAAATTTACTCAAATTTTTATGGAAGGGTAACAATAAAGAATATTTGATAATTAAAATTTAATAATTATCAAATTTTGGTAACATCTTTGTACAATTACTCATGCTAGTAAAAAAATTTAAAAAACGCCCTCTGGGCAGTGTAAAAATTAATTTTGCCTGATTGAGAGGAGGTTAAAAATTCAATGTCAGAGAGCTTGTAAGTAAAATCATCATTTTATTAAAGGAGTATAAAAAAAAAAAAAAAAAAAAATTTAAATGGAAACTTAGTTCTGTCCCCCTTGAATAAAATGTTATGTTCATCTATTAATTATTAATTAAATAATTATTATGAATATTTTACACAAATTACACACAAAATTCCCAAGGGTATTAGTGCTATGTGAAATGCAACTAGCCTCGGCCAGAATTTGAGCTTGTGCGACTGTATACGTTTCCTATGACAATATCCAGTACACCACAGACACCTCAATTTATACATATGTATGTATGATTGAAATCATACTGTCGGATTAATTTCCATTTATTATATACCTATATGTATGTATGTAATTGAATGCTTTTGGATTTTAGAATCTAAAATGTTAAAATAATCCCAAGATCAAATGCTGCCAATAAACTTTCACATACAGTGGACTGTATGATTGTCAGATGGATATCAGTATTGTGTGGGCTTATTTGTTTTTATATAATTTTTTTACCAGAGTTTGTGTGTATAATAAGGGAGGCGACAGAAAAAGGAAAAACAAAAAAGTAACAATGTCCTCTTTCTTCCTCCTTTTCACTTTTTTTCAAAAAAGTTTTTACTTCAATACCATTTTTTGCAGTAAATTATGCAAATCAGTTTGAAGTAAGTGGCACAACATAATATATATCATTAGATAAAATATAGGGTTTATAATTACTCCAAAATTGATTTCCTTGAAAAATGTGCAAATGTAAACAGTGCTTCCTATTGGCAACTCCTTAGAGAAAATCCACTTATTTATTGAATAACCCTCGTACTAATGAAATAAATATTTCTGACATTTTTTTCTTTCAAATATCTAATAACCAAACACAGAATTTTGCAATTTGAAACTTAAAATTTATTTTACCAAGTTTCAGCAATCAATCTCTGATGTACATTAAATTCATAGTGATAGGGAATTAATACAAGTATTTAACATAAACAAGCTATTATCTATACTAGCCTCAATTATTTTTGAACGATATTGCCTGAACGGGTGAGAGTTAAAAATTCAATGCCATAGAGTTTGTACCATAAGTAAGTAAAATCATCAAATTCATTAAAGGAGTAAAAAAAATAAAACAATTTGAAATGGAAACTTCTGATAATTTTAAATATATATTAATTCTTAACATCTGTTGAGAATTTTCCAAGTCCAGAGCCCCATTCATATAAGGACTTATCAAAAAATGACTAAAAATGGACTTTTCATTTAAAGTTACCTGTTATTTCTCGTAAATCAAAGACTTCTAAATATGTTTAATATTACATTTAAACAAAGGCTAACATTTGGGGTGGATTAGGAAAATGAATGTGACTTCCAGCTGGGTGGAATGAGGCAGTTTAGGACATTAAGAGTTAAAATAAAACAAACTATATATATATATAATACCAGACATGTATTTATTAAACCTTGTTTAGAAAAAAAAACTATGAGGACCGTCTAAAGTTGCATGCCCAATTTTTGAGTGTATATAATACAAGGTTGTTCTTTATACTATGTATTGATGATTTGGGGTAATGTGACTCAAGTAGTTTTGGTTACAGATAAATAGAGACCAAATCTCCATTATTGAATGATTTGGACATAGTATATTTTTTACAGTAGTTCATTGTATCCCAACTTGTTTTAATCCTGCACAAGAATGCTGCATGCAGTCTTGAACAAGTCGTGGAAACAGCACCCCACAAGAAGGCAGCTGCATGGCCACTTGCCCACCATCTCCCAAACCATGTGAGTAAGACAGACTAGGCATGCTAGACACTGCTGGAGAAACAAGGACGAGCTCATAAGCGACATATTTCTGTGGAAGCCAACACATGGGCATGCTAATGTGGGCTGCCCAGCCAGGACCTACATTGACCAACTATGTGAGGATGCTGGATGCTGCGCAGAAGAATTCCCAGAGGCAATGAATGATAGGGAAGGCTGGCGAGAGATTGTCATGGATATCCGTGCTAGTTGCGCGACATGATGATAATGATGATTAATGTAATTATAAACTTCTTTTTTTTTTATATAATTTACTTTAAGAGATAAATTTGGAACAGTATTACTTGTATGTGAAATTGTAAAATTGGATAATCTTATAAAATAAAAATCTATTAATATCATTAGCAAAAATTCGAATAGAGTTCCTGATAATTTTTATTTAAAAAATTTTTTTTTTTAAATGAAGAAAGAAGACATAAAAAAATAAATTTTGTGCATTTGATTTACTAACATTTCAATTTTAAAACAATTTTTTCAGTTATTTATTACAATCTTCTTTGTCTCAATCCAAACATTCAAAAGTGAAAGTGATTAACTTCAAATATAAAGTTGTCGGAGTGGCCTAAAATCAGTATCAGCCAATCAGCGAGGGAGTCTCTCCCCTATTCACTAGCGCTAGACCAAGGAGATTGTTTTTGCATCTGAGTTGCAGCGCCACACCTACCATCAGCTCTTTACTTTACCACACAGATCCCTGTGCTACTCAAATGCTGAGTTGACGAGGGCTGTTATCGAACTAGGAACCTTGTGGTTTCTAGCCGAACGTTCTACCGACTGAGCTAACCTGTTAATTACCTATTTTTAACAAGGATTTTTAATAAGGGGAAATCAATAGCCTCAGCCTATTTACATTATATACTGGAATTAAATAGCTTGTGATAAAATTAAAGTACAACTCTATTGCAAAAAAAAAAAAAAATGGCTATTAGTCATTATTCACAATTGCAATAAAATTGTTTGTACAGTGTTATCAATAAAATTATAAACTGATAACTATGATAAAATATACAAAGTGAGAGAGATAAGTAAAGTGATTTATAAAAAAAAGTCTGCAATGAAAAGAAGCTGACTACAATCAAAAGAGTCATCCCATGATTTAGTGACACAAAGAAACAAACGTCTTTATGTTTATCATTTGCATGTTTATTTTAATTTAGGAATGTTAAGTAAAAAGTGTTGGTATCAGCCAAACAGTGAGGGAGTCTATCTCTTGTTCCCTAGACCAGGGAAAATGTTTTTGCTGAGGTAGAGTGCCACACCTACTGTCAGCTTCTATATGTTTTACTGCATATATCAGATTAACCAAGTTGTGCCATTTATGTACTGAGTTGATAAGGACTAGTATCAAACACAGAACCTCGCAATTCCTAGGTGGATGTTCTACTGACTGAGCTAAACCCTTTATGAATGTACTGAATTGAAATTTTATAAATTTAAAAAAAAAAAACAAACAAAAAAAAGTTATCTTATTACATATGAGAGGCCAGTTTAGCTCAGTTAATAGAGCAACTGCCACAGAACTATAAGGTTCCAGGGTTCGATAGCAGCACTCACCAACTCATTGCATGAGTAGCATGGCTTGGATCTGTGCAATAAAGTGCGGAGCTGATGGTAAGTGTGGTGCTCCACCACAGATCCAAAACCAATCTCCCTGGTCTAGAACTAGTAAAAAGGAGATAAACTCCCTCACTGCCCAGCTGATAACGAAAATAGGCCACTCGGCCGACTTTGCTTATTACTTATATAGAAGGAAAATAGAGTAGTAATTTTGGATTAAACAAATAAAAAAATACCGTAATGAATGCTTTGGTATTAAAAGAGTAAAAAATATGATTGGTGTGAGAAATTTGCATATTAAAGAAATTACATTCTTTATAAACTGTGTGGGAAGGCTTAAATATGCTGTGTGAATAACACATGCTTTACAATGAGTTAGCGACACATGAATTGGTTTCTATTCATAAAAATGTAAAAGGTTTTCACATGGAATTTTGAGAAGTGACATTTAGCTTTTGTTAATGTAAATTATGCATCAAGATATTAGCTAACATGAAAATGTTGATCATACTAAACAAAAGGTTGAATAATTGTTGAGTACTGAGACAAAGAGAAATTGAAATAATGCAGAGATATTAACCCTTTGGACTCTTGACCCTCAAATGCTCTGTACCTGAGTTCACACAAATCATAAATAAAATTAAATAAAATTAAATAAAATACAAAATCATATTTAGACTTCACTTATGAGCACAGACAATTTTGTTTAAAACTATTCCATTAAAAGAAAGGCTGTGAATGATTGTTAGATGAAGCCTTTTAGTATTTGATTGATTGATTGATTTTAATGGCATGTCAGCTCATCTAGGGGTTATTTTATGCCTACATGTTAGGGGTTCACATTTATATTTACAGCTTTTGTGTAGCTGTTTAAGAGGATTTTTTTTAATGCACATAGGACTATCAAATACAAATAATTTTTAAAAGAGATCTATTTGACCCTAACAGGTACTACCACTCCAGGTCGGAGTGGACCTGGGAATAACAGCAATGAAGAAATACTCCCAGATCTCCAGAACTGGAGCCTCACCATCAGATGCAGTTTAGTGTTATACCCAAGACACTTCTTTGGGGTGTTTTTTTTTTTTTTTTTTTTAACCTTTCTGCATAGGATACTATCAGCCTATTCTAAGCCCCCGCTGTAGTTTTAATATTTAAAGTGACCTCTCTGAACTCAATGTATCGTACTTGTAGTGTTTCATAAAATAGTGCTACTCAACTTAAAAAATCAAGTTTACTGGTTCAAAGAGTTAAATAAGTAAAATACTGGCTTAATTATTTAAGAAAACATAATATTACAGCAAAAGATCTCCATAGCATATATAAATAATCAGGGCCAAACATTTACCTACTGAAGCCCAAAGCTAAATGAAATTTATGGCCATTTTCTAAATAAATTTGGGTAAAAAAAGTACTATTTTTTTTTATATTAACATTAATGATAAAGAAAAAAAAGATATATATATATATATATATATATATATATATATATATATATATATATATACACAACACAATGCTGATAGATATGCGTCCTGTGTCCTGATGCATAAAAATCTAAAAAGACGCAGTAAAATCGTATCTATGCATTTCTGTTTTCTTCCCTCACCATGAATTACACAGGATAGGTTACAAGGTAGGAAGGAGTTAGATGGCTTTAGTTAGGACCCATAAATTTTCCTGGGGACTCATTCAAAGCAAATATGTGCGTCCCAGGCCACACTAAATTAAAAAGCTATCAGCATCACTGCATATATAATTTTTGATGAATGATAAAATAGATTGTTTAAAATTAAACCCTTAGTGTATGTGGCCCTAAGCTATAGCTTATAGGTTAGTAAATAATGCATTTTATGTTTGATCTTTAAGAAAAATTTCATTAATATTAAAATATTTCATAAAATAATTGGAAATTATAATTCTTAGAAGATAAATAACAGATTTTCTTTTTAATAGAAATAAAATAAGTTGGCCTAAGAGTGGCCTATTGTCGGTATCAGCTGGACAGCGAGGAAGTCTATCCCCTTTTCACTAGCGCTAGATATGGAGGACTGTTTTTGAATCTGAGGTGGAGTGTCACACTTTACCGCACAGATCCAAACTGTGCAACTCATGTGCTGAGTTGACGAAGGGCTGGTATTGAACACGGAACCTCGTGGTTCAGAGGTGAATACTCTACCGACTGAGCTAAAAACCACATCATTTGTGCTGACAAAACTTTTTTTTTCTTTATTATAAACATGGCAAAATAAGACCATCTATTCATCATCTATTAATAATGGAGATTCGTTTCCGGTTTTTGCCGGTAACAAAAATTATGTCACTGCTTACGTCACATTACCATCATAACATAGAATAAATACACTGAAAATTTGAACATGCAACATTAGACAGTCCTCATTGTTTTTTTTAAACAAGTTTTAATAAATACATGCCTGGTATTATATATCTATTTATAGTTTGGTTTATTTTAATACATATTTAAAGTTTACATTTCAAATTGTTTTATTTTTTAATCCTTTCATGAATTTGATGATTTTACTTACTTAGGGTACAAACTCGTTGACATTGAATTTGTTTCAAAAATCTATTTTTATATTGCGCAAAGGACGTTTTTTATTTTGTACTAGTTTATACAATGAATTTTTTCTTCACTTGCTTCCTCACAGATACAATGATATAGCTTATACATATTCAAAGACAAAAAGGAATGCTAAATAATTAAGACAAAAACTTTGAAAGCATTTTGCATCTATATAACAAAATCTTTAATAACCTTGGGAAAGGTATGAATCTAATTATTCTTCCTCCAACTATGGATAGAATAATAGTGGAGACTGTGCTCTTTAACCATACTATGGCAACTGGTCTAGGAAAAGGAAAATTCTAAATTTAAACTCCACTTAAAAATGACCTTGTGTCGCATCATACTCATGTGGAGGGGGTAGATAAATACATATATAACAAAATCTAAATCCTGTTTTTTTCAATTTATATGAATTTTAACTAAAACAACATTTATTTTGTAGTTTCTTCTTTTAAGTCCAAGAGTTTGAAAATCTAAATAGCTTGTTTAAAAAATAAGTGATCTTTAACTGCTTTTATACTTAAGAACCAAGATAATATTTCACTACATATGGCTGGTTTAGCTCAGTCGGTAGAGTATCCAGCTCAGAACCACAAGATTCTGGGTTCAATACTGGCCCCCACCAACTCAGCATATGAGTAGCATGGTTTGGGTCTGTGCGGCAAAGTGGGGAGCTGATGGTAGGTGTGGTGCTCCACCTCAGAAACAGAAAATATCTCCCAGGTCTAGTGCTAGCGAAAAGGGCATAGACTGCCCTCGCTGCCCAGCTGATACTGACAATAGGCCACTCAGTCTTTTTTTTTTTTTTTTTTTACATACAAATAAATCTAAGTTTTCTTTTAACACTTTTGTTGGTATATCTTTTAAGTGAAAAAAATAATTTGATATGTATGACAAATATAAAGAACGTAAGAAATTTTGGGGTGAGAAATGGCAGAGATATTTAATTCCATTCTTTCTGTGACATCTGTTCATCAGAAGTTAAAAACTATGTAATATATACAAGTTTATGCGATAGGGACAAATAAAAAGCTAAAAAAGAGTTTAATTACACTAGAAATAACTATTCAATTCTTAAAAGTAACATGTTAGCCATAATTTCAATTAGATTGTTGCAAGGAGTGGAATAGTGTGTAGGTGGGTGTTGTTATATTGCAGTTGCTAAAAAGGGAGTGAATGAGTATCATTAATGTTAACCTAATGTAGTAACGAACATGATATTGTCAGTCTACAATAAGCAAGTAGTATCAACCAGGGAATTTTTCATAAGTATTCTTCAAAGATTAATAGAAAATCTGAATATGTATTCTGTAGTAATGTGATGGGAAAACCACAAAAATAAACCCAACTGCAATACAAGAATTTATTTAAGTTGCAAATGGTAGGAAAATCTCTCAGGAGTGGCAATGGTTTGTAAATTACTTCATAACTAATATGACACACACACTCATATCATCCAAGACTGACAACACAAGTTTGCTAGACAGATTAAAACTACAATGTTTATTGTATTGTATAAATTGCCAAGCTAGTAATATAGTCAAGAAATCAATAATTAAAGACATCCAATGAATATTTTATGACTGAAGAATGTCTTTAGTAACAGTAACAAAATGTCTATAAATTATAAATATAAATGAAAATGTTACTGTTCAATTTCTATAAACATTTATTAAAAGATATGATATTTATAACCAGTAGTAAAATTATAATGATTAAGAAAGTAAAAAAAAAATTCACAATCTATATATTATCAAAATTTGTATTATACATACACACACACATAAATAGAAACACACACGCAGACATACAAATAAATAATAACACACACACACACACATACAAATAAATAATAACACACACACACACATACAAATAAATAATAACACACACGCACATATATACAAATAAATAATAACACACGCATATATATATATATATATATATATATAAAAATCAAATATTATATATTATAATGTTAAGATTTAAAGAAAAATCTTAACATTAGGACCGTCTGATGATTGCAAGTAAGCATGAAACTTTAGTTACGGGACATTAAATTCATGATATATAATATTTTATTGTAACTGTGCTCTGCTATTTTAGCATTGAGCACCTTTATATGCCAATACTTTTCTCATTCATTCTCCATTCCTACTACTATATATATATATATATATATATACACACACACACACACAAAAAAAAAAAAACATACACACACATGCATATATATATACAATTGTAACCCAGTAAAAAAATATCACACCATAGTTTTTTTTATCATAATAATGCACTTAAAATGCTACATTTTAGAGAATAAAGCAATTTCAAGTACCATTTGCAAATGAATGATAATTTTATGGGATCTTTTGTGGTGATTATCAGACAATTAAGAAATGCTAATTGTAAGCATCAATATCATCATGGATTGCTGTAATAACAGGAATGCCACAGATTCACATATCTAGTAATTACTCAAACAATTACAATAACTTATAACAAAGAAAATTCATAATACAAACTTAAATATTATACAAACCATTTTAGTCATCAGATATTTTTAAAAGACAAATACAAACACAAAGTATTGTAATAAACTATTTTATTAAATCCTTTTTATTTTTAATCTATGTTCATTAGACTAAAAGTGATTTAATAAAATAGTTTATTAAAGTAATTTGTGTTTGTATTTTCCAATTTTTTCTATTTAAAAAGATATCTAGTGACTAGAATTATTTGTCTGAATTTTTATGGATTAAATAAAGGGTTTGGTTCGAGGCTCCGTGACAGCTCCCAATTATAATGTGAGGGATCCCAAGTTTGATGAGAAGATTCAGAAACATTGTGTATATAACAATAAAGACGAGGACAAAAGTCTGAAAAATCTAAATAATACAAATGACTAGAATTGTTTATGTAATATTCAGATTTGTATTATGAATTTTCTTCATTATAAGTTACTGTACACAAGTATTCATTTTAGGATGCATCCCAGTGTAATAATTAGTGAGCTTGGCTAGTATATCATTACTCGGCCTAAAGTCGGTATCAACCATACAGTGAGGGAGTCTATCCCCTTTCACTAGCGCTACACCGATGGAATTATTTTAGCATCTGTGGTGGTGCGGCACACCTACCATAGTGAGTTCAATTCTCATTGGGTACCCCCTACTTCTGACCTTGTGTCAAAACAAAACTAAGCTTAAATATCTCCAGTATCAATTGACTCAAACACACACATTATATATATATATATATAATCCAAAAGTCCAGTGAAGAAATCTTCCTTACGACACAAGAGTTTTATTTAAACAAAGTCAAGTCGCAGTTTGACAGCTCAATGTGTGCTCTTAATGTTAGAGTCACAGAGCAAATATATGAGTAAAGAAATAACAAAAGACTTAGAGATTTAGCATTATAGTCTATTTCTATATATATCATGATCATTATATTAGCACTGTTACTAGTTTGTTTTATATATATATATTAAAAAAACAGTAGTAACAGTGCTAATATACTGATCACGATATATGCCACTCTAGATAAAAACACCAGTTATTACATATAACAATGCAAAAATTGCAATTAAGTTATAATAAAATAAATAAATAAAACATCAAATAGAAATGAAAATATCTTAATCAATAAGAGATAAACTTCATCTGGAAAATATTCAACTCAAGAAAAATCCACTTATAGATAAGGCTACTTAAAAGATTAGTTTATTTAATTGAATTGAAAATAGTGAAATCTGCAAATAAATTTAACAAAATTTAGATAATTTTCAAGCATTTGTAACAAGATATAAAATATGTTTAATTAATTACAAACAAAAAACAGAATCATCAAATTCAAATAATAGTATTAAAGAGAAATCAGAGGTTCTAGCAAAAACATTCTAAGACATTTTGGTTTAAAAAGTCATGAGAGAATGATCTCATAATAATTGCAACTTTCAAATACTCGGAATGCTAACTATCATATATGGACAATTATAATAACTAGGGCCGGTTTACCTCAGTCGGTAGAGAATCTGGCTTGGAACCACAATGTTCCGGGTTCAATACCGGCCCTCGTCAACTCAGCATATGAGTAGCACAGGTATATGTGTGCGGTAAAGTGGGGAGTGAGATGGTAGGTGTGGTGCTCAAAACAATCTCCTTGGTCTAGCACTAGTGAAAACGGGATAGACTCCGCTGTCTTTCTAATACCGACAATAAGCTACTGCGTTGACTTTACTTATAATTAGCTTTAATCTTGAGCTATGGGCAAGGATCGTGTAGAAGACCTTAAAAAGATCCTGGATTTGAACTACCGTATGTGACGGTATATAGGATGCACCTTTTTCCCAAAATTTTGGCTCAAAAAATTGACCTATGTTTTATACATCGTAGGTGAAGTTTATTATTAATTTTATTATTATTATTTCCTGCTATTGAATGTCTTGTGTATGCTTATTGCTTGTCTATACTGTCAAATTGCTTTTATACAGCTATGCTTCTGCTTGTGTAAACTGTTTTCAACAATATATGCTTAAATACATTAAAAACTTTTTTTTCTCCTGAATCTGACCTGCTGAAATGAGGGTGCGTCTTATATGCCATCAAATATGGTAAATATTTATTGAATCAGGCTTTATTTGAAAATCATTACCAACAAACTTTTGGGTCACATTTAGTTTTAATATTAGGGTGGGGGAGTCACAAAATACTTCAAAGAAGGACCAACATTTCTTTTAGGAATCTCTTTTTTTGTTTTTTAACTGGAATTTTATTTGAAAATAATAAAAAAATCTTAAAATCTGAGTTCTTTGTAATCCCATTTGTGAAATCACCCCCTGGAATCATCACCTCATATTCTAAGACCAGATTTTTTAGTGTTTTAAAAAAGTTACAATTGATTTTGGGCTTTGAAATTTCCAGCTAGATGTCTACTTTATACAGTTAACCAAAAAAGACAAAGATTTAGGGACCAAGTAACCAATAGGCACCCCAGCTGGGATCTGTTTTAAAAGGAACACCTTTTGCTGTTCACTATAAACTCCTGGTTGTTTGTTTACAAACAACAGACGGTTATTTTTTTGCATTAGAATTTCAATGTAAGATTTTTTTAAAGTTTGTTCATGTATATTTACAACTCAAAGGCACGTTTTTATAATAAAGTAGTTTTCAATTTTAATTAAAAACATTAGTTCTTTCATGTTGTTGTTAATTCAATAGGAATTTTTTTTTAATCATAAAACTTTAAACGAAAGACACATTTTTATATTAAAATAGTTTTTGTTTTATCAGAAAAGAAATGCAGATATGTTTATTCAAATGAAAATAGTTTTTATTTACAAAATATTTTTTGAGTTTATTTAAATAAAAAGATTTTGTTTCGGAAATGGTATCACACAATTTATAAAGTTTATTTTCCATGCGCTTTTTGTACCACAAACGGAAGTGTGCAGTGAAAAGCAAAAGGTGTTCCTTTTGAGGCAGCTCCCAGCTGGGGTGCCATACTTGGTCCAGATTCAGTTTAGTTCATTTGGACAGACATAAATTAAAAGGCCCAGTTTAGTATTATACTTACATTGGTTAAGTTTGGGAAATTTCAAAACCTAATATGCTAAAAAGTCGCTGGGAGGTGGAGGGAGAGGGGGGGTAAGTAACTCCGATCCCCATCATTATGCACAGAAAATTTGGTAGGTATAACAAGTTTTTCTCAAGTTATTTGATGACAAGTGAGATGGAGGTGTGAATTATAAGATTAGATTTCTAATCAAACACTTGCTTTTTTTTCTAAATTAGTCATTGGAAACAAGAATAAAAGATTAAATTAAAGAAAATCTATTATTGTTGTAATAAAACTTGCGATCAACATTTGGAAAACTGTTATATTGATTATAGATAAATTAGTTTGAAGCTGTGGTGCAATGGTTAGAGTCGTAGGAAATATACTCGTCGACCGGAGTTCAAATTCTGGACGAAGCTACAGTTCACATAGTGCTAATACCCTTGGGAAAGGTACGAATTCAACTACTCTCCCTCCA
Source organism: Doryteuthis pealeii (assembly GCA_023376005.1). NCBI lineage: Eukaryota > Metazoa > Mollusca > Cephalopoda > Myopsida > Loliginidae > Doryteuthis > Doryteuthis pealeii. Next base: position 96,629,750 of record CM042158.1, on the reverse strand, counting down.
GCTATGGGTAAATAGTAGGGCAGACTGGGCTCTTTAACCTTGGTTAGGCAACCAGTCTAGGAGAAGGAAAACACTGAATTCAAACCGGTCACTACTAGAATAGGCTCAGTCCTAATTAGTGATTTTAAAAAAAATAAATAAATAAATTATTAAAAGTAATTTGATAGTAACTATGAAATCCTTTTGAAAATAACTTCAAAACAAAATCGATATAATCATTAATATTTACAAATAACAGTAGCGTCAAATATTTATAAGTAATATAATTTTTGACAAGATATGAATTAAAAATTATAAATTTTCCAAGAATATCAAAAGTTAACCAATCATTATCTAAAATAAAAAAAATAAATAAATAAAAAAAAAAAAACATAAAATTCAATTTCAAAATTAAACTCACAATTAGTTTTCACTCATAATCCATGATTATTGATTCAATTTCAAAATTAAACTAACAATTAATTTTCTCTCATAATCCATAATTATTGATTAACCTTTTCTATTATATTTGTACTCTTCTATCATAAGAAACAATAAACACATTTTCATTGAATCTTTAACATTTTCGATTAGAAACTGCTTCTATTCTGCAGATGAATACCAACTGAAAGATAAGTCTTAATTTCAACAAATTTACAATGTTATTTATTATATGTATTGAATGTAAAAACTTTTTGTTAATCAATGCTTAATTTGTTGTGCAAGAAAATAACAATGCTAAGAGTCAGAGTTAATTATATTAATGCAGATGTTAACATGATATTCTAGGAAATGAATTTCATTAACTACTGAATATCAGATAACATCATTAGAGCATTTAAACCACTTTAGAAACAACATCTATGAATATATGTGTGTGTGTGTGTGTGTGTGTGTGTGTGTGTGTGTGTGTGTGTGTGTGTGTGTGTGTGTATATATATATATATATATATATATATATATATATATGGGCTGGTTTAGCTCAGTCAGTAGAGCATCCAGCTTGGAACCACAAGGTTCCAGGTTCAATACCAGCCCTCGCCAACTCAGTGTATGAGTAGCACATGGGCCTGTGCGGTAAATTGGGAAGCTGATTGTGGGTGTGCCGCTCCACCTCAAATGCAAAAACACTAGTGAAAAGCGAATAGACTCCCTCGCTGTCTGGCTGATACCAACAATAGGCCAATCTGTCAACTTTACTTTACTTATATATAATGTATGAGAAGGAGTGAGCGTGTTCATGGTATCACAACCCCCCACACCCCACCCCCGAATTATCCAAACTAAAACTACTCAGCAATCTTGAACAACTAACTTTTGATCAACTACATAAACAAACTTTATGAAAAATAATTTTCTCACCAAATGGTATTTTAAAATGTTTTAGAATAATGGTTGGTTGGCTTGTTGGTATAGGGCCGGTTTAGCTCAGTCGGTAGTCTTCGGCTGGGAACCTCAAGGTTCCAGGTTCGATACCGACCCTCGCCAACGCAGCATATGAGTAGCACAGGGATCTGTGCGGTAAAGTGAGGAGCTGGCGGTAGGTGATGCGCTCCGCCTCAGATGCTAAAAACAATCTCCTTGATCCAGTGCTATTGAAAAGGGGATAGACTCCCTCACTGTATGGCTGATACTAACTCTAAGCCTCCCAACGACTTTATTTGGTTGGTTGGTTATTTTACAGCATATCAACCCTTTTCAGGTCATCATTTAATGCTGAATTTAGTTATTTTGATATTCGGTTTCTTACAGTACCTGTTGTTTCTTAAATGGTCACCCATCTAAGTATAGAGCGGGCTCATGACAGCTTAACTTTGGTGATCTAGTGCTTTCAATGTGACTTGACCATAAGCCATTTTGGAATAAGATTATTTTATTAATATGATGGTGATTAACAATACCAAATACATTCATAAAAATATAATTAAAATAATTATCAGTTCTACCAAATAATCATCATTTTGGTATTAAACTGGTTTTCTTTCAGATAATTGATATTTATGAGAAAGCTACAGTAACTGTGAGACTAAAACATCAGAAAGGGACATATAAGGGTTAGTTATGGAGGCGCGTGGTCTAATGGTTAGAGTCGTAGGAAATCGACTTGTTGACCCGAGTTCAATTCCTGGACGAAGCTACTTGCATTTCATAAGGTGCTAATAACCTTGGGAAAGGTATGAATCCAATTCTCCCTCCAGCTATGGGTAAATAGCAGGGCAGACTGGACTTTTTAACCATGGCTAGATAACCAGTCTAGGAGAAGGAAAACTCTGAATTCAAACCTGTTAAATTCCGCCTAAGAAATTGACCTTGTATCACATCCTGTTCGTGTGGAGGGGTTGGTAAATATATATAAGGGTAGTGTAAAACAACAATCAACAGTCATTTTGAGTCCACAACAGGATAGAGGCCTTTCTAAATTATTTCCATAATGATCTTAAGTGTGTTAGCCTCTGCTGTCTCACCAGCAAACTCCACTATCTTTTCTCTATCTTCCTTTGTCTCTTTTCCTACTCTTCTTATTTCTTGGGCACCATTTGACTAAAGCATATGTTATACATCCTTCTAGCTATGTGTCCTGTTCACTTTCATTGTTTAATAACTTCTATACTATCTTTTACATTGATCTGCTATCTGATTCATGTTGATCGTTTATCCCTTTTAGTAAAGTTGGTAGAGTGGCCTATTGTTGGTATCAGCCGGACAGCAAGGGAGCTTATCTCCTTTTCACTAGCGCTAGACCAGGGAAATTGCTTTGCTGAGGTGGAGCGTAACACCTATTGTAAGCTCTACCACATAGATCAGATTACCCAATCTGTGCTACTCATATACTGAGTTGGCGGGGACCGGTATTGAACCAGGAACCTTGCGATTCCTAGGCGGGTGATCTACCGATTGAGCTAAACTCTAACAACTTGACTTTAATTCTTAATAGACTAATTCAACAAAGCAAAATTAGAAAACCAACCATAAAAAGACAGGACAGTCAGAATATAAAACTTTCAGTTTATCTGAATTTTTGAGATGAGGCTTGATAATTTGTATTATTCAGATTTTTTTTACTGTTGTCCTCATTTTCATTGTTGTACACACAACATTTTGGCCGAGGTGCTCTCCAGCCTTCTTCAAGTGTTTCTTGTTTAACTTGGGAACTTTCTTGTCAATAACATAAAATACTTAATACTTGTACCCAGTCATGGTTAACTGAATGAGAACAATCTACATCAATGCATTAAGGCTAAAAATGGCCTTTTCATTAAAACTTACTGTTATTTCCCTTGAATTAAAGACTTCTAAATATGTTTAATATTACATTAAACAAAGGCTATCATTTGGGGTAGATTAGGAAAATGAATGTGTCATCCGCAATTCAAAGTTCCATGAAGGTTCCCGATTTCAACAAGAAACACCTGAAGAAGGCTGGAGGGCACATCAGCCAAAACGCTGTGTATATAACATTAGAGATGAGGACAATAGACCTCATTAATACAAAATAAGGCTGTCTTTTCTCATAATTTCAATGTACAAATAAATTTATTCTTCAAAGTACTTCTTGGTAAAATTCCATCTTTACATATATAAAGGACAGTAGGTGTGTATGTATGTATGTATGTATGTATGCACAGGGGAAACTATAAAAATAAAGCAATTAGTGACAAAGTAAATATATACACATATTCACTATCACCAGAGCTTGGTTTTTGTGCAAAAATAATGAAGATTTTATTTATATTTGTGAAGATATTTAAAAATTAGGATTTGAATAGAAAGAGAAGGGAAAGTCATTGGTGGCATTAATGATTAAATCAAATCAATTATGGAAGACCAAAACAATCAATGGATCTGTGAGACTAACTTTTTTTTTTATCTCACCCCTGTACCCAGGCAACACCAGGAAGCCACTTCCACAAAGTCTGGGTACATTAACACATACTTTTAAAACAAAACAATTTTTATTTCTTATATTTAATTGTTTACGTTATGATTTTATTTACTGCTAAATTACCATATCTGGTTTCTCGGAAAAATAACAAATAAATACAATAGTGAAATCTCCATGTACCCAGACTTTATGGACACTCTGTAGTTTCTATATAAAATCCAAACAGTAATGAGTCCATCCACAGTAATCCATCTTGATGACAACAAAATTAATGAAACATCAAAGCATTTGTTTAACTGATGCTTACTCTTGGCAAAATATCATCAACAATTTATCTTTGTATTTTACTAACTACACATTACACACATGGAATCAATATGGTAGCGAGTTAAGACTTCCTTGGAGAGCCACATCTTTCATAAAGTTAAAAGGGCTATTAGATATTTTCAAGACATTAGCCAAACATCTTTTAAAACTGTCCCACAGGAAAATATAACACCTGTGATAACTTAGCAAAAGGGAGAGAAAAGAGCTTTGAGCAAAACTTAAATTATGATGGATGTATTTTTTTTTTAAACTATACAAATGCACAAACTAAAATACAGTTTCTTTTTCCATTTTTTTTTCTCAATCTGTTAGAAATATAACAGTTTAAATGCTTTTTTCAACAACAGACTAAAGCAGCTGGTTCAGATAGTAACTCTCTCCAGACTATAATATCAAACATCTGGAAGTGCCAACCCACTGTAAATAGATACGTTCAATCCCAAGAGTATCAAGTATGATTGGAAACCAAAAACATCTTCACCACATTTTCCGAAAGTTATAAGAACTGACAGATTTTCCAGTAATTCATTTAGGCAAATAAAAAAAAATAAGCTGTTTATAAATATAATTAGACTATGAAGTATTTCAGTGCATTTGTTTTCTGAAACAATGTCTAACATGTTGGCAATTATATATTGGAATATAATTAAGTATCAAGTTTTTGTAAAAACAAGAAAATAAGTCAAAGATTGGCATTTAGAAAGCAGACACTAAAGCATTTCAGTTTTAATTAAACCATCAGCTCTTTACTTTACCTAACAAATCCCTGTGCTAATCATACGCTGAGTTGGTGAGGGCCAGTATCAAACCAAGAACCTTGTACTTCCTAGGCGGATGCTGTACCCACTGAGCTAAACCTACCCTTTTTTTAATTTTTAAAAAATTTTTTTTTTAATGTGTATTTTATATGCTGGCAAATATAAATAAATGACTTTGATCAAGCAGCATCCAGTGCACAAATCCCTGTGCTACTCATACGCTGAGTTGGCAAGCACCAGTATTGAACCAGGAACCTTGTGGTTCCTAGTTGGATACTCTGTCCACTGAGCTAAACTGGCCCTTATTTTTGTTTAATTTAAATGTGCATCTTACATGCTGACAAATATAAATAAATGACTTTGATCAAGCAGCACCAAATGCACAAATCCCTGTGCTACTCATACGCTGAGTTGGCAAGCACCAGTATTGAACCAGGAACCTTGTGGTTCCTAGTTGGATACTCTGTCCACTGAGCTAAACTGGCCCTTATTTTTGTTTAATTTAAATGTGCATCTTATATGCTGACAAATATAAATAAATGACTTTGATCAAGCAGCACCAAATGCACAAATCCCTGTGCTACTCATACGCTGAGTTGGCAAGCACCAGTATTGAACCAGGAACCTTGTGCTTCCTAGGCGGATGCTCTGTCCACTGAGCTAAACTGGCCCTTATTTTTGTTTAATTTAAATGTGCATCTTATATGCTGGCAAATATGAATAAATGACTATGATCAAGCAGCACTGATACAAAATAGTAATATCAAGTAGTTAGAAACATTAAATGACCAATAATAATAAAAATTTAAAAAAAAAGGAAGCTAAACTCTGCTACCAAAATTATCTTCTTGTCAGATGAAGAAAATTTGACTTTTGAGGTTACTAAACAAGATATCTGTACATGTGCAATGTTATGCTTACAATTCTGAAAGAAGGATAATCTCATCTGGCTATCTACAGAAGGTGGCTGCAGATAACAGTAGAGGAAGACAAGTTAGATAACTGAATTTACTTAGCAGAGAAATGTTCCAGTCAAAGCACCCAGATAGATAGGCACCAATCATATATGAGTAATGGTAGATATTTTAGAATGAGTGCCTTCAATAACATTTACTCTTGCATGCAATCTATGTATGTTGCCCAGAAGTCAAGGCACAACTTTAATACTATGGATTAAACCTGATTAACTATAACTAAACTGTCCATCAAATATAACGAGAAAAGTGAAAAAAGGTCATTTTAAAAACTTAAACTAAGCCAAATATTTCTTTAAAATAATTTTTTTTTTAATTTAAAAATAAATTCACACCAACAATCCTTTTTTGTCATTTATTATTATTATTTGCATATAAATAATGTAAATATATCTACCTAAATAATTTAAATGGGCAGCACTCGTGGTGTAATGGTTAGCGTCGTAGCAACTGACACAGTGACTTGAGTTCAAATTCTAGACAAGGCCGTTTGTATTTCACAGTACTAATACCCTTAAGAAAGGTATGAATCCAACTTTTCTCTTACCCACTATAGGTAAATAACAGGGCAGACTAGGCTCTTTAACTCTCTGACCACCCATCCACCTAAATTAAGGACACAAGTGTTAAAGTGTTGCATGTTATGGATTGCTCAGCCATCAAGATTCCATCCTTAAGCATCATGGGTTGCCACCCACAGCCAACAGGTGGCCCCATGGTGGGGGGTCTTACCCATCTTCAGAGGTGCAATCAGCATATTTTTGTCACTTTCAAGCATAAGCTTCAAGAGAAAGCAATGAAGCTTATTTTCATGGTTTAAGTTTGGTTAGAATTGATTCTATTTTGACAAAATGTTTTGATTAGTCTGATTGGTTTCTAAAAGAAAAAAAAAATCATGTGATCCAAAATTTCAAAGCTTGAAAAAAAGAATAAATAAAAAAGTAAAATAAAAATTAAACATTCAATAAGCAGGCTAGAGTAGCATTGTACCAAAATTTAATTAAGACATATAGATAAAGTAATATTCTATCATTATGTTAGCAGCTTAAAGATTTGTATATATTCTGCTTTTTGCTTTTATGATCATGTGCCAGTATTAGATTACTAAAAATATAAATGATTGCAGATAAGTGTCTACTTAAATCAATAAGTAAAGAAATGAATCCAATATTGAAAAAAAAAATAATCAAACCTAATTTCTAATGGCTTGTTGGGTGTTTTTCTCCTCCAACCATCCATGATTTTAATTTCAAATTTGAGTTATTACAATTGAGATCAATGACATACAAAAAGAAAACTGAAAACAAGTGAGAAATTGAAGGATAGATTTTTTTTTAAATTATTTTTTTTTATCCCAACCACTGCGTGTATATATATATATATATATATATATATATATATATATATATATATAATAAACGGCAGTTGGTGTGTATGTGTGTATATCCAGAGGAAACCACGAAAAGAAGACAATGATAAAGTAAATATACGTACACATTCACTATCACCAGATCTTGCTTTTTGAGCAAAAGTAATCAAGATTTAATTTATATTCAAGAAGATAATTAAACAATAAAATTTAAATAGTAACAACATTGAATTCATTTTTTTTTGTTTCCATTTAATATTTTAAATTAATTTTTCTTTTCAGAGTGTCTGTGCACTTTTTGTTTCCAACACCCCACAAAGCCAGATTAACACAAGGTCATTTTACTTAGAGATTTTAATAGGGCATCCTGTGAGGATCCAACTTGCAATTCAATAATAATGGATTTGCAAGACTAACTTTTTGCCCCCTCTCCACACTATCTAGGAGATGCCAGGTAGCCACTTCTATATATATATATATAGTAGGGTTATTTCCTATAAGTCTAACATAGACAAAGGGGAACCACTCTTGACTGATAAATTATTTATTTTCCCATTAAACTAACCCTAACCCCGTCTTCTTTTTTCCGAGTAGATCAATAAATAAATAAATAAATTATCAGTCAAGAGTGGTTCCCCTTTGTCTATGTTAGACTTATAGGTATTAACCTATAGTAGTTTGTATTAGAACACAAAGGAGTTCAATTGTTCAAACAAAATTTGACATATTAATGACACAAAGTCATAGACAAGGATATAGATATGTTTACTTGTAGATTATATCAGGTTAGAATGAATATAATGTCTGATTTTTTTTTTTTTTTTTTTTTTTAGATAAATGTTTTAGATTAAGGTATTTTTTTAATCTTTTTCTTTCAGATCATAAGAATATTGTTCATAATGTTCAGTATTCAACTAAAGAACACATTAGACATGTTTCACTCTGAGTTACATTAAGGTATTTTATGCACTACTTGCATTGACACCATTGAGAGCACTTACATAGATGATAGATTGAATGAAAGAAGCAGGAAGTGATTTTCCTGTTTTCAAAGTGAGGATTTCAAGTCTAAAGGATGAGCCTCTTTAGTCAACAGAAAGGGAATCATTCTCCATCACAATAAATGCCCATCCTCACACAGCTCAATTGACTAAAGATCTCTAAGAGGAAATCAGTTGGGAAAAATTGATTCATCCTACATATTCTCCTGACCTTGCTTCTTTCTGATTATCACTTGTTTAGGGGATTACATGATCATTTGGATGGTCTTAGGTTGACATCAACAGAAAAGGTTGAACACAAATTGATCTCAGATTTTGCATGAAATCCTAAAGAATTTCACAAGCATGGCATCTATAAGCCTGACAGATGGAATGAGGTTCTATAAAGCAATGGACGTTATGCTAATGACTAAATATTTCTATAGGCATAAGTTTTTTCATTTATAACACACACACACACACACACACACATCTGCCCCTATCCTCCCTCCCTTCACTTCCGCTACTAACTCACCCCCCCCTCACAAATTCACTTGTACTTGCACGTAATTTTGCTTTCAATAAAAATCATTTGACCGATGATATCCGTATAAATCGGAAAAAACGTTTCAACTCTTAGTTTTGTTTTGAGTTATCATTTCTTGTTCACCATCCTTTTATCTACCTCACACACACACATATATATATATATATATATATATATATATATATATATAAAACATATACTCTAAAATCGAACATTACATTTGTTCCAATTTGCTATAAAGATTTTCTCAGTAAATCTATATTAATTTTTATTTACAATTAGAAGTGTGTATATATATATATATATATATATATATATGAAATTTAACATTTTGAAAAAAACATATGATGTTTGTTATGTAATTGCTGACAGATCTGTTTCGACCAAATCAATTGATTTGGTCGAAACAGATCTGTCAGCAATTACATAACAAACATCATGTTTTTTCAAAATGTTAAATTTCATACTTTCGGATTATTTTCCATCTATTTTTCATATATATATATATATATATATTGTTGAACTGTACAGCCATTTACTGTCTGCAAATTTTGTTCCAGGTCTGTGATTGTCGTAAGATACGCAACATCACGCACGAAAATGTCCGCGATTTGCATGCACATGTTGTCATAGAACAGTTTGGAAGAGAGAGCGGACAAAGTACGCTGATGCAAATCTGAAATTCTGCTGATTAACCAATCAGCCGCCTCGCCATAGCCTATAAAATTAGTGTCGGAGGCTTGGGCAGTTGATTGTGAACCATCTTGGAAGTCTTTGAAGGTTTCACTGTTCTGTTCGAGAAATTTTCACTGCCCTGTTCATGCGAAGGTTTCAAGGTCCTTTCAAGTTGCTGGAATGATATGATTACATCTGGCGAAAATTTGTTTGCAGACAGAAAACGGCTACGCAGTTTAACAAAATATGCCTTAAAGAAGAAATGCTGCCTAACACACACACACACATATATATATATATATATATATATATATATATATATATATATATATATATATATATATATAAAACATAGGTTATAATAACTGTATGGGTTAGGGTAAGAGATATCATAGACTTCATTTTGATGTGTTAAATACTGCAGTTGTGAGTAAGAAAGATTCAATTGATTTGATAACAAACTAATTGTTATGACCCATAAGATTAGATTAGAGTATTTCAAAAGGACACAACTTGTGAGGTATTCATTGTGAGTATATATGACAGTGGTCAAAGGAAAGAAAATAAATAACCAACTACCAACAAGTTATGGGGACTTATTAATGTGAGAAATGAACAGAGACTTTCTCCACCAAGTACAAACTAACAAAAGGGTCTATATATTGTGACACAAATTTCAGATAGCTTTAATCAAAATGAAAGAAGGAATGCATCACAACACACAGTACCTCAATTTTTGTTGCATATGAGTCTGTGGCTATGCACACCAATCAAAGTACGCTAAGTTGTGTATGTATATATATATATATATATATATATATATATATATATATATATATATATATACATACACACAGTTTTATTTTTGTTGTTTTTTTTCATATTATATTATGATAATTGTTATATTAGAAGGCTCCATTTTATTTGGTTTTTTTAACAATTTTGACTAGTATTATCCTTCATCTTCCTAATTCTAGTTGCTTTTTAACATAACTAACTCAGATCTATGATAGCAAAGAACAACACACATCAGAATAAAGAATAGTCTCCCAGTGAAACTCATGTCACCTACTGCCTAAAAAAAAAAAAAAAAAAAAACACCCTGGTTCAATATACTAGCTGCTTTACCAACTCAGCTACAAGAACATGGATGGTATCACAGAATCCAAACAACATGTATAAAGCCACTCAACACCCCTGTCTAATTTGCCAGGACCATTTTTTCTTCTTCTTACACACTTGTAATATTAAGAGTATATTTTTTATTTATTTTTTAGATTAAGCTCTGTCAATCATTACTATTAATAAAAAGAATAAAAACTTTAAAAATCAATTATTTTTATTTAATAAATTGAACCAACTTTTTGTTGTCCATTTCATATACATTTCTATCAAAGACAATAGCCAGAACATAGGAATAAGTTTTACCCTTAAGGACAGCTTTAGTTGTTCATAAATAAAAACCCTATAATTTATTAAGAAACTTGAGTTGGAACCCATCAAATTTTCCGGGGACTCGTTCAAATCAAATACATGCATCCCAGGATGCACTAGATCAAAAAGCTATTAGCATTACTGCCTATGTATCAATCCTGATTTTTTAAAAACTTTTTCCTTTTAAATATGAAATATGGATTTAGGATACTGACCTGAGTCTGGGTCGTTCAATAAAGGCGATTTTTCTTCCTTTTTAGCCACTGGTTGGTCATCTTTGGCCGTACAAAGGCCTCCCAACCTGTAAAAAAGTTCATATAATTATTAATGATAATAGAAATTAGAAAAATATAATTGACAATTTGTTCATTTTTAAGTATATATATATATATATATATATATATATATATAATTCACCAAAAGCAAAAAAAAAAAACAAAAAAAAACACTATTTTCATTGAAGATCAATTCTACAAATAAACAAGGTTTTATTTCAAATGTCATTAAAAAAATGATGCTGAAATAAAACAAGTAAAAATCAGTTAATAAAAGTTATTAAATGTTAATTACACTGAAAATAAATATAAATAAATAAATAAAAGTATTCTTTAAGTCAAAATAAAGAAATTATATACCTGTAAATAAAATAAATGAAAGCTGAATGGAATGTTATAGAGATGACCTGTATATATTAAAATGAATATCTGTACTAAATAATAGAAATCACACAAATTTCTTCAAATTTCTTTTTTAAAATATGTCAAGTCCTAAAAACAATATTCTAAGAAATTTAGACAAATATCTGTCAATAATTGTTTTGATGATTGAAACAATGTTTCAGATTGCAATGCAAAATATTTTCCTTCATAGCATCTCTCAGAGCAATGGGTTTACTTGACTGTGCCCATGGCTCCAAGTAACGTGACAAGTTGCACTGGGTTCTTTGGTACCAGCAACAAGGTTTGGTTTGGTTTGTTTGTGGCATATCAACCTCAGTGGGTCATTTAATGCCGATAAAGTTTTGAAATAAATTCATTCTTAATGGATACTCAATTTTTTTTCATAAATACATTTTTCTATTTAACCCATAGATGGGACCCTAACAGGTACTACCACTCCAGGCCAGAGTGGAACAGGGAACAATGGTGATGAAGGGGTGTTCCACATTCCCCAAACCTCCAAAACTGGAACCTCACCATCAAATAGAGTTTAACGTCATTCCCAGGACATATAGACCCTCAGCCACTGCCTTCTAGCACCCATATGATAAAAAAGGGTTGGGGCAATCGTATAGGTGCTAGGGCTTGACGTGACCAGCTGATTGATCAGAGGGAGCCTCTCCGACCGACTGCCTAGCCCAACCAGCAACACTCTCTGAGCTAGCATAGCTACACAGCTACTTAAAATATCACTATCAAAATAAAAATACCAATATGTTAGTTTTTTTAATCTGATATCTAAATACCTTTTAGTAAGACATGTTATAACTATAGCTTGTTTAATATTTTCAAAACTAAAACATTATGTGTCATGTCAGGCCAGCATTTCATTACAGCAGATTTGGGTAAGATTATCTTTTTAGATTTTATGTGGAGGGATTAATAATATAAAGATGAATTTAGATTTTATAAACCCCCATCACACGAATCATGCTTAATACCATTTATTTAAGAGTCAATGATTCAAGGAAGTGTACTAAAAACAAGCTATTTATCTATTCAATTCTGGTATTTTTTTTTTTAAAATCAATCTTTTACTTAATATGTTAACTGCTTTTAGAAAAATTTTATTCATAAAATATGTATAAAAATATTATCAATGAAAGCAAATTTTTTCCACTTCATCATAAGGATCATATAAAATACAGTAAAAAAATTAATGTATAATTTATTGTAAGCTTTCAAGTAAAATTTATACAATAGAAATTTCATTTTTTTTTTTTTTTCAAAATAAGAGTAATTTTGAAAATGTCAAATATTTTGACATACTAGATAAACTACATTAAAACAGATTTCAAATGTTTTTTTTCCAACTTATATAAATTTTACTTTGATTTTTAAAAATCAATGAAAATAATTTCATTATTAGACCATGAAGTCAAAATGTGCATTCAGTTATATCTTTATTAAATTTTGGTAATTTAAACAATAATTTATATATTTATAATATATATATATATATATATATATATATATATATATATATATATATGAGGTTACTCATTTCCATTCTTAAATAAATTTATGCTCTACATTGTATTGAGCACTTTGTATTTGTTTTTTCTCAACCTTAACCTCTGGATATTGTGCGCTTCCAACGATCGTTCTTATACCCACCGGTAAGTTAATACTTATACATATACAAATATATAAGAAGTAATTTTAAAAGGCACAAAATGCACTGTAAAAAATATAACCAAGAAAGAGTGATAAACACCTTGTATATGAATCAATTACTTCAGTATACAAATCTTATAGTATATCTGTGGTCTGTCTGGGGATGCAATTGAAAACAAAGCCCTGTACAAAGATCAATCAAATTTTCTAGGCTAAAGTTTTATTAGGAATCTGATGATGATATTTATATTTACCTCTGAATTTATTTGGGGTCACTAGCAACCAAATTACAGTCTGTGGTATGAGAAAATAGGAAAAAATAAATAAGCTAAGGGGAATAACTCTGATAAATTTGCAATTTTAATGATTTTCCATATTGAGCATTGTGTTCATTAGGACCACTTGCATTAATTATAATATTGTTGATATTGAATCTCACTTTCAAAAATTAGTATTATTGCATTCTTGGTAAATGCAAAAATTTATGTTGTAACATTATCACAATAAGCACATCGAGCAATAGGTACTGCTATCCAATGGTGAGCAATATGAAAGTTAAAAAGATTTTACTTAAATTTATTTAGATACTATATAACCTGAGCAAGACCAGGAAACATACAGCTAGTATAAAATATAATGCAGAGCATCTTAATAGTACAACTAAATGTATTTATTGCAACAAGCCCCAATAAAATAAAGCTCTTGCTGACCTATTTAATCAAATAGATTAAACTAAAAAAGTAGACATAAAACTATAACTTAAAGTTAAAATATTATGAGAGAGAACAGAAAAGTTTAAGAACATTTAAGAACAGTTTTTTTTTTTAAATTTATTAACTTCCAGCTTTTCAGTCATTTAACACAATAATATAAAACTACATATTTGTGATAAATATCTTATTATAATGGAGATTGTGAGTTTGTCTGTCTGTAACCGAAACTATATTACTATACAAATCACAATTCCCTTTGTTATTTACATCACATTCTCCATGATTTTATTTTTTATTTAAAACCCAATTATCAATAAAATTGTTTTACATCATTAAGACTGTTGACCATATCTACATGCTAATAACATGCAATTGTATTTATATATACAACAAAATAGCGGTTTACAGTGTGAATGGTAAGGCTAATTTGCATTTTGATCTTATAAATTTGATTTTAATAAATATATGCTTAGTATTATTGATTTCTTATTGTTTGGTTTTATCTTATTGAATATGAGCAAAAATCTCAGGAATAAATCTTAAAAGAAATCCATTAACAAGAAGAAATAACTGTAATATTATTCTTTACTTCCTATCTTAACTAAATAGTTAAATTAGGAAAATCTAACAAAGACAGACAGGAGTAATGTAAAATGATGGAAGAGTTAGTTTCAAAGTTGTTCTATTTTTCAATCATACCCCCTCTGTTCAAAATCTTTTTATCTGCATTCTTAATATTAAATACTGGCACCCAGAGGGTGCATATATTTGCTAGTTTTTATAAAGAACAATGTGTGGTTGAAAATAGAGGAAAAAGAACAATGTATAGTAATTTTTATAGTAACTTTTCAACAAAAGGTTATGGCAACTTTAACCTATTGATACTATACCAACATAAGATACATAGAACTTGAAACATATCACCCAAAAATGTTTTTATTCTTTAATTATTTAGTGATAACAATTTTAACAAATATGGTAACTTTCCGGTACCAATTTCATATAAGTAAATAAAGTATACTGAATTTATATAAAAACTAAAACACAAGATATTTATTTGTAGAAAAATGTCATGCAAATTAATAAAAGACTTGAGTTAAGAATAAAAAGAAATAATTCCAACAGATGGCCATCAAAAGGCAGACTGCAGGCCTCCAAGAGTGGAAGCAGTTAGTAACACCAGCAACATCAGCCCCACCAAACTAACAGCTCCCAGATGTCACAGGGTCATGGAAAGTTGCTATGACAACTTTCTGGCAGCCAGTGTAACCAGACACTAGAGCACAAGTGTAAGCTGCTGCTTCCTCCATGTAAATTTACAGATGATGAGATGGAGACATTTCGCACTACTGACTTAGATTTTAATGAGTAAGCACAGACTAAGGGAAGTAATAGTTGGAGTTGTTACTACCACCATCATTATTATCAGTGCTTACTCTTTTAAATTTATATATATATATATATATATATATATATATATATATATATATATATATATATATATATATATATACACACACATAGAAAATTAAAAGACCTAACAAGACTTTCCATTCTAACTTTGCTAACTGGCTATACACTAAAAGATACTTGATCTATTCAAACTGATCAAGCCTACAGTTAAAGGGGAGGGGGGAGAGATTCTGAATGGCCAAAAGTTTTGTGTACCCCCCTCCCCAGCTCTATTAAAAGAAATCTAAAAATTCACATCAATCTGACAAAAATCTTTTTTTTTTTCTTAATATATACAATATAAGAATGTGCCGGATATATAAAATATATTAACTGTGTGCTTAAAATCTACAGCTTCAAAATACTATAAAATAAAAGTAGACTATTAAATAAATATATAAGTACCCCCACCACCATTTACATTTAATATTATAAAGTTAGGTTAGGTAAAAATACTGGTAAACTACCACATCTGGGTAAATATTAGCCTTCCTCAACTTCCAATCCTGGAGATATTATTTAGTCCGCCTAAATTCATTAATCATTAACTAATTAATTTTCAAAAATTAGGTATGACTTCAATTAAGCACATATCCTCCAAAAATATATGTATATAACTATAAAATATAAGAAACTATCATCTTAATTTGTGGTTTTTTGAGCCTAAATTCCTTTGAGGAAAATAATGATTCCACAAATATTTTGACTATAAATTATCTCAACATGACTTTAATTACAAGATTACTTATTTCTATAAAAATTTGGGAGACTAGCTTACAACAGCTTAAAATATTTATTCTCCTAACTACTAAGCTCTTAATCTCAGATTTCAATATAGATATAATCATCCCTGATTTCATATGAAAAAAATGGATAAATAACTAAAAAGGATTTTTTCATGGATTTTTTTCACTAAAAAGTTAGAAATAAAAATAAGATAAACTAAAACTAATAAGAAAATATTGGCAATGAATATTATAGGCAATAATTTGTATGCAGAAATCAGTCACTTGTAAACAAACAAATAAGTAGCAAGGTAATACAGGCTGTACTTTCTCAAAGAAATTACTCATCTTAATAAGAATTTAAGTGCATAAATACTACACTGGACTCCTTTTGAAACTCTTTACATTCAAGGTGATGTTTATACAAGTACTTTATACATACAGGCATATACAGGTAGGTGGAAAATAATAAATGTGAAAAATAAGTTGTGAAGGTGATTTATTAATATGGGAAAATTTTTATCAACATTTTAAAACATTTCAATTATCAAATATATATATATATATATATATATATATATATTTATAATCCTGTCATAATTAAGATTATAGATATACATTAAATATATGTTTAATAATCAAAATGCGTTAAACATTGACAAAAAAAATGTTAAATATTAATAAACCATCTTCACAACTTATTTTTCACATTTATTTATTTTTCCACATACTATCAGATTTATTTCCATTTCTTCATAAAATACCTGTATGTTAAAGTTACTGAATAACAAAAGAAACTGTACTTATTGTCTATAAAACTGTTTCTAGAGTGACTTTACACATTGATATTTTTGTTTGCAAAACACCTTTTCAGCAATTTGACTTAGAATCATTAAATGCAAAATGATAAGTTAAGGGTTATTAAAAAAGAAAAAAAAGAAAAAAAGAATATCAAATATATATATGTTGAAAGGATAAATAAAGGAAAGAAAATGTTGAATGGATAATATTGATTTAATTTGAGTTACCAACATGTGTTTCGGTCAGGAGTTTGATCATGTACACATGTATTCTATTTATTATTATTTTAAGTATAAAATAAAATAATAGAAAATTATAAAATATTTAAGTATACAAAGAAAAACGGCCTTCATCAGGATAAAATGTTTGTATTTTGACCGTTTTAACTACAAAATATCAGAGAATTTTGAATATATATATATATATATGCACATACATTATATAAACACACATATCTACATATATTGCATACACAGAAAATTTACATTTTTAAGGTATCTGTATAAATTCATTTATCATATATTACAGACACACACAGAGAAAAGGATTTAAGGCATATCTATAAGTTAATTTTGAAAGAAATGAACAAAAAATAAATATTTTGGTGAGGAAGCATTGCTTTTGCAATCACCTAATTAAAACTGAAAATTAACATTTTATTCATAACATTAATTGATACTTCAAAGAAATAATCAAAAATATTAAATTCAAAATAGTGTTATAAGAATGAATAAGAAAAAAAAATGTGGGATTCTATTTTTAAAAAATCAGCCTTTAGGAAAGCGTTTATAAACAGGAAATGAACAAGACACTCTGCTAGTCATGAGGTTTTCTCACCCACTGGCAATTTTGAGTAGATCCTATTGGCTTAGGAAACAGGCCATAAAATGTAATGGCAATGTGGGTTTTGTACATATTTAGGGGTGGAGTGATATTTACATCATTTCACTGTGTATTGGTTTATAAGTAAAATTGGTAAGGTGCTTTGCTATGGAAAAGCTGTTAGTAA